>VYXH01012758.1:274050-287474 GCA_013397275.1 Burhinus bistriatus
ATTTTGCAAAATTATTCCTTAGAATTCAATCCCGATGCAAGCAAAGGACACTGGAGATTATCTGCTGCACTATGACTGTAGGTTAACCGAAAACTTGCTGTGTGCACGTTTGTTGAGAGCAGGCTAGCACCAGCTACCTCCAGAAAGTATGTAGAACCGGACTTGTTCATATTGTAAATAACTGCAGTGCTCCGATTTCCAAGGAGAGCTCCTTCATCCACAAAGGCTGATTTTAGCAGGAAAGTGTTATGTTCACATAAATATACAGTTTGAGACGTTGACTTTCATAATTTCTCAAGTGCAATCAAAGAGTTAAAATACTAAAAATGAAAAATAAGATATCTTAGGCATTCCATTTCCATTAAAGTCCATGAGATGAGCACAAAACATCATCACGGTCTCACAGGGAAAGAAAGGAACAATTTCTCTGCATCTACGCATTGGAGGGGTGGCGACTGTTTGCAATGCTATGAGCCACGTACAAAAGCTGTCATATGGTCAGCAACCACAAGATTCATTCAGACACCTCGGGGCTGTCATACAGACTCCCAAGGCAGTTTACACACAAATGAGGATGACAACTCCCCAGCGTTCGATCACGTAGGGCGGTCCCAAATGCACCTGCATCCCACCGTGACCTTCAGAAGCCTTAATATTGGTGCAGCACCTGAACAGCTTGAGAGCCATATGCAGCTAAAGAATCAAAGGTTAGTCACATCTTACCTATTGTTATAAATAGATTGTAAGATTCTTGAGAATAAATACTTCGTGTTTGCACAATGCCTAGTACAACAAAATCCCTGTTGATGTATTGCACTCAGAAGTGCTACTGCTATACAGGGTAGCTTGTGCAAAGCCAGAGTTTGTTCCAGTGTAATAAACATTAAAGTATGGACGTAATGAACATTAGTATGACAAGCTCATTCTGCAAGGTAGTATGTATTCCGCATCTTTCTCCAACAGCTGATAATCATATTCTTTCTCTTTTCTCCCAAGTTCTCTGCAATGTGGAGTAGGAGTTCTGCAACACTTCTGGGTTGCAGATAACCATTTACCAATATTCAATAAAAATTACAGTTGGTTTTTTTTATATACGTACCACTAAAGTTGAGTATTTTAAGGGCTAATATCTGGGGAAGCATAGCGTGATGATCCTCCTTAAAGAAAAACTGAAGGGCAATAAACCAGGTTTTACTTAGTTGGTGGGAACAGTTCCTAATCTGACTAAGTGGTAGCACTAATACATGGAAAGGATATAGAAAAGAAAAAGGATGCAAGAAGTTGAAGATGGATGCACATTTTAAGGGAGCTGCTGTACTGTCACCCTGTGGCTTAACATTATTTCACCGCTTTAACTTCTTGCTTGCTGTCTCAGCAAAATGGTAGCGAGAGGCATCACTATTACAAACACCAGTGTCATCCACTTAAGACAGCAGAGGTACCACCAAGAAATAAACCCCAGACTTTGTCGGCAATCCTGCAGACTCCCACCACCTGTAATCAGGGAGAGTTTATACCTCCTAAAAGGATGTTAGGGATACTAGAGTGTGAGCCAGCTACAGGGTGGTAACACAGGTATGCAGTGCGCCAACCAGGAGTCGTGCACTTTGACTCAAACACCCAAGGCTTGCGCTAAGTC
Organism: Burhinus bistriatus; assembly: GCA_013397275.1. Classification (NCBI taxonomy): domain Eukaryota; kingdom Metazoa; phylum Chordata; class Aves; order Charadriiformes; family Burhinidae; genus Burhinus; species Burhinus bistriatus. The sequence continues at coordinate 275,690 of VYXH01012758.1, forward strand.
ATTGCAGCAGCAGGCCATCCAGCAACGAGGGTTTATAGGCAAAGACCTCTCCAGCAGTCTTAGGTAGATCATCCCCATTAAGAGCCACATGTATAATTAAAAGCCATTAATATCACAAATTTCAGATTTTACTAAATTTGGTAAACAAGCAACTTGGCAGCATCCCCTCGTATCAGACAATCCCCTGAAGGCACCCATGGTTATACCACCAAGTCACTCCTTGGCCTCTGCTGAAGTTTTACACATGCAATAGGCTCTTCACTGGTTATCCCCTCCCTTGCAAAGAATAACACTCTTTTTTTAATAAGTTTCTCAGCTTAATGTGGTTCTCGCAACTTATCCCCTGCCATAGCTGAAGTCACAGTAAAGTAGCAAAGTACAGTATTTTCATGTATTTAATTTTTGTACGTGCATATTGCATGGAAATCCAGAACTTTCCCACTGGGGACACATTTCTTCATACTTGGAGAAAAGAAAGCATAACTTATTTTTTTATGTCTTTCTGCTGTTAGGATTTATCCTGAGTAAGAATTTGCTTAGTGATAGGGAACAAAACGTTTACGTTGGTAATGCACATAGGCATTACTTATTTAAAGTGAAATCAGTAACACTCAGAAATATTAATGGATCTCAACCTCACTATATAATCAAGAAAACCAACAGTTCACTGGATGCTCAAATTACTTGGAGTTTGTCAGCATTTAAGTTATCCACATATTTAAATACGAAACTTTTCACCTTTGTTGTGCCTAAAATGGATATACTACAGCATAAAACAGTTGTGATGACAAAGTTTTAAAAAGCTCTTTCCCCTCATTGTATAGAATTTCTCACTTCTACTAAATCTTTTATTTTCAATTTTATTCTGTCTGCCAGTGCTTGAGCTTTCTTACTAGAAAAATATGCTTAACATGAAAAACATTCAGTTCTGGGAGCACTCTGGAAAGATTTAGGCATACTAATTTCCTCAATTATTTCTTTAGATGTATTTTTCATCACAGCTTTAAAACAATACATGTACCATTATACAGTATCAAGAAATATTTCAGTGTGATTCTAAATTATGTAGCAGCAAGAAAACCCATATTTATAACCGATTGTGTGCTTAGCTATTTAAACTTGTATCATCTTTTAACATGAAACCTCAGAATAAAAAGTGAGCTTCCTTTTCTATCCTAATTATCAATACTTGGCTATTAATGTATGTATTTATACATACACATGTACATACTCTACACATTTGTATGCTACAGATACAGACATGCCTCATTATTATCTGCCTCAAACCTCTTTGCAAAGGCTCTATGGCATGCACAACATTCTTTTTACCGTTGGCTATAATCTCTTCTTCTTTGAAGGCCCCAAGAGTAGAGATAGATTTAGATAAAACTCCTTAATAGGACCACACAGATGAAGACCCATATAGCACAAGCTAAAATTATTGTTCCAGTAATCTCCTTCCCTAAAGGAACTTTTAACCTTCAGTAAGGAAATGATTACACCACTACTGTGACACCAGTTTGCACAGACACACCAAACCCAGCTTTGAATTGGGCAGTGCGAGTTCCTGACAGCACGGAATGGGGCCCAGGCTCGCTGCACACGTGTTTCCCCAGTGATGGGACCCAGCTTTGCAGCACCCACACTGCTAGAAGTATCTAGACACCATACAATACAGTAAGTCTCAAATCCTTGCCGCTAATTTCATTACTTCTCTAAACAGCAAACAACAAGCTCTTTGTCCCAAAGACAGCACCACAAGACTTCGTAATTAGAAACAAAACAGTCCTGAGAAAAAAAAACCAATTACGCTATTGCCATGATCTGTAAAAAACATCACACGGAATGATGCAACGTACTCAAACCATTGTTTTGCTTTAAAGATGTTTCCCCAAATTGCACCTGAGCCTCTTATATTATTTATACTATCATGTAATGCCAGACAATACCGCCACGTCACCATTGATTTGTACATTTTAAAGACGGCACATATTTCCTATCTACCCCTTTCATCCTCATATTTAATCACCAGTTTATAATTCAACATAGTCTTTGACGTTATTTTAGTATTTCAAAACTACATGGTATTAATTTATCAGAATATAATTTGTTTTGGCCAAATTCCCCCCAGTTAGGCTGAGAGGTGTAGCTTTTAATGTTTTTTCAGTGAAGAATTTTTGAAAACATATGTGTTTAGGACTCATTCTAGTATTCTGTAAACAGTATAAATAGCAGGAAATCTACCCCCATGTCCCATACTCTTTCATATTAACAATTTCTTGTCTTCCATTATTTGAAAGTAAACAACTCCTCCTGAATTAAGAGCTGTGTAAAAAACTAAAAAGCATCACCCACACGAATTCTTTGAAACCATGATCACATTGACTTTTCTGAAACTATAAGACAAAAATATCTACACCCTAACCAAAGAGAAGAAAATAAGTATATACCAGTACTGCTTAATGGTAGTAAGATATCATCTATGATACTAGCCTTTAAGTGCTAAAAGCACACGCATCTTTCAGGAACATTTATTTCTTTTTTTAGTACTGTGTTATAGCCATATACAACTAAAATAATTTTGTGGGTATTATAAAAAATAATCTATTTTACTTTAAACGCAACTTCCAAAATCTAAATATAAAAACAGAATGTGAAAACGTATTTCATTTTTTACTCCGTTTCTTCATCTTACGCAGGCAGCAATATTAAAATCTGACATCAAAATTTATATCTAAAGGTTGCTGAAGAACAAAAACATAGGTATGAATCACTAATTGTACGAGCAAAATCACTGGTCTTAACATTTGGCAGTGTAGAACTGCAATTACAACATCGTTAAGTACAATACCTTTTCTAATTCTGACAGAGATAAACCCAATGCAAGAGGGACAACCACTTTATTAACAAGATTCTCGTAACTTCATATAGGATAAATGTAAAAGATATGGTACTTACAGTGAATTCACAGAAATCAATGCTATCAAGACTTTTGCTTCTGTGTATTCTCCCTTTTATTCGTCTTAAAGAGGGCTTTCCCTGACTTACACTACAGGTAGCACCATTGGGATTTTCAGAAGATGGAGTTACCCTGCCAAACAAAAAGAGCCACATATCAGACAAAGAATATATGTTTTTATTGAATACATTTACTTAAAGTAAAAAATTTACAAAGGAAAAAACATCGCCACACTACACAAAGAAGGAATGCCATTCCAAGCTTTTGTTTTCAACCAATAAATGCCAAAATAAAACCGCAAAAGCATGCGGAAATCTAGCTCCCATCAAGTTCATCACTTGCTTGCAGATTTAGTCAAAAACATACCATAGTCATTGTTTTTGTGCAAAAGTGACAAGTATCAGAAAAAATACAGATTACCGAAAAATATATTTAACTTAACTAAAAGGAGTATTTTCCTCTATTAATTTAGTGAAAAACTGAGTCTTGTGATACATGGTAACGGTTGTCAGTTAAATCAGTAGGAGCTTGGCAGTATTTGGCTTTTCACCTTTTCCAGTTTGAGTGTAATGGTACTTCAGCTATTCTAGCAATGAATAACGATGAACAATAATGAAATTAACAGGATCTGTTAAAGTTATAGGGGTAAGATATTAAGGAACTACACTTTATAAGGTCTTTCATCACACTGTAGTCTACACATAGAATCCATAACTGAAATACGGACCGCTTACTCAAAATATTTCAAGGAGCTTGTTGGAAGTCGCTAATGAGTAGAAGTGGGCTTAACAATTAACCAAATATATTAAGGTTTCTGAGGTCAATACTTTAAATGCAAAATAGTCTCTAGTCAGTCTGACACCACATTAGAAAATGGAAAACTGCATTCCAGCAAATATGCTCAACCAAGAATCACCTAAAAATGTAAAATTCTTAACATGCAGATTTACACTTGTTTCACATAATTTCTCAACTGCTGTCAGAAGAGACTTCAAAAACTAGCTTAAATGAGAAATAATACGTATGTTTTTTGCATTTCCCAAGACTTGGGACAGCAATTCAGTGTTTTGCTCTGTAACCATTAAGATTCCTCTCACAAAAAAATATTTAAGTACGTGTTCTAGGTTCTTTTACTTAGAATTAACAGCTTTGGTACGTACATAAATGTTTTTACAAAAAAGAAAGAAAGGTGGAGACATCTTATACATATGCGTCACCAAAAAAGGACACTGCATGGAATGGGCCATGTTAACACTTGAAATGCAAAATTCAAAGTACAAAATACAATAACCACAGGCTGAACACACTAGTTTGATTAGTGAGACTCCTAGGTCTACACACCTTCATGGCCAGGATAAAAGGTGCAAATACATTTTCATAGGAGGTAAGGGAGAAGAAAAAGTTGCAATAACCAAACTTGAAAATGAAAACAGATCTTTTCAAATCTCTTATTCGACTTATAAAGATAAAGCCCTTAATTTTTTTGTTGAATTATTGTGATTACCAAACCAGTATTTCATTTTCAGATGCCCGAGTTTTTTTTGTTTTTACACACATATGAACATCTTCATAATACAGTCATCTCTTTACAGATTTTTTTTTTCCCTTTGGGTTAATTTACTGCCAACTTTTAACTGCAAAGATAAATAAATATTTCTAACTGAAAATATAACTATAACATTCAGACATTTTAGTTACATTATAAACTTCCTGCGAAACTGTACCAGATTTTTTGGTATAACTATACATGGATTAAATTCTGAGAAACATGCCTGGCTACTACAGCAACATATGTGTTCACAGAACAGAAACTGCAAAAATGCTGCAGATTCCCTGCTAAAATGTCTTAAAGAATTACCAGGAAAAATTTCCAAAGACAGACAATTGCTCAGTCTCAACTCTTGTTCCAGAGAGAGTGACATTTACAGTGACAGTACAATTCTATTGTACGAATGCATCTTCTGTTATCAAAATCTCCAAACATCTCTGGTAAAGTTAATCCAAATGTACGCAAGCGTACATATTCTGAGTCCACAGAGAGATCCATTGTTGCAGTACAGTTAGAGGCTTGCATTTATTCTCTCTCCGGAAGATCTTTGAGAGCTGCCTACTTCATTACATATCACATGAATCAATAAATCTTCATGTGCACCTCTGGCGAATTAAATGCTTGGCATGTTAGACAACTTCTTCATCCTTAATAGAAAATTTTTCAAAGACCTGTGAGGAGCTGCATTGTGCTTTTCTTCATCTTGCATGTATTTCAAGTCACTTATTCTAGGGCCTTACCTATAAATGTGCATTTCTTTAAGTTGCAAGTCTTCTGACACTGAGAAGCCTTTATAAAAAAAATAAAGTAAGAAAAACCTTGTGTGAAAGAAAAACAAGTAAAAATAACGAGCTAATCAAAGTTATGTAGTTTTTAACAAAGAACTAAACTAATGATACGTTTTGAAGGCCCTTCCACTTGGGAGCTCCACTCTTTAAAGCCACTTGAAAAAAATTAACTTGCTGCCTCTGGAATCCATCCACCATTTCATTCTGCTGGAGAATAAATTATAGCTATTACTTGGTTAGCTTCTGAGATTCAGAAAAATGCTTTTAAGGATCACATTTAACTTTCAAAATATAATTTTATGGGAAGAAATATCACAATTGAAAGATTCCTTTCAATTCCTTACAAAATCGTTAATTTCTAGGTGTATTTACAGGAAAATAAAGTAGTATTTAATGAACCAAAGAAAAACCCAATCAACATCATTACTGGGAATCTGGAAGCTTTGCATTCTATTGTGCACCAAAGGAAGGATATGAGGCAGGGTATCCGTATGTACAGAATTGTAGGGGTTTGGCTCTATGGTTGATAGGGAAACTTTGGGATAAGTGCAAAGAAATTAAATATCAGCTTCCTCAGCAGTGCCTCTGCTATTCCTACAGTTCCAGCAAAGAGAAGCAATAACAGACCTGAGACAGACTTGGATCTATTTCACCCCTTCTTCTCAAAATGCTGGATGCAGCAATGAAACCCTCAAGAATCCATTTCCAGTAACACTTGTGCAGTATTGCAAGAGGAATTATTTCAAGTACTAGAAATTCCCACAAGGAATATAACTCAAAAGTTGAGACTATAAAGTCGCAAGATAAACACGAGTGTCAGCTTCGCTGAGTCCAAATTCATGAGACAAGGCCCAAAGTGTTTGAGTTTGACTTGAAACTAAATTATTCAAAAAAAATCTGAAAAACAGCTTTTTAACATCCTTCTCACTTTTGAATCTTGCTTCGTGTTCTCAAACTGTTCATTTAATTGGAGAAAAAGAGAGTTTATTCTTTTTAAACAAGTACTGAAACAATAATGCAATATTCTATGGTTCTATGGCATCTGAACTTTCAAGTTTACAAAAATTGATTATTGATGAAATTTACTACATCTGATTATCTCCTTTGCTCATCTTTTATTTGTGTTGCTTAATTATAGAAAATTAATACGTGACTTGCTAAGTCATTGGCTGTAGTACATGCATGAGGGGTACAGAGGAATTATTACAGGTTAAAGCAGAAAGATTTGTAAGAGCCCTTTTAAAATGTCTGCAGCTCATCAACTACTTCAAGGCAAGTACTCTTGAATCAAAGCCTAAGAATGATATGTTCAAGGTAGCCTAAAGCTTTAAAAAGTAGAATATAGCATCAAGATTTTTGAAGGGAGTACGCAACTCCGGATGCCTTGTTTGAAATGTGCTGTTTCTGTTCTGTGTTTCCTGTTCAAGGAACGTGTTCAATATTCTGGAAACATAACACCTTTCTAATGGAGCTCGTCACAGGAATCCTTAATTAAGGCACCCCAATTCATTAACTTTTGGAAATTTTACTCCAGTAAAATGGAATCATTTTGTAAATCCTACCTGGAGCCCGAGGCCCTTATTTATTATCCACAATTCTTACAACAGTTTCATTGACCTTGACTGGTTCCTGATCATATATCACATTACATAACTGTGATGCTAAATTATTGCTCTGGTTTGTAAAATCAGCAAAAACTAACTTAAACTTTCAGTATCTGTACTCCACTGACGAACATGCTAGCCTAATGAAATACTATGCAACAGTGACTTCAAGGTGCAGCACCACATCAAGGGCTAACGACTTAATACACATCATAATATAATTAGATGGAATGCATATAACATAACAGTTTTTATTAATAAAACCTGTATTTATACCCTACTTGCACGTAATTACTATAACAACCTTCAATATTCCCTAACATGTTTTTTGTAGTTAAATTTTGTTTGAAATTACTAAATTAATGTCATGTTAGTTTCTAGACAGACCAGTTAGATTGAACATCTTTTAAGAACTTAAAAAATTCTCTTTTTGTTTAGTGATTAGAGTTTCAAACAATTTTATAAGAGACAACATCAGAATATTTAAAAAAACAACTCTTGAAATGACACATTTTCTGTATTTGTTTTCTGAGTGTAGTATTAATGCTAGAGTTAAGGCAGAAAGGACGAGTTTTTGACAACTACAGAGCCTCAACAAGACTTGTAACAGTGACATAATTATTACACTTCGCAAGTTGTCTGCCCATCTTACAAAACAAGCATTTAAGTACTTCTAGCAACTTATTCTTATAAATGGTTTCACAGCATGTAAGTTAAACTTCTTAGAAACTTCTACCTCTAATAGTTACACAGACCTCAGTTGAGACGTATAAAATTTCCACAATTACATGTCCTCCTGACAGGCTTCCTCAATACTAGGGAAAGTGAGGATGTCAGCTGAACTCAGCTGAATGTGATCAGCATGCCTTCTGGCTCAAACACAAGGGTGGAAAAGCTGGAACTTACTCCCACTGATCAGACTGGGAGACCTAACAGTTACAGCAGCTCAGTATTAATACTTCTTCAAAAAAAAAAAAAGGCAAATTTGAAACAATGACTGGTACCACTGAGCAGTCAACTGCTATGGTAAATTCTTGTGCACCTCTGCAAGTATCTTCAGTCCTAAGCACAGTATCCTGCCTTCATCAGAAAAAAAAGAGGTATTAATTAATTAGCAACACGAATAAGTCCTTACAATGGGCTAAACTTAATTTTTTATCCCCATTTCAAATATTAACAGGAACCATCACTCAAAAATGGAAAACATCTATTCTAGCAATCTGTATTTTTCCATATAGTTCTGTAGAGACAGCCAAGAGGTTCCATCTTTGATGCTCTCTTTCTCCTATACTAAAGTGATCGTTATTTGATTAAAGTTTCCATTATTTGATTATTCTAAATATGACTGTACTTAGAACATAAACAAACAATGGCACTTTTCTCCCTAGGGATGGTCTTATAGACAAAACAGGAACCCTTCATTATAAGCCCAGACTTCTACATCCAAGCCCCAGCCTGAATAGAGACTGAGTCAACAAAGCTTTTAGATCGGTGTTTAATTCCAGACATGCTGGTTACTCCTCACTGATTTCAAATAAGTTTACGCCTACGCTTGAAAATAAATGTGCCTGTGCAATATCTTATAAGAAGCAGCTATCATTTAACATCCAGGCTTCTATATCACACATTCTTTTAACAATAGCACTGAACAGGGGAATTGGATCCTGTCAAAACTCAAATTCTGTAGTGCATTGCATCTGCATTCTTTGCTGTAACCTAGACTGCCTCAGACAAGTACCAACCATTCTTAAAAGATGCAGGAAATGTAAATATGGAATAGCCTCAGCCACTTCCATAATATTCTTCACAATGAAAACTTATCACTAACTGAGCTTTTTGTCTTGTTTCATGACTCTGCACTCCCTTGCAGCAAGGGGAGCACAGGGGGGATAGGGAGAGTAAGCCAAAGCACAGGATGTCTTTCAAAGTAGAGACAAGTGATGTAAAAAAACAGAAGGGAATATTAGTGAGAAGAATTACTAGAGTTGCTAGGATATCCTGTTCCTTTTTTTGTTTGTTTGTTTGTCTGCTCCTTCTCCTTGCAGCACAGAAACATAATATTCAGTGTGACAAGAAATTATGGTCTACTTGTGTAGTTCCCCTTAATAACGTGATTTAGCATTTCCCTATTGTAAAAGCATTCAGGTTGCACATACTGTGATTTCAGTAAATGTGTGTTTATGTAAATTTACTGGTTTAAGGAGCTCCCAGGTGAGTGGTTTGTTTTTCCTCGAGCACCTCAGCAAATGTTAGTCCCTGCGGCTGCGCTCTACCTGGACTAGCAGCATTATGACGATGGGTTTAGTATCCAAATACTGTCTCCCCCAGCAAGATGATTAAAAACATCCTACTCATCTCATTTAGGTTCCTACGTATTCGATTACAATGCCGAACAAACACGGGAAAGGGTCTGAATCAGCAGTTTGGGACTCCAGCAACTCCCTCCATCACCGAGTCCACAACTCTACTGCCCCAAGTAAACCTCATCATAAAATCATCAGGCTCCACATTAAACACAAGCAAGTTTCTGGCTCCACCACTTCCCACTGCAAGCCTGTGGCATAGCTTCCTTCTGTTTGTTCAGTTGTCTGTTTTATTCTCAGCTAGTTAATAACAATTCAGTCTTAACCCATCATGAGACATTGGTGTCCACCTTTTTTGTTTTCATTGTAGCTCTGCTTTCATGCATCACAGAACAGGACTGACATTTGCAGGGGGAAGCAGGAGAAAACTGGAGTGACAGATGCTCTATAAAGAAATAAAACATTGCTGTTACCTTTTTCATTTTCTTGCAATAGGATTCAGGTGGATTATCTCCAATAACAAAAAGATGAGTATTTTAACCCTTTTTTATTAAATTATGTCTTTGCTTCTACTTACAATATGTATTAACACATCAGAGAGTTTATGAATCTGACTGGTCAAACAGAATGTTGTAAGTTTTAAAAAATAAGTAAATAAAAAGAGATGAAAAAGCTTCCTCCGATTATAGACTGACTTGATTTGTACCTTTTCTTTAGGTATTTTTGAGATTTCCAGAGATACAGTACTGGAATGCACTTTTGTTTTACATGTTGGAAATATATGTTAATATTACATTGATTCTATACCAGCAACATACTCTTCTCTCTAATATTCAGATTTTCTCAATGCATTATTATATACAGACTATGCACAAATAAGAAAAAATTAACATGACAAAGTATCCTTAAGCATGTCTCTGAATGCACCAGTAAACAGTATCTTATCCATAAGCATAAATTCTATCCATACAGATAATGCCTAATGCTATTAACGTTCCGAAAGGAAATGTGACTTCATAATATCATGTCACCTATTAATAAGAATATCCCAGAAATATGCTTTCAAATGCTCAATTCATACATCTCCCTAAAATTAAAAAAAAATTACCTTATTTTTCCTTAAGATTTTTAAGTCAACTAAATCTTCACACAGCATTGCAGCAATATGATGTCAAGTTACAAATACTATGAAATGCAATGCTTATAGCATGAATTAGTGGGGCTCCACTATATTGTTTTGCTATACCTCAAAAAGCACAGAATCTCACCATGAAACTAGGTGATATAGAGCTGATCTAACTTCAATTGAAGACATAAAGGAGTTGACTCAGGTCCTTTCAGACTTACTTTTAAAGTATGCAAAATAAGTAGCTTCACTTTAACATGCCGGCAAAGAAAACATTTCAAAGGAGACACAGGAAACGTGAAATAGAACAATTTTTATCATTGTACTACTGCTAATTAAACTTCTTAAAAGAAGTAACACACCAATACATATACTGCTGCACAAAGACAGGAGTGGCACTTGGGGAGAATAAAACAGGTACGGTACGCTTCATGTAACTTACATAATCAAAACCAAACCACTGACTACACTATGAAAGCTTTTGATTAACTGTAATAAAAGTTATCTGTATGACAACATATTTTTGTCTAAGACTACATTTGATTTTGTGCATTACAGTTAGGATGAACAGATTTGCCAAACTGCATTCTTATCTGCAAGGAACAGCAAGATTCGGAATTAATGACAGAAAGCTTACTAGTTCCACATTATGTTTCTTCAAGTGATGTATTTCCTTGACACTATCTATGCTAGCTGACAAGGGAGGGGGGGAATAAAACCCTCACATTCTACAGTTCTTGTAAGGCCCATTTTTGTAACAACTGCTGACATGAAAGTATTTCTATTTGTGAACTCCCTCGTTTTAAATAAAATGACCTGTCACGCATTCTGTGCCACTTTACTTTCCTTCACTAGGAACATGTAAGCACAGTGAAAGAAAACCATATGACCGTTACCACCTCAACATCACTCGTGGTGATGAGAAATTCTCAGTGTACAAATTTGTTCTTGCTGTTTTCCTCCCAGAAGATTCGACTTCACACGTTCACAGATCTTCTCCTTACAATTTGTCCTGGGGATGACACACATCCCACTGCTTCAATCAAGCTGACAGTGGGCTCTCACAAGCCCGTGAGTGACCGGGTATTGCAGTGCCATATGCTTGTCGGTGCCCTACTCACCCACATTACACCATTATACTTTAATACATTTTTCATACCGTATTGTTGATTCATCCAGAAAAATCAGTTCAGCACACAATCAGCAAGCACAGCAACAGTGGAAATAAGTCAGGGGAAAGGCTAGCTTGAGATAAAAACGATCGTGTACGAGCAGCGCTACCTCCGTGGCTCGCTAACCCGTTAGACTCGCGTCGCCCTTCTCCCGTTTTCGCAGACACCTGCCAGCGGCAGCCGGGGCTGGGCAACGCCGGCCCGGCCTCCCGCACAGCCCGCGGCCGGGAGGGGAACGCGCTGCAGCCGGGGGCGACCCTGGGGCTGCCAGGCAGCCGGCAAAC
>VYXH01012758.1:288180-326140 GCA_013397275.1 Burhinus bistriatus
CCCCGGGCCCACGCTCCTCTCCCTCCTCCTCCTCCCGCTGTCGCACTCCCTTTCTCTCAGACCCCCGACTTGCCGCCGCGCCTCCACCTTGCTCCAAGTCTCCCCGCCTCCCCGCACCTGCCCCTGGCCAGGCCGCTCGCCCCCATTTTGCCGCCGCCGCCTCCTCCTCCTCACCTGGGCTGTCTCCCGGCCGCCCGCTCCTCCCCTCGCTAGGCCCTCGGTGGGGCCTCGGCCTCCCCCTCTGCCCGCTCGCCCCACAGGCCGGGCCGCCAGCAGGGCCGCTCCTTCCCTTCCCCCCCAAGCAAGCGGGCCTTCCCCGCCATCTCTGCCCGCTCCCGGGGCGCTCCCGCCCCGCCGCCCTCCCCGGTTACCTGGGGTATCCCGCCCCCGCCCATGTGGCGCAGCTGCTGCTCTGCCCTCCCGCCATCAGAGGGGCGCCATGCTGCAGCCCGGCTGTCGCGCAGCGCTGCCCTCTCCCCGTAGCCACGCTGGCCTCCCCTCTAATCACATTAACGCCTAGAATAGCCCCATGTTATTTTAATCATCTCCCCCCCCCGTGGCTAGCAACGTTGGTTGTGGTAACCGAGCTGCAGAGGCAAACGCCTCGCCACCTGCCCGGGTGGCCCTGCGGAGGCGGTGAGGGCAAAGGTGAGCCGGAGGGTGAGGTGAGGATGAAGTTGAGAGAAAAGGCAAGGTGAGGTGAGGATGAAGGTGAGAGTAATGGTGAGGCGAGGGTGAGGAGAAGGGTGAGGCGAGGTGCGGGGCCGGCAGGACAGCACTGCCAGGATCATCCCTTCCCAGCTAGCCTCCCTGCGGACAGGCGGTGCCTGAGGCAGCTGGGGAGCAGCTCCTCCCGCACCACCAGTCGCCTCCAAAAAACCTGGTGAGGCCACAGGGAAGAGAAGACAACACCCCACCCCACCCCTTATTTTTTTCCATGTGAGGAAAGCAGCTAAAGTGTGTTTGAAAATCAGATTAAGTCAAACTAAAAGTATTAAATGTTTGTAGAGGGGCGCCCACCTTCTGCATACTTTAGCAAAAATAGCTGAACGCGTAACTGTGTAGTGGCCTTAGGTGTGGCACGATTATCACTATGACTTTAATCTGTTCTGTACCTTTGTCCTCAAGCTCCACATTAAGAGGGGCAGAACACCATGGCATTTGACAGGTGCTTTTGGAATTAATTCTAAAACACGGTACAAAGTTATCAGAGGACCTCCTCAGCACAAACATCGCGGAAGTGAAGGGTAGCACTTAGCTGACACGTTGATAAATAGCAGTAGGAAATACTTTGGCGAGAGATACCCTGATTAAGTATGTAGATATTTTGCAGAATGCAGATATGAACAAATCCATGCTGAAGTGACAACTTTTCATTGAGATGCTGTAACATTAATAGTATGAACTATAATACTTACCCAGAGTTGAGGTCCTAAGGTGGCACTGTCAGCTAGGAAGAATACTGTGAGCAGCATTGTCGCTTTATGGCTCAGAGATGAGCATTTCAGTGATTATTTGTCTTCTTTTTTTGTGTGTAATACATATCTCAAGACTGTAGTAGGCTACATTCTACCTAGGCCTGTTCATTACGCAGGAAGGAGAGAAGATAAATATATTCCTTATAAGCACAACAGATTTTAATTAGAAACATAATAGTTGTATTACAGTAGTTAATGAGATGGATGGCTTTGCATTTTCAGCCAAGAAATCTGAGATGTATACAAATGTCCTGAAAGTCTGTGTCACAAATTATTTAAAAAATTCAAATGCCAACTCGATGTCCAGTACAAGCCTGCGCATCTACAGCTCTCAAGATACTGTTAATGGGTTCTTTGTCTTTGGAGAGATCAAGTGTTAAAAGCAAGGAGGGATAGTTAACTTGAAATCATTAGGAAGATTAAGTAGGAGGAATTAATTTTTGTACTTAAGCAGTGCTAGTAGCATACTAACTGGAAAGTCTATATCTTCTATAGACAGAACATCAAATCAGTTTGAAAACCTGTAGAGGTTTGCCTTAAAAACAAAAACTCTAAATCCAATGCATTGCTTTCTCCTTCTGTGTATCTTGTCATCGTTAGCTGACTGAAAAAATGCTTGTTGCCCACACAGGTTATAAGAGAATAAGTATAGGCTGGATTTTGTTCTGCCCATCATTAGTAAAATCCCAGCTCCATTGTAATTGAAATATTCATTTACACCTGTGCAATCCTATTAGGAAAATCATTTACACCTTGAAATGGTAGGAAAGAGCAATGAGACTGTATTAGTGTGAATGTGACATTTCAGTTTGAATGTTACACCTGTTAGAAAAATACATGTTACTCTTATTGTATAGAAATTGTTGAAGGAAAAATCTAGTCTTAATCTGGTTGTAGTGGTAGAAATTTCGTAGATAAGACAATCTAGGGATACAAGGGAAGCAAAGTTTTACTTGAAAGCTGATAAACCTGGAAGAAGCAGGTAAGCTTTCAGAGCTCTTTACCTTGTAAAAGGACTCTCTATTAGACAGTCCCAAAACACTGCTTTTCATTTTTACAGCAGCAGGTTTGGGACATAAATTTATTTTAAGGACTATATACAAAAGAGTTAAGAAATGCACCAATGGTACCTTACATAAAGACTTACAGTAGAGCCTGGCTGTATATTCAAATCTTTATTCAACTTCTTTAAAAGTCTCTAATGTGATTGCTATTCTTAATTCAATAGGAATTCCTAAATCTATTTAAATTTGCAAAATATTTACAGTTACTCCAGATTTAGCTCTGTAATTTTCAATGATGATACTCTGTCAGTTGGGAACTAACAAATTAACTTGGTTTGTACGTTTTTATATATCATCTTCCATACTTCTTGATGTACAGAGACAAAAACCAGATATTAATGAAGAAATTTTATCTTCTAATTTTAATTGGCATTAATTCTGTTTCTCTCATACCTGTTCCTTCTTAGTGTTGCTCCATTACATATTGCCTTTCAGAAATCTCACTTTAAGCATCTATGTTTTATATAGCTGAAAGAGGAAAAAGTTCCTGTCTTTCTTGCCTTTCAGATGAACAGCCTATCTTTAACAGGGGTCAGTCAGCAGCTTCCAGATTAGGGAAAGCATCCGGACATCCCACTGTTAGATCTGAGGCCTGTGTGGACCCATTAGCTGAGCTAAGTCCAAAATTTATACAGTAAATACGCCTGCAAGAGAGGCAGTCTGATCATATTTGCTGTTCTCAATGCGAACTCATTCTGCCTGACAAGGTACGCTCTCCACTACAGAAAGCTGCTTACATTTTTTTGAACCAAGCATGCATTTTAAAAACGATTCAATTCCTCTTAGATTACTTCAGGTTAATGTAGTAGTTCCATAGCTTTTTTTCAGCACAAAACCAAGCAGAACCGTACTAATTTCTTAATTTTATTTGCTTAGGTAACTTAAGCGCAGACTTTACCTCAGAACAAGCTCTGTAATCTATGTATTGCTTACAGTCCCCAATGCCCTTGCCTCTTCTGAAACCTGTCCCCACAGTGACCTTCCAATGCACTTTTTGGCTGAGAAGAACAGACTGCTCTTTCAGACAGTTACAAGTTAGAATATTATGTATGACTGCTGCACTTGAATGGATGCGTGCTTGGCACAAACTCCACTCGTGACAGTGTGTTTATACTAGGACAGAAATGTATCTAGAAAATAGGTGGATGGACCCTGAGAAGGTGGAGTTTAATGCCAGTGTGTGTGTGTGTGTGTGATCTAATCGTGGCCCACACCTTGGCGGTTTTAGGTGGAGAGAAGGCTGTTGTCAGCAGTGGGACACTGACTGCGTGCAGCTTAGAGGGTGCCACTGAGGCAGTTGTACGTTGGGAGCTCCCATCAACATCTAAGAATAAGGGAGTGTAATTGTGGCGTAGAGCTATTTTCGTCCTAAATTATGCCTCTCATTTTTTCAGTCTTAATACAGTTAGAATATATATGAGATTCCAGGTAGTGCAAAGCAAGATTTTACAGCATTATCTACTTCTGTTGATTGTAGATTTGATTTCAGTAAGCCTGTCACTAGAACAGGGATTGTGGAATCTTATCTCACTTTCCTTTATCATTAGCCCGTCACACGTCCCACTAGTGCCAGCTGTCACTAGGCGCCATCCTTTTCAGATGCTCACCTGTGTCACTCAGTCTTGACTGAGCTCACAGGAGGAGGAGAAATTCAGGTCTGACTCAAAAGATGCTGGAGATGTTACAGAAATACACATTTAAAAGTCTTCGCTATGCTTAAGTTACTTCAGATAATGTATTTTTTCTGCAATAATGTGAGGAAAAAGAAACCACACTGCTAACTGGCATAGCCATGCTGGTGAACAAGCAAAAATACTCTTTTTTGCTGATGTACCTTATTTTGTTCAGCAAACCTGTATAAACTACACTGTCTGGCAAAAAAACCAAAAAATCTTACCAGAATAAATGGCATCTTTGTTAGTACTGTAATGGCTGCATCAGCAACTTTTGAGGGTAGATTAGGCCTTAATGACACATTTTAAGCCTTTGATTGCATTCAGTTTTAGGTTGTCAAAATTGTATTAGAACTAAAGTAAATATTAAATAAACTTGTTGCTTTGTTATGGCATATAAATAGCATCTTTTATTTGCATTTTAGAATAGCCTTAATTTTAGCTTTACTCAGCATTTAACAGAGACTTTTCATAATATTATATTGTCCATTCCATTGTCCATTCCATATAGTCCTCAATACTGCGCTACTGTGTATGCTGAAGAATTGGCATTTTGTTTATTCCTTGGATATACCTGTTCCCCTTGCTGACTTTTACTCCAATGACTGATTTAAAAAATCTTGATACACATGTCATATTCCATACTTCTGTGGTATTTAATATGATATGAGAACTTTTTGTTACACCGTTCAGTCGGTAAAGTGGCAACATTCCAGAGACTGATACAACACTGACATTAAAACATGACATTAGATGACTGATATCCACCTCTACTCTAATTTAATACAAATCTTCCTGTTTAGTAAAGAGGGTTCTTTTGCTGCAGTAGTTGTTAGTATTATTTTATTCTGTTAATTTCTAAAGTTAGTCAATTATAATATTCATAAAGATTTGTTAACTAAGAGCATTAATGCAGATCCTTCAGGCAAGAAAGCTACTGAAACAGACTTTCTTGCCATTTCAGTCTGTCATGTGTAAGCTTCATACATCTCCCATTTTCTTTCCAGACGGAAAAAGAAAGGGATCATACCTGTCAAAGGCAAAAGTGTTCATTAGAATCTACAAGTATGTCAGATGCAGTGACTCCAGGGGTTATTTCCTCCCTTCTCAAAAGTAAGAAAAAAGTTTGTATGTGTTTCCTATCTATGCATTTACAATACAGAATTCTGTGACTTTTTCCTGATCTACTAAGGCTTTTCTATACCCACATTAATGTATTTATTTTATATAATGCAAAGCCTGTTTATGGTCTATTACTGTTTCTTCCATAATCTCTGTGTTACGTTAAGATCTATATCGATAGGTACAGCACCATCATAAAAAAAAAAAAACCCAAACAAAAAAACTGGGAGGAATTTTCCCATCACACTTTACTGCACAACTGACCATCTACAAAAGGGAAAGTTTTCACGTTTCTTGGAAGTGTTTTCATGACAGGCTAACTTGACTGGTGGCAGAAAACTATGGGTCTAAGTGGGTATGGTAATTAACTGACAATCGTTTAGAACTAACTTGCATTTTCTGAAACAGTTTATCCTGTACGTTCATTTGAGCTGCCAAAATAAAAAGAGGTAAATAATTTTGCTTTGGAATGAGAGAATATTCACAGTGTTTTCTCAGAAGAAGAAGACGACCTTCACAGAATAAATAACTTTTATTTGACTCTGGATTATCAAGAAGAAACAGTTTGCTAGATTAAGCAATTGAAATACTTACAAGAAACGTGCAAGTAAGCAAATATCTGTTTCACTACAGTCAGAACTATTTAGTAATGACTTCCTGTACAAATAGTGTTAGTGCTCTTCTACCAGGTTTGATGTGGAGCTGCTTTACACAATTACTGTCAAACTTTAGGTTACTGCAAAAATAAGAATACTATTAAAGTGAAGAATTCAGGCTAGAACAAAGTGGATGTGTACTGCCACTATCCAGTACTTTTACATGTACCCATTTGTTGCAAACTTTTAATTCTAAGATTTTACTCTTAAAAACAAACAAACAAACAAAAAAAACCACCTTAAGTCAAAATTATCCAAATATCACATTATGCCTGACAAGCGTGACCCTCTCACAGGATAAAATAAGCTTAATGTAGAAAAAAATAAGCATATGCATGAATTCCATTAGTGCTCTCTGATACGGCTTATTCATGTAGAAAACTACTGGAGGGAAGAAATCACCAAGCATACAATTTCAATGTGAGATGCAAAAGAAAAAGAAGCGTAAGTAACATCACTTCCCAGAAAAGATTTTAAGAAATAGATTGCCATCTGCAACACATCTCAATCTCAGCACACAAAGATCTAATTAATTAGTCTTGCTAACTGCGTATTGTTAGCACTGTGACAATATGTAACTCTGAGGTGAGGTGTGACCAGACCTTGCTAGCATTCTGGGATGTAGAGTCGCTAATAGCTTTCATTTTTAGATGTTATGCCTGATGGGGAAGCCTCCAAGCACACAATGTTTAAAAGAGAAGGGAGGATTGTGAAAAGCAAGGGATAATGATGGTTCCCTGAAGCAAGGGTGTGGAATTCTGAAAGACAAAAATTTAGAATACTGGAGGCTGAGAAAAAAAATATGTGTATCTGAACTGTTATGGTAGACATGTTATAGAACCACTGTGAAAAATTGGGAACGAGGACCAATTCATAAGACTGTGTTCAATTGTCTAGAAAGAATACTTCCCTACATTTCCTTCACGTTTTTTTAGTTGAATAGTGAGTTCAGTGCATGGTAGCTGTACACATCAGGATAAATAGATTGAACCTCATTTTATAAATTAGTGGTAATTCAGACCCTTATTTAGGGTCATTAATATCTTTGATTAAATCATGATAGGAATGTTTCCACATCCATGAGATATAAAGCCTGAAGGCTAGCTGGATGTTTCATGAATGTATTGAAATAGTTCAGAATCCTAGTTGAAGGCTGTTTTATATATCCAGTTGTATATTTGCACATTTACTACCAATATGAAAACCATTTTTCACTTTTAGGAAGAAAGTTATTCTCATTACAATGTATATGACTGTTAATGCTATACTATTTTAATCAGATTAGCAGTACAATGCAAATTAATGTAATAGGATTTACTATAATTAAAGGCAAGTATACAGTAATCTACTACGAAAAGAACACAAAAATGTTCGTGAAGCTCATTACAGGGATATTGTTTATGCTAATTATTCAATTTTTTAAAAATCGCAGTAAGCCTGATCTTAATCAGAATATTTTTGTTTTTGACAAAACTTTAATCAAACAATTCAACCCAGAAGGGTTAGTAATAATCAAGTATTACTCTTGTCTGGGACAGAGAGAAGTGGAACTAAATACAAACAGGAAAAGAACTAAAGGACTATGAGCTACTCATTTCACTGTCCAGAGTGAATAAAAGATAAAATGAAAATGGAGAGTATAAATGATAAAATAGTGATAAACAAGACTTTTACAAAGTGGATGAAGGAATCAAATTTGAATTTATGGTTTTAAACCTGTAAGTGCTCAATATTTATCTATATTAATATATACCAAGTGTTCCTGTAATTCCAGTGTAGGGAAACCTACATGAAACCTGTTTCCCAGGCGATTATACTGTTATTGTAGACCTGTCTCTTGTAACATCCTGATAGATCATAAACCTTAAGATACACACAGTAAGCCTAGCAGGTAGGAATTAAAAAATGAAAAGCTAACCACAAATGATAGCTAAACCTTATAACAAAAGCTTCAATGCTGCAGGGAACTATTTTTGTATCTGGGGCTACACGCGGTGAAAGAATCAGCTTGGACAAAACAGGTTGAAGGATTGGTTCCTATGATGTCGCTTTTGCTTTCATCAGTATGTAGCTCATGCCATACCCTAGTGACGTAGTATCCTATCCTATTGGAGACATTAGGTTAGATTTAAAATATGGTAGTGCGTTAGAGTGCACCTACAAAATTTTCAAAAATCCAATATGACTATTTTGAAGAGCAAAAACTATTTATGCTATTAAGAGTCTGCAAGATCTGGACTTTTAGTCACTGAATTTTTAATTTTAAGAAAACAACAGAGATAGCATTTGTAACATTCCAGAGAGATAAAGCCCTCCCATTAAGTCTGTGTGTGGGTGGGGGTGGGTGTATATATATATTTCAAAAATATATGAGAGAGATAAAAATCAGCTTAGAGGAACTCTTGAGCCAAAGTTTAAAAAATGTTTCAATTTCTGAGAGCCTAACTTTAGACAATATATTACATGTCTGACTGAGTATCCCAAATTCTTGTTCAACTTTGAAAATATTGGTCCAAAAATAAAATATTTTTAATAAAACAGTATGATAGAAAATTCAAATATGTCATTAAAATAATAAAGAACCAGATCACATTCTTTCAGGAATATGGAAATGAAACCTCAAAAACATTTTTTCTCTTTAGTTTCCTTCAAGAGCATCTAATACAAAATAAAGAACAGATCTGTTAATTCCAGATACAAGTATTTTTTTATATCAAACATGTATTTTTTTTACTTCATTGACTACATAAAGGATTTACAGTCCTCTGTCTTCTTTTACTAACTGGCATCAAGACTTTTCCAGACTCCAGTAAGTTATTTATAAACGATAAAAATTCATGTGCAGATCAACGATCTTGCTACAAACCAGATTTTTATAGCAAATAAGCAAATTTCTGTCCTCTGCTTCAGAGAAGACACAATCAATTCTAGCTTCTCTTATACACTGCAGTTATTGCTACTTTTGGCATAGATGATCTGGCTCCACATTTGCTGTGAGTAGACCAATTTTTTTTTAATTGCCCCAGTATAAAAATAAAACTGTCGTTACAGCATTCCTGATGTTACACTATCAAATTGCATAAGGCCTGACATCCTGGAGAAAACACATGAATAGCAAAAGGGAAAAAAGGGAGAATTAAACCACTTACTCTTCTTCCCTTAACACAGAGTGCAAAGTTTTGGGATGTGGTGTGTTTTGGTTGGTTGGTTTTAAGCAAAAGAGTAAGGTAAAGTAAATAATGCGCTACTAAGGTTTTGTCTGGTAAGGTAAATAGACTGAAACCACCTTTTGCTCTTAATGCCAGTTTATATAACATTTTTCTGATCGGTTTAGCTTCTCTTGGTTGTTTTTAGACATTAAAATAACAGAAGTATGTACAGTACTGTTGTACAAGATTTTATTTGTCTAACTTAAAATTGGTCATCGCATTAGTATTCTCTAATACTGAAATATTTCTACTTCCTGACATGTTCCAAAAATGAATCAGCAAAAGATATGAAATGAAGTTATATTTTAATACACTCTCTGTCCTTGTCCTTTGTTTGCCTCTATTATTTAACATTTTTGCTTGGAGCATCCAAAGAAAAAGCAAGACCCTGTTAGGGTCAGGTGTACTCAGCTGGCATAAAAGAACAAGGCCACACTGAAGTCATCATTTTATACCACGTGAGGGTCTGGTAGCAGAGTTTAGTCCCTGCATTTTGGTGAGTGTTGGAAGCAATATTTCTAATGAGTGTTTTCCTGGAGCTGACCTGGATAGTATCTGTCCCGAGATCTGTCGTGCTGTGATCTGCACTGTTACAATGCCAGCATACACCACGTTAACAGTTACCAGGTAATTACTCTTCTCAGTATAACCTACAACCTTTTTTTTCCTCATTACACACTAGCAGGTTTGAGAGCTTGCTTGCTCTCTTGCCAACCAAGCAATTTACCTACCATCTGCATGCAAAGAGCACCCAAGCAGTTATGAAACTGTCTGGTTCTTACTCAGCACTGTGGTTTTTTGGGAGCAATTCATTGGCTGTCCAATCTTTGCAGCAGCAAGAGGGGATGCAACAAAATGAAAATAAAGCTTTGCATTATATTATTTTAGTTTTAGTTAAAGAACCCTGCTTTTTGATTCTGTGAAAATTCCTCAATAGTGTACAAAGGACAAATTTTGAAGATGAACTAAAAGAGCCGTAAATAGAGATCTCTCCTGGCACCCTAAACATCTCTGCAAATCTGTTCATTTTATTGCAATAGTGCAAACTCTTCTTCAGAACCATCTGCACCACTACTGAGATTTGAAAACCAGAACACACAAAAAATACCATTGCATAACGGATAATGAGTAAGGGCACTCTCAAACCCACTGCACTTATCTTCAAGCCAACTGTCCAAGCAGCTAGAGCACATGTTCATTGGTCTCACTCCCAAGTGAAAGATACAAATGCTGCAGAAGCTCAGCGCATGACTCTGAAGAAAATCAGCTGATTTCTCACACAAATCTAGTGTGATATTCCTCCTCCAAAACTTTGTCTGGACCTTAGTGACAAACAAATAGAATAAATAAAGCAGTGACCAAACACCAGAACAAATAAATAGCAGTGAATATTCAAATGCGATAATGAACTCAAGCCTCATATCTGCTCATGTAGCCAAAAGTGATGATGTTCCACTTATTGTGAGTGACCTCGCAGTGGCTGGAGATTCCCTTTTGCAGTGCTGACAGTTTGAACGTGTACACCAGAGTATGTTGACTCTAAAAGAAAATGCACAGATCTCTGTAGAAGACAGAAGACATAGTGTTTGCAGGAACAAAGCAAAAATATCAACACTTGTAAGTAGTCACTGCAAAACACATTCAGTCTGGTGATCTGTGCACATCATTGTGACAGCAGCAATAAATCACAAGCTCTGCAGCTGTTTAGAGGGAAGGTTTCCTGTGAACCTGAAGCCAGAGATTAAGGTGGGTCACATTGTATTGGATTCACTCCTTTCAATAGATAAGTTTCTGGTTATCTTATTATGCAAAGAACATACATACCATCTGTCTTAGGCATTTATGAAATGTTATTACTGTGGTATCTACGCTGTGAACGGAACAGAAATAGCCTCTGCTCCTGCCTTCCTGTATTTTTATGTGAACATATCTCTAAGTAATGTCTTATTTTTAAATGGTATCTTCTGCTGCAAATTCTGAAAGCATCTCTGTCTTAGCATCATGCTGCACCTTTTATCTGATCTTGTGATGTACTAAATACCCTCAGTTCCTACTGACTTCTGTAAATTTCGACAACGTAGTGCTAGTCTACCAGAATAAAACTTTCCACTGACTTACACATCTTTGATTCCAGCAATTCCTAGTGGATGGAAAGCATGCCAAGAAAAATCATCCAGCATAGCAGCGGGATAGAGTTGTCCCGTAGCAAGGAAGAAAAGTTCTATATGAGCATCCTGATGCTATTCTGGCTGCAAGGAATTTTATTCTTTTGATGGATTTAAAATCAGGATAGTACCACTGTCACTTCTCAGTTACTCTTCATCCTACTTGATGCAGACATCTGACATCGCCTAACAAATCTGATGCTCCAGAAGCTCAGCTTCTCTCTGGTGAACTATATTACAAATACAACCAAATTCAAGGTCATAGCTAAGAATACAAGTGGGTATGGTTAAACTAAATATAACGCATAGAATCTCATTCCCATTTCTGTCATCTTCAAATTTATACAAGCCTCTCTGAAGAACTATAATGGTGAATAACACCAGCCTTGAGACTGATGAATTTCTGGGGGAGTTGGCTACAAGAGTTATCTGAACCTTCATAAAATCTTAAGATTTAACTTGCATTTTCTTTGCCATAGGTCTTTTACAGTACAAAGAGTGTCAGTTTGAGAGAGACTACTTTTCTCTTTACAAATGCATTGTCATACTACTGTACAAACAGCATTTATCTGGTAACACACCTAATGTGCACCAATGATAAACATTTCTGCTCTGGTATATAATCCTATTTAAAGATTATTCCACTTCTTCTAACCTGCAGTACATACTCTTAGCACCTTTTGTTGCAGTCTGTGTTTCTCTGAAGCTCATGAGCATGCTTTATTCTAGCAACCAGCTGTTTGCCCTTTGAACTCAATTGGCCTTCACTAGATGGAACAAGAAGAGAGTATTTTCTGCTATTTTTTATCAAGACACCTTGAACACATGTTCTTGTTCTTCACATGTTTTCTGGCTACCGTTAAATAGAAAAGAGGCTAGTAAGGAAACAACCCATATAAAAGCCCTGTAGATTTCATCTTAGCTTCTGCTGCTGGCCCAACATTGAAACCCTGAGACATTTTCAGAGAGTTTGTTGCTAGCTTTTGATGTGCTTTCTTTTTTGATGCTTCCGCCTCCAATATCATAAGCTAAATTTTTCTTTGCAGTCTGTTGGAAGTGTTCTAGAAACAACGAAGTTAATCTTCTATCACCTACACAGAGTGACATTGCTGTCTTCCATTTGTTTAGCAGCAGCACTGAAGTTACTATAAATTGTGCTGGGCATTTGACATACAGCCAACCACCGGAAGAAGCAAACTCAGTCCTCCCCAGATATTACTCCTTCATTCTATAACTTCATTGTATTTACCAGACACTGCTAGTTACTGTGGTACCCTTGTCAATCCAGAGAAAAAAGGAGTTCCATCACCTGGCTTGCACATGCGTGTTTTCCATAATCTTATGAATGATTAATGGAAACACACATAATTAAGCTCTGTTTATATGAACAAGGTTTACAAGTGGTTTATAAAGATATTGTTCCTTTTTCACATTTGTTTCTAGAAGGAATACACATCCTCTTACCTATGTTTCAGTAATAACTTGGTAAAGTTATAAGGGAATTCACATAAAGAATAGGAGAACAACATTAAAGGGATGAACAAACCCAGGAAATCAGACAACTTTAAGATTGAATTTAAATTATCCTTTTGTGCCTGCCTGCTGCATATTGCCTTTATTTTTCTATGTCTATACTAATAAGGATGGCATATTTGCATGTGTAAATTAGAGGAAGCCAGTGGGCAAAACTTGTATGTAGAATATGTTTCGAAATGCTGCAGAGTGGGCTAGGTGTGTATGTAATCTAATTTTCCTTTACCAGGTAACCATCATGTGTCTGTCTGCTGTGTGCAGCAACAGATAACATAATATATAACATATACATTCTGTAACTGATGAACACATCAAGCAAAAACCAGCTGCACCTAGTTCTAAAAGAGCTACCTATATTTTTACTTAGCTGAATAGACAGGGGTTATTTGCAGGCAGTATCTGCCATTACTTTGGGGTAGGGCTGGAGGAAGGCAAGGGAAAGATCTACTCCTTTAAATTTCCTATAGGATTTCTTATGTCTTGCATGGGTTGATTAAAATCATGTGTTCCTGCTTGTTCCTTATCCTTTATCCCTTACAGAAGGAGCACACGGAAATAATTTGCAGCAAGATTTTTATGTAAGCGTCCCCCTTACATGGGTTTTATGCAGAAGGGAAACATATGGTTCTGAAAGAGCATTAATACCCAGGTACAGCTGGTCTTTGAAGATTTTAAGTGATCCAGATAAAAAAGAATGAGCAAACGCCTCCCGAGGGAGACTATGGCTGTTCTGACACTGTTCTTTATCACAAGTGTAACACTTACAGGAAGATGTCTGTGGAGACCTAAGAACAGAATGGGGATTGTATTGGCAAAAGAAAAATAGACATATAAGCAAATAAGACAAAAATAAACTCCTCAACCTGGCCAGCAATAGAGAACTTAATCACAGTCTACCAGGCTGGCAGCAAAGAAAAGCAAGCAAACTGATTAATTCATCTATTGTTATTAGTTAATGCAACAACCTAACATTTCTCCACAACAGCAGTGTCTCTGTGCCAGGTTTTTATTATCCTGCGGCATTGGCACTCTTAAAATTCCTATTGCTCAGAGAGTTTACATTGATTTAAAATGGATATAAAGAGAGCTATCACAAAAAATTTAGTGTCAGACATTAGGTGAGAATCAACCCCATTTTCTATTTAAAAGACTCACTGGATTTAAAGAGAAGTCACTTTTAAAGAAGGAAAGATCTAAGGTGCCAGATTTGTTTGAGGAGTTTATCCCAAATAATGATGCTCAATCTTTATTTTTATCATACAGAATTATCACATATCTCCAACTATACTTAATCAGGCTTCTTTACTGCATACTCCAACAGAAGTGCCAGAAGCTGAGACTAGACACTGTCATTAACTGCTCTTGTGCAGGGTAAAATTCCCCAAGGTATATGCTCCCAGGAGAGACCAGATTGCCAAAGGGACAGGGAATAAACTTGATAAAGAGAATGTGAAATTCAGGACAGAATGTTCAAACAGAAGGTTTACGAAACTTGGAAAATTTGTGAAACTCCTATAGTTTCATGTCTGCAAGAGGTAAATTAAAGGAGCAGGACAAAGTCGGAAGGAGAGATGGAAGAGAATTGCATAATCCATTCAGAGCTCTGAGAAGAGGAGCCTTTCAAAGCCCCACTGAGATCAGTAGCAAATCCAAAGCTTACAGTTAATACAAACAAGAAAGCTAAACCACAGAATCAGAAGCCATGGGCCAAGTCTGGATAAATGAAGTTTTGTTTGGCAGGACTACTCAAGGTAAAAATCCCGTTTCAGAAATAATCCACCATCCCATCTATAGTTACAACATCAATGAAACTGAAGTTGCTAATACAAAATAAACATATAACCCCATAATTTTCTCTGAATTCTACAGAAAGAATGCATGCAGCTAAGGTGAAAATCTTGTCCTGGGGCTGCCACTGGATAACATGTCGCTAACTAGATGGATTAGAACTACCATGACATAAGAAATCCTAAGCTAATTTGGAAACAGAACAGCTGAAGAAAGGCTGTTCAACAACTTGGAATTAGAGCAAGAGGTTAAATTGCTTCAGATTCTTTCTATCTGTGCCGATCTTGGTGCCAGATGTGAAAGTCCGGGTGAGATAACCATCTTTCCAAACCACCAAATCTTTCATAAGCCAGGAAGTTTAGGAGGCAAGATCACAAATATTGTATCTAGGAGTATAATAAGAAAGAGTTCCTTTTATTCTTCTCGTGTAAGATTATTACAAGAAAAAAAGAAAACAAAATAATATGGGGGAGGTAGAGCTTTTTTTTTTTTAATGAAAAGGCAAAAGATATTGAGCACAAGTCAAAAGTTTAAATTATGGTAATTACTTTAAAGTAACTAAAAGTTGCTTCACAGATTTTTAACAAAATACATCCAAGGACTAAATACAGAAATATGCTCGACTAAGTAATTTCTCAAAACAAAAGCAATAAGTTATGGTAAGCCTTAAGTAGGTCCAAGTTGCAGTCTTGTCCTATAATATCTGCATCAGTTTTTTATAATGGTATAGGTTATTAAGCATGGTGATGTATAAAAAAGGTTGGCTGCTCATAGATCATACAGCACAAAGAGATACTAGCTACATAACAAATTAGTAACAGCTGGATGATTTGGAACCAGAAGGCCTAACATGCCAGTACAGGGTAAATTTCATTCAGTTTACGAAACAAGACTACTTTACCTAGGGCAATAAAACAATGCCTCTAGATTGGATTTTGCAGAACCTGGGGCCGCCTTGTGAAACTGCATGATAACTTAGTCATGACAAAGATGCTACAGGATCAGGGAGCCCAGCAGAGAAATTCTGCTGCCTGGAAAGATTCTGGCTTGAGAAATCCTGATCACTTGAAGAGTTGAAATGAATAAAGGAACTAAGCTTGAGGTTACAAAATTAAAAATGGAACTCTATGCTTCTATGCTTTAGTATGTCTTTATGAATATTTTGATTTATTTAAGAATCATTTATCTTTAGAAAGATTCATTGTATGAAGTGCTTAAGATTTTCTGCTTTTAGATTCTCTTTCAGCAGAGGGGTGGGGAAAGAATCTTTTCAGTGGAAAGAATCTTTAGCTTTAATGTCATATTTCAAAAGACATTTTCTAGCTATCTTTTGCTCCTTCCCTTTGACAGCCATCATTGCTGAGTAATGCCCAGGGTCAAACTTTTGAAAAGCAAATTCTTCCTTTGCAACATTGCTGCAGGACATATAGCAGAGCCTATATCCAGAGGACTAGGCACTTGTCCTTTTATACGGTACAGGTTGAATTCTGTAAGGGATGTGTCTGTCACAAGAGTTACATGCAAATCGGTAAAGAAATGTGAAAGGGAAACTCAGCAACTGTAGAAATGGTTTTAGAAATATATACACATACATTCACATGTATATAAAATTTCAGAATATTAATCAAGAAATGTATTAAAAGTAAGGTAATTTGTTCCACCAGAAAACATACAGTGAGCTATTAGTGCGGGTCATTACTTGCTTGGACAAAACTCCAGACTGAGCCAAAATCTTTGCCACAGAGTGCAGAGAGCTTCAACTGAAGTCAAAATAGTTGACCCAAGGTGTCGAAGATAAATTTAGTCTGGATACAAAGTCCTGAAATAATGCCTAGATAGCAGTTATTTTCCTAAGAGAATTTATTACCAGAACAAAACTTACTTGAAAAAAAAAAATCTCGCATCTCTTGGCAGAACATCCTGCAACAAATTTCTACCCTTAAGAAATCTTAGTACAAAACATCACTAGCATTCAACTCATATTTAGTGACAAATTGGACCAATGTCTCTAATGGGACGCTTAGCATAAATATGGCATTGCAGAATGATTGTCCAGTTCATTCATTGCTAAATCCTGCTTCCTCAAAATTAATAAATTCTATTAATCACAAGGAAAGCAGAAGTGGGCCTTTAATCACACGATGATTCAAGATATAATCCTTGTTAAAGAGTAGGTTTGTTACCACTGAAGGTGACAGATTAACAAATCCTGACTTTGATGGTTACTGTTTTTTCGGTCATACGGCAGGTCTTTACAAGGACCTTAAAATTTTCCCTATTTATAATTTGATTTCTACTCCCTAGTTCTGTTCCAGCATTTTAGTTGAACTGGTTTTATGGTTGACCAACATAAAATATGACTAGTTGGTGTATGACATGTTACCTCTGCAGTGTATGAATGTATTTTGATTTCTACAGCACTGAGTCAGCATTCTGATGAGTTAGCATTTATATTCCCGACAGCTGTTTATTCCTCTCAATGTAATTTCAGAGATAAATGTCCAGAAGGGATTTACTGCCCCAGATCTATCAGAAAACATATTTAAGATATTCTGTGGTATTTAAATCATAAAAAAAATATTATTCAGTAATGCTAGGACAAAAAGTGTTTAATTTTTAACATTAAATAACTCATTTAAACCATACTGTATTATTTTTAAATCTAGTGTGCTAAAAAGTCAAAGTATTTTTATTTCCTATGCAAAATCACATTAATGGTTTCTAGGATCATAATAAATTTAAGAAACATACTGGAACTTCCAATCAGTATTTTTATTTTACTCCTTTTATTTAGAGTTGGGAAAGTCGCCCTGGGAGGAAAAGAAGAGATAGGAACCAGTGCCCATAAAGGACCAAACTGTTCCTGGAATAGCTGATTGATTGTGTCTTACTAAAGCCATGGGACTAGATGGCACAGTGGAACATAAATCATGACAGAAGGCAGAACCAGTAGACAAGAATTCGCTGCATTCTGAAATTCTTCAGATGATGCTGCACGGTTATTTTGGCAAATATGGTGTAGGCGCTCATTTTTTATCTACTTTTTTGTGTTTGTTTTTAGTCTTCTTGTAAAGCAATGCAGGTGGCGCAGACTAGGATAGATTCGATTTTCCTGCACCAGCCCTACAGACTCTATAGGGGGCACTACCTACTGACTTATCTTTGGATTTTAGTAAGGGTAAACTCTTTCTAGGAGATGTTTCTTGTAAACACTCTTCTGTTAGATGTGGGTTTACAATATGGCAGGGAAATTAAAGTTAGTGAGATTACAGAAGTGTATGTTATCAGTGCAAAAATAAAATCCAGTTCTGAGTCCCATTAAATTAATGATTTTGATCGTGTCTGGTGGCAGTTAATTCTGCAGATTACTTATGATTTTGATAAAAGAATTTAAAATAATAGTTAATCGCTCTGTTCTTCTCTGTTCTTTCAAACTTAATTTTTCTTGTCTCAGGACAAAAAGTAAAAAGGGATTCTTGATATAACTTCTCTAAAAGTTCAATTCATATAATCTTACTTTCCTTTTACCTTTTCCTTGTCTCTAGTCTAAATCAAATGGTCTCTTTTTTCACTCAGATAGAAAGATATCTTTACTTACTAGGGTAATAATATATATAGCCTAATAATTGTAATTTTATGTGTATTGATTTTTTATTTCTTCTTTTCTGGGATAGAGTAAAATAACAGTGAACAGTATTACAGAGGAGAGTTTTCCAATAGATTCTTTCTGCACCCTAATATTTTGTTTGCTCTTTTGGCTGCTATAGACCACCAATCATGAGTTCTTACTGAGCTTTCTATATTACTGGCAAGTGCTTTTTTTTTTTTTTTTCCCCTCCCATGGTAACTATAAATTTAGAAATAAAGATAATAGGCCAAATTAACTTGCAGGCAATTCCATTCATCTCAGTTATAGCTGTGTCCATAAATGAACAGACAAACCGATGAATAAAGCCCTCATGGTTACTACTCTACTCAGTAAAGTTAAGACTTTTAAAATACAAACAGTACATTTGATGCTAAACTCTTTAATAAAACACTAAAACTTGAATGTTATTACCCTAGGTCTTTTTTCCCAAATCCTTATTTATGTTAATAAATGAGGTTAAACAGGAGGTGAAAATCTTCATCCATGTTTACCATTAAAACTTAAGCTATGGGGCAGACTTTATTGTGAAAAGAAACTGTCTTGAATCTGAGCATTCACGATCATTTATATGGCTGTGACATATGCACCATAAAGAAAAATGTATACGTAGAAGATGATAATCTCTTTGATCTAATCATGGAAATTTATTTGGGCCATTTCTGTACAAGTGTTTCATTGCCAATGTAGACTAATGTATAGCTTTCTCAAAAATCATTAAATGAATCTTGAGATTGGACAGTGGTTACAAATTATTTGATCCCTCCTAAAATCAATTCATAAGTCTGTGTCTGCATTTGTCAGTTTTCTTCTGGCTTTGTAAAACATCCTGAAGATTGCAGTGCCTGCACTGTAATTTGGTATATGCGTGTTCAACATTCCACTTAGATTTAAAAGTGTAGTGAAGAATGGGCATCAGAGTCAATATATTTGTATAAAAGGTATTGTAAGTTTAATGCTTTGCTTTATTCACAGATGTGTGGAAAGTAGAATTTCTTATTTATAGCTCAGTCTTAAGAGATGTGAAAAAAAATATAATTTGATTGATTGAAATTCTGCTTTAAGTGATGCTGTATATTGCTCTCTGCCTCTTCAGAAATCATGAGCTTGCACAGTAAACACCTACATATACTTTCAGTGCAAGAACTCTTAAGAACCTTGTGCTGAGATTCACATGACTATTCATGCAATATCCAACACAAAAGTTTCCAAATATACATAGTGAATGATAACAAAAGCAACAACAATGATTTATATTTTTTTCCCCCATAAACTGAGTATCTGTTTCTTGGTAATATTGTTACTAGTGTTATTTGTATGACTTCGGTGCCTGGAGTTCCCAGGTGAGACTAATAAATGTGTATTCCAACCTAGAAGTGTTTACAATTTAAGTGTGTCTTTATGGAAGTATTGCTCTGACAGAAAGGTCTAAATTATGTTATTACATACAGTTTAATAGATTTTTTTCCTCAGTGTGCAAGCAAAGCATATGCCAACAGCACTCTTAGAAGAAATATTTTTATGGCAATTTTGTGATTCAGTGCTGTTGTGGTGGAGCTGTAGCAAAGAATATGTAAACTTACAGAGAGGTAATCTTTCTAAGTAGAGCCAGGTCTTAAGACAGAATGGTTCTGTGAGGAGTTTTTACTAAGATGCAGGCATTTTGTTATAATCTCTTACTCAAGGACTGGTTTAAATGTAAATTAAGTTATGGCAAGAATGTATGCATATGCCAAGTGATGATCAGCACAGTAACAGTGGGTATGAATACTAAGTCCACCTCCTCTCATACATACCCCTTCTCAAAACTGACACTTCCATTTTATTACTCTTTACCAAAAAGCCCTCACTTTTATAAGAGGAAACTATTATAGAAGGGAAGAATCATCTTAAGAGGAGGATATTGGGTGGGTGGCTGGTTGGCTGGCTGGCTGGACAGGCAGCTGTAAGGCCTAATTCCCTTGTCTGTATTTGGGCTACTCTAACAATGCAAAGTGTACCTGGCAAGCATATGTAATGCAAAAAGGGCTCTCTGGATAGTGAAGAGGTGGCTTAATATCCATATAGTAGCCCCATCACAGCTCCCCGAGTATGGTGTTTAGCTGGATTACTGCTGTACTCTGACTGTGACGCAAAGAACAACCTTTTAGGCATTCCTAGCCAAGAATAGAGTAGTCTGAGGCTGCACTAATTAACTGTAGAAGCCAGAAATTAGGGAAATTCAAAGATCAGAAAAAATGTTTTCAAGGCCAAAAGCTACCTTCATCCTTTTTCTGGTTTTGTTGTAAGCAGAATCCAGGGAGAATAGATAACTGGGTTCTGGATATTTTGAGACATAAGATATTGTGTCAGGAAGCATGTATAATGCATTGCTATGGTAATGGTTACCACAGTTGGTATCTTTTATGGGAAAAAAAAATAAATTCTGTGTAAGTGTAGTTAGCTTACATAAGCAACTGCTACTTTAGTCAGAAGTGCCTTTAGTTATCTATAATATCTTAAAACTTGTCATAGTTTACATTTTGTGTAGCAAAGGTAGCAGTTTACAGAATGATAATTCATACAGATGAAAAGGCAGGTTATTCCACTGAGCTGCTAAAGAAACAGTCTTGTCTTTATTATGACGTACTATACTTAGAATACAATTAACTACTGTATCTGATAACTGCTAATGTGCCAACAGTTGCAAGAAATTCCAGTAACAGACTGGAAAGTACTTTTTATGGTATTTCTAAAACAGAAGTCTCCAAAATGACTTGTGAAAGACACTTGTTCTGACATCTTTATTTGCTTTTCTCTTCTCATCCTTGATTTCTCTTTTACACTTCTTTATACTGCTAACTAGAGCCATGGCTTATCTGTTCCAGGTTCCAAACTGAGAGGAGCAGCTTCCTGTCAAATAAGCCAATGCTACTGGATGAATTGACCTTGACATGACTGGTGTGATGCCAAAAGCCACAAGCTAACTGGTAACAATTGTTAGGTATGTCAATGCTAATTTGTATTGGTGATGCATGTCTCAAAAATATCAGGTGGTAAAGAAGCACAACAGTGCAGTCCCTTGGTTCATCAAAATCTAATCCTCTTGAACCTCAATAAACATTTGGGATCAGACATAATGTGAATAAAACCTTTCCCGTATGCATATTACCTGCTGTATTAGCTCCCAATTTACAAAACATGTTTGTACCAAAAATACATGCAAAATTAGGGATGGCACCCTCACAGCAGTAATACTGGCAATGACTTGGGCATGCCAAGTAGCAGATGTTTGGAGGAAGCCACTCAAGGTTTTGTCTCAGTAATTGCTGGCAAGAAATGGCTGTTCCTGCTTTTCTTGGTCCTTGACTGCATTGGCTCAGTACATCATTTCTTGCAGAATACCCTCTATGAAGAGGTGACTAGTGCATGACAATTTTCTCTTATAGATTCTTCCCACATAAATTTCACCAGGAAAGCAGAATTTGTTTTCTATTTCCAATGCTACTATGAATCATTCAGGTGTGGAGAAAAACGTGACCATTCATGAAGAAGCTCTGTGTTTCCATACCAAGCATGTCCTTAGAAGCTCTTTTGAGGACTAACTACTTCTCTAAATAATCCTTGGAAGCTGCAAAATGTGAGGTAAACGAAAGCACCAAGCTCTGCTTTTCCTTTCTAGTTGCTATTTTACAGAAACATCTATCCCCCCAACTTCTTTCCCCAGACAAAACATAGGACTTTGGGAGGGGGAAGGAAGGACAGTAGTATCATTTAAGCTGTAAGCCTACTTTCAGAATAAAGGGAATGAATTTGCACATACAGAATTGTTCTGTACAGAATATAGGGTACAATGAATCCTGCTTTTTAAAAACACTGCATGACATTGGCAGCACTAAGGGTTGACTGGAATGCTGCTTTACATTTCTGCACGAGAGTTACTGCATCAGTAGTGTAAAGATGATTACAGGTAAGAAATTACAATTATGTTTGAAGATTGTCATGTCTGGATTTCAGTGATGACATTTCCTATTCATAGTTAAGGCATCTTACTAGAAATTAGTATTTGTCTGATGCACTAAGCATTGTTTAAATATTAAAAAGTTAATGAATCACAGCAACGGGACAATCCTGCTTGATACAGCATGGACTTACTGTATTTACTAGGATTTAAAAGTGTGGTTTCTGTAAAGTGCTAGCTGGTGCATTCTGATACATGTTCTAAAAGTACAGTGACCCTCATTTCTGTCTTTGGATGGATCCTCTCGGTACTCTGAACTGCCTGCTCAGTGGTTGGTTGACTTCATTCATCTTACAAATTACTAACAAAAAATGAATGAACAGTGGCGCATCTAAGGACCCTCTACTTTGGAAGACCTCCTTGTCAAGGTCTACTGCCATTGCCAGCCTGCACTCACTTTTCACCACACCAGGAAGAGGGGGAAGCTTGACAAGGGGGATCCAACTCATTGTGAAGCGATTTTCTGTTTCCTTATCCTGTTGTGTTGCTGAACAAAGCACAACTAGGCAGGACCTAACAGCTCCTTGGAGACATTTTAGAAGCAATGGGTGCTGTCACATTCAGTGTACCCTACTTCAGCCTAGTTTCCCATACTGCCTATCTGATCCCTTAATTCTCTTTTTTTCATTTTTTATCTCCTTCAATAAGCTGTTTGTTTTCCGGAATACAGAGTTCCAGCCTGCTCAATTATTTTTCCTATGGAAACCATTCCATCCCATGTGTTTGATCATCATTGCCTTTCTCTGAACTTTTTCCAGATCTAATGTATCATTTTAAAGATGCAAGCACCAGAACAGCACACAGTATTCCAGGTGTGAGCAAACTGTGGCATTATAGACTGGCATAATTATATTTTCTGTTTTGTTCTTTTTTCCTTTCCTAACAATTCCAAACATTTGCATTTTTGGACTGCTGCCATGCACTGAGTTGATGTTTTTATGAAACTGTCTATCTGTCACAATCACAGGCAGCTCAGAGCTCATCACTTTATTCATAAAGCCAAGAACACTTTTGCCCACGTACATCATTTCACATTTATCTGAGCTAAATTTCCTCTGCCATTTTGTTACCCAGTCACTTAGTCTTAAGGCCCATCTACAGTTCTCTGCATTCAGCCCTCACACTTCCTCCATTGAGTAAATGCGTATCCTCAGCAGACTTTTCCACCGCACTGCTAAGGCCTTTTTCCAAAGAATTTTTGAGTTTGTTAAGAAGAATCAATCCCCTGCAGCATTCCACTGACAACTGCTCTCTGTATTATCACAGCGTTCACATGGTTGAAGGTTTGGGAGGGGGCATGATTATGGTGCTGGGGAACGTGGTATTCAGCACGGGTCTGTAGGGTGCCTTATCTCAGGCTTCATGCATCAGGATCACTTGCAATACTGTACTGTGCTCTCTCTCTTGCAATGGGATCCTGCGTACCAGCTAGAGCTAATCAATCTGATCTGTGACTTCTGGTTCATCTGTGCCTGACACACTGGTCAGGAAGCGAGGGGATTATTTAGCGTGTCCCAGCAGTGGAGGACTGTGCGTTTTCTGCCAAGATTCTGCATTCACTAAAGTCCTCTTGAAAAGGATTTTTTCTGTATGCAGTCCAGCCCTATGGCCTTTGCCTGTCTTGTGATTTGACCCCGATGTTACCTATCCCCCTTCAGGTGATCACATACGTGAAGTCTCTCATGTAAGAATGAATAAACTTCAGAAGTCTTACTTCTAGTAGGAGGTAGGATGCTAATAGTCTTTGCCAAAGGTATGCATCAGGGCATAGAAAAAGTGTTTTAGAGCAAAGGAAGTTTAACAATACACAGCCTTGTGACCCAAGAAGATAGGACCCAATACAGCAGTTCAGTGAGGAAACCATGTGAAAGAGGAGTAGAAAGTCTATGGAAATATGATTTGGTTTGATATACACATGCAAAAAAAGGAACCATATATAATCTGTTGGAAATGAGTGAGTATACCAGCAGCAGTCATTAAGACAGATAAAACATGAACATTTAAATGGCTGTTTTTTACTTAGTTTGGACTTCATGGGCTTGATTTACCACTACAGTGCACTTAATTTTATTGTTTGCATATAGGAGGGTGGGTATGAATATTTCCAAGTCAGCAAGGAATCATCTCCAAATCCCTGAAGTGTGAAAATTGTCGTATCTCTGAATTTCGGCTTGTACTCTTCACTGGGTTCTGTTTGGACGCCGTTTGGTCCCATTTGGGGAGCAGACTCCAAAAGAGTATTTTGTTTACTACATGCAATGGAAGAAAGGCATTATTTGTCACTCTGCCTTTGAAACATCATAGTTATAATTGTATTAGTTGGTAAGGAACATAGACTCATTAAGTGATATTAGCACATCAAACTAAGAAATGCTCTTACACATATCCTCTGTATTTTGTGTGTGTGTGTGTGTGTATATGTATCATGTCCAGGAAAAATGAGCAAACAAATCATCACAACTAAATGTTATGATATTGTTACAATTCTAAATAATCATTCACAACAATAATTTCAAATAGGTAGCTGAGGAATTTTTTAACAACTGTGATATAGTACCATCTAGTGGCCAAATTGAACAGGACTGTATCAGAGACCGGTATCACGTTTTCAGTATTAACTCCCAACTGCTGTACAGTTGCTGCTTGAGTTTATTATGATTATGGTGCAGAAACCATCCTTCTACTTTTAATAGATATGTAACTTACTGAATAACCTTGCAAATCTAAATATAACAGGGTTACTTATTGTCCTGGCTTGTGCACCCAGCTTCTCAGACACAGCTTTTTGAATCCTGTGATTTTGACTGGGGATGACAGAAGACACTCAAAACAAGAAGACACTCGAAACAATGTCTTTGCAGTTTTAAGTCCAACATTGCTTTTTTGAGATTTTTTTTTTCAATTACTATTTCACTGAGTAGACATGGCAAAGCAAAAAGTTTAAAGGAGTTCTGAGCTGTTACTTTACAAATGGTATGGAAAATGAGAAAAGGCCAATTTACTGTATTCATTCAGTAAGCCTGATACTGTAACACCTTCTCAGTCATCCTGTCTTAATGTGAATTTACTTTTTGTAACTCTGTTTTTTTAATTGTTAGAAAACAAAATGTTGTCGTTACTTAGCCAGACCATAAGCTTTTCAGCCTAACACACAGTACAGGTAATCTGATGTTTATATGATAAAATAGTAAGAACTTAAATACAAACATATTTATAAGCATCAGATTGCCATCGTACAGAAAAATAAAAGTTTTTTTTTTTTTGGTGAATGCTAGACTATAATGCCTTATCAGATAATTGGGTATTTGTCCTCAACAGTGCTGAGATTAAGGCATAAATTTCCTTTTTTGCATTGTGCTCCCTGTGCTCTTACCAAGTTTCTGAAGGAACACAAACCACATGCCAAAATGCTATAAACATTCTAATTCCTAAGTTAATAATGATGTTTAGAGATGTCAGATGCCAATATATGGCTATCCAAATAAGTTGTAAAAACCTGGTGCTGTGGCTTAGCTCTGCACTTCTTCCTGAATAAATGCTGTTTACACGATTTGTACACATTTTTTATTATCTAAAGCAAAGCATGGCTGTCTCTTTTCCAACAGGACTTATAATTAGCAGTGAAATTTCGCCACACTGAACTTCTTTTTCCCAGTAGAAAAAAAATAAAAAAAAAAAAAAGGGGTGTTGAAAGCAGTACTAATTAATTTGAGGTCATATTCAGGCAATTACTGACCCAACCTGTAATTCCATCCACTTGTCTAATAGAGATTGTCGTTTTTGGAGAGGGTATTCTGGGAAAGGTACGGAGAGGACAATAGACAACATTTTCTGATCCAAACCAGAACCAAGAACATATCCTTAACATTGATTTGCAGGAGACATGCTATATGGTACTTCTGCCTGACATCTTTGTAAGGGTGTTTGTAGATAAGCTGTTTGCCCTGTGAAGTCCTAGACCAAATCCCAATATGCAAACTCCGAACTTACTCAGTTTCACTTGTGTTAAAGATGAAATTTTTATTGTGTTCATCAGAAATGCTGGAACTGTCTCAAGAGGGGAAATTGTGAAAGTAGCATAGGCTATCCTTATTAGGGCTTGCACCTTTAAATGAAAAATTGAGTGTGAATCCACACACCTTTTGCATCTTTAATTTTGTTTTCTTTTTGTCCAAGGTGCTTTACTGACTGAACTATGTCATGGCTGTAGCTGGTTGACTCTTAACTAACAGGATCATCTTAGTGTTTAGAACTGAGGTGATTTTGCTTTTCCCAGACATGTAAAGTAACCATATGTAGCATCTATTCTGCAGTGATAAGACTGTGATAACTTGTATAAACATAAATAAAAACTCCATAGCTTTACAATTGCTATGTAGTTGTGTAACGTCTATTATTATCTGTACTATCAAAGTACTCTAGCTCACCATGATGTTCCCACTAACATCGTCTGGAATTTTGTCATCTACTTCAGAGACAGGAAGTGCTTGTCCTTAGGGTGTCTATGTCTGACATTTTTCTATCAATGGAAAAAATACTCTACAAATGATTGAGAATAAATACTGGGAAGAGGGCAGTGAAGCTATTTTCCATTTTCTCTTTATGCTCATCTCTTCTTTTCTAACTACTGCTATGTATTTCTAGTTGTCTTTATGCATCCTGTAGTTGTGCACTGTTGTATTTATGGATGGTACTTTCTGTCTCTGATTGGTTATCTTGTTGATAGGGTCCCTGCAACTGTGATTTGTAATGTGTGAATTCATGCAAGATACATGCAGGTGGCACATTTGCTTTGCTTCTAGCTATATTGTTTTCTTCAAAAGTGGGGTTGTCATTTTCACAAATTGTTACAAGCACTTGAGACTCTCTTCTCCAGAAATACTGTGTTGATTGTGTAAAATTTTCTTTCTGGTGTTTGACAGAAGTGTGGCACTTAAGAAAAAACTAGCATAAGCCAGTTACCTATTTTATATTTCTCTTGAATGGAGGAGATGAGTGTCAGCATACAACAGAAGGTGTGGAAAGATTGGCACTTTTTTCACCACATGTCAAGGTATTTTTTTTCCCAGGACACTGGTGGTGAAGTAAATAGTGTGCTATTGCACACCAGTTTGTCTTCTCGTGGGGTTCTCTGGTTCCAACAGAGGTGACTACTCCCTTCTTGCTGTGTGACTTCTGGGGCTACATCCACTTCCACACTTAACACTGATACACTGTGGGGACAGTATAGCCCCAGCATCTTTCTTTCTTCTTCCAGGCTATATGCAGGACTGATTCATCATATGCCTTCTTATCAGGTGGAACGTATGTTGCGTTCTTATAGTGAGAGTACCTGACTCTGCAAATACTGATACTGTCATGTTTTATGATATCTGGTTGATGTTTTCAGAGCTATCAAGTACTTCCAGCACAGGCTGGCTTCAGGAAAGCTTTAATGTTTGTCTACTACTTCCCTAATGTGGTTCTTTAGCTGCAGGCACTTCCTAATTGGTTTGGTTTTGTAAGTGAATTGTCTTGTGATGTTACAGGACCAGTGCCACAGAATTAATCTATTTAAAGCCAAACGGCACGTATTCAGATTATGAATGATAGCAAGTCTCCTGGAACTCTTGTGAATGTATATAGAGAAAGGAGTTCTGCCTGGGATTTCATTAGTTGTGGGTCTAGATCAGCCCATACTGTACAATTTGGACCTGTACTGTATTGTATTACGTGTCTTCGTATTCTACTACCATTTCATGTTTCACTGCTACTCAAGATGAACTTAGCCTCTTATGACCACAATTTTTTCAATCACTTCACAGTAATTAGGTCTTACTACACTTCTACAAGCTAGTGTAATCCACTCCCTAACTGAAACTTAACAAAAATAACAAAACTATTAGGGCTTCACAATTTACTGTTTATATGCTAGTGACACATCAAAACAGCAGTACAATTTTTAACTACTTTTCAAGCATTTTTCTCAGAATGTAAGTTTCTGTCTTAGCTGGACATATGTAGATTATCTACAGTATTTCTTAACAGCTAATGAGCTATTGAGAGCTCTAATCCATTCTTAGCTAGATTTCTTATTGAATTAAGCAAAACATGATTCCAAACACACAACTGCAAATGCCTGAACTGAATACTGTCTACATAAAATGCACCATTTTAGGACTTTCCAAAGTTTTGTTTGTGTCCTCTTTTTAGGTTCAAATCTCTGAAGCAAGGACTTAAATCCCAGTATCCCAGGATGTATCAAGTTACATGCTGTTCTTACATAGGTCTTCCTCAGTTTCTGTAACTCTTAAAATAAATAAAAATAACTGGGACTGTGATATTAACTTAGGTTTTATGAGTAAAATGTGCTTCTATGTATGTACTTACTCCTTCAACACTGAAAACGAGCAGTGTCATCAATGCATTACATCACTACTAAATACCTGTAGTAAAGACCAGAGATGGCCCCCAGCATTCACCAGCATCAAAAGATGTTCATTATACAAAACAGAATCATAGTTTACAAATGCCAAGTAAAATCAGATGCAAATCAAAAATCTCTTGAACGTATCAGTGGTGTACTTCACTTACACGGAAAGTAAGTGACGGGAAATATTGTGATTATTAAAGACATCATGACACTCATAATTTTAACCTGTATTTGTTGAATGATTGATTCAGTTGTTCCTCAGTGGAAAGACTTCCTTCTTGGTCACTCATCTGACAGGTTTCATGCAGCTCCATCTCTGATACAGCCCTCAGGTTTTTTTGCTCTGATAACACTGGGAAACATCTATGCATACGGTCTGGATAACAAGAAAGAAATTTCTCATTGTAGCTGATACATAGTTAAAAAAAAACCACCTACAGTTGGATGTAATTCTGTCTGTGATGTTGCATTTGGGTAAGTGGCTGGTTTGGGTAAACATAATTTCTTTTGACCTTTTATAGATAAAGTTATTTCCATGTGCACATTTCCAATAGACTTGAGAGGTACAGGTCAGACAATTTATAGGAATTTTGGAAATAAACCTGAAATTCTTACTCCATATAAACTCCTGCCTGGCTAATGAAGAATTGATTTCCTGCTGTAGTATATGGACAAGTAACAACCAAATGCTTCTCCCCATGGAGTCACTAGGAGCTTTGCTTAATGAGAATTTTAGAAGAGTAGAAGAATCAAGTCACTGGTGTCTTGAAGAATAAATACTGCTATAACACCCGTTAAATTACTGTGGGTGTAATTCTTTGAAATAATGAGACAAAAGAGTTCAAAGTGGTGTTAAATCAACAGCGTGCAACCGACAGTACATCGTTCACTGGTCACATTTCACTAGCACAAGTTTACAGTTTTTGCAATGAACTACATCAGTCCAGAGACTGAGGGACCTCTCGTCTTGGAACCATGCCACATTTCCAGCACCTGTCAAATGGTTCTTTCTGTAGGGCATGAAGACAATGGAAACACATAAAAATAGCCATATCTGCCAACATGGGCAGGTCCAGAAAACAGAAATTGGCCGCTGCTGTACATGCAGTTGATCAATAATGGGGATTGATTCTATTCTGTGTGCTCAGTCAGCCTGCCATAAAGAGTCTCTTTAACAAGTACAGTGGACAGGATGGCACACAACTGCTATGTTAGCTGGGGTGTTGAAGCCGCATAGCACAGGCATAGCAACTTCTCGTCGTGCATCTAGATGGTGTTCCTTCCATTGTTATTCCTTTGTCTTATCAATCAGCTTTTATAGGGTGGAGAAGAAAATTATTTTAATGGAAATAATAAACAATGCTCTTTTTCATCATACCTTTCTGTGTACCTTGTAACAGGGTTTATCAAAATCAGTCTATAAAAATTCACAATGCATGAAAATCCATAATGCATAATCCATTTAACTGAATCTGCAACATATGCGTGCGTGAATTTAAACAGATTATGTGCACGAATCAATGTGAATATATAGCATGTGTTTTTCTTTGCCTGCTATCCAGTAGATTATTATTAGCAATAACAGATTCTAAAACTAGCTTTGCACATTTGATGCATGCTACTGGGGGAGGGGAAGGAGGAAAGAGTGTAATAGTGGCTGAGCTAAGGCAGCCCGAGGCATTTTTCTGCCTACACAAGGCACAGACAGACAGAATGGATTGGGGACACTGTTCCAACAGTATCCTTTACTCTTTTGGAAATGTGCAGCATTGGCTTTCTCTTTTTTTCTCAGTATCTACTGTGATGTTGTCAGGGAGACAGAGTCCTTGACTTGCACCCAACTGCCAAGGCCATCACCCTTTATAACAGTACTACCCCCCAAACCTTGCACCCACCAGAAGATTTAAGTCTGTTCTGTGATGGGCGCCTACATGAAATGTTTAGGCAGTATAGAATAAAAATCTCCCTGTCCTGTCTCTTCATTTAATTCAGAGGAAGCCAAAACTTCATTCCAAAATGCGTATTCTGAAAGACCTGGCTTTATAACG
The DNA here is from genome assembly GCA_013397275.1 of Burhinus bistriatus. NCBI lineage: Eukaryota > Metazoa > Chordata > Aves > Charadriiformes > Burhinidae > Burhinus > Burhinus bistriatus. Next base: position 318,975 of record VYXH01012758.1, read on the forward strand.
TATTTATAATCCATTGTATTTATATTTGTATGCTTTTTTAAAAAAATGATAGCGTAAAGAGGCCCTCAGTAACCTTTTCATAACCTGATTGCCCGTGAAGTACATTCTACGTGTATTAAAATCCACAACAACGTTTGTGAACCTACTTCGATTTTCCTGTAACTGCCATAAAACGGTACTGTAAATTGATCTTGAAAAGATACACTAAATGGGAATCTGTTCATAAGTAAATTATGGTAAAATACTGTTGCCTTCTCAAGTATTGGATCTCTAACTGCCAATGTTAAAAGTAATCAGGTTTTCAAGACAGGACACAGACTACAGCTATTTTAAAGGTCAAAATGGTTTTAGCTTTTCATTTTTAATTTATTAAAATTCTTACAGTACTCAGACTTTACTGGTTTTTATTTATAAATAGTTGTAATACTACGGTGTTTAAACCTGTTAGTGAACGGATTGGTAAAAGACATGATTATTTTAATTAAATTCTAAAAGGAAATTCTGAATATAACCTTTGAGCACAACCCTGCAGTCATTGCTGAGAAAACTCTTGCTGACTTGATAGACTCAAATTTGGAATATAACAGACACAAAAAATAAAAATAGGTCACTAGGATATAATTGTAAACACTGCACATATTTTTTCACATTATCTTTGCTAATATCTAGTAAAGCATTGTTTCTTAAATAGGTATGAATAGTGCCTGATGTCCAAATAACATTTTGATTAATTTCAATTGTATTGTTGATATTTAGTAATGCAATCTTTTTCATGCGGTTCTTTACAGATAGGTATAGTAAATAATGTGACTTACAAGAAAAATGTGAAAGGGATCAATTACTCAGGCACTATGGCTACAGAACTTCTCAATCTATTTTTAAATATTTCAGAAACGGGAAGGAAAGAAAAAGATCAGTGTTACATTTCTGAGCTAAGCGTTATCAGTCGTACTTACGAATCCTTTTCCCTATCCTGACTGTTATTCATTAGTAGCAGCAATGTTAATACATGGTATTTTGCTACCATTTTAAATGTTCAAAGTATAACAATAACATGTATTTGTTTAATAAATTTTCCTTCCCGTTATTTTCTCTTTTATAACAAAGAACCGTAAAGACAGCAAATACTCTCTGTTGTTTAGTGCAGGAGAGAAAGTAAACACTAATTATAGCAAATAACTATTAGTGTCAAAGGATTCCAAGACGTTACCAATATACACTTAAGCATTTCAGAGTAGACAGTGACCTTACCTTCATAGCCAAGGAGAAAGCATGTCAGCAAGTTAGGAGAGACCTCCTCCAAAATGGAACAAAAAGCAGAGAAAGCACTTGGGCCTTTTAAAGAGAGTTTATCTAAAAAATATTCCGTTCTCTTCTTGTAGCTCTCCTGGGACCAAATGTCTTTGTATTCCTCCAAGGAAAAGACTCTCTTGTAAACCAAATATGACAGGACTTTGTTCACATCCAGCTCTTCCAGTATTTTCTCTCTCTGATTGCTTGGGATTTCAGAAAGCCACTTATTCCTGTTTTCATTTTCTCTTTTGGTAGATTTTGCACAGTTATAAAACCAGGATTTGGCTGTTCTTCCAAACATTTTGATATTTAAATAGAAAATAGAAAATTCTACTTCTACATTTATTGTGCAGTATTCAGTATGCAAAGGAAACATAATGTGGATGGATAGAATGCAAATACATACTGCTGTCTGTAATTATTGTAATTCTAATGGAATAAAGAAGGCCTACGTACAAATTACAAAGAAATCTAGCTCAATGCCTGCAGCCTCCTAAGAGGATTACATTACACTAATTAGCCCTTTACAACTGTTAACAGCTTCTGAACCGTAATGATGAGACTGAGAATTGCTTAGTTACTGTTACTTTTTAATTCTGTAACTGATCTTCAAAGTTTGTCCCTTTGCAAAAAATAATTCATTCAAGAAGACGGCTGATCAAACCGAAATAATCTGTACAAGGACCTAAAATAAAATGTCTTCTGGACACTTTAATTTTGTATTCCTCAGAGGCCATGCCCAAACCACAGTATAAATGCCCTCCACTTCTTATTCTTTCATAAAATAGTAGCTTTACAATGCAATGGAATTATACATTTAGAAAGCATGTTTCTGTAAATATTTTGTAATCCTCTATGCAAAAGGTAAAAAAAAAAGTTTCAGAATAAGACCTTTTTCATGAAGGTAAATATATCACTGTTAAGAATAACAACATTTCTGCATGTTTAGATCTTTTTAAGTTGTGCCCAAGCAAAATAAAACACCGTATAGCGTCCATTTGAGGAACCAGGTTTAACAGTGGAGATTACTGCAATCCCAGTGGAGGTGTTCTGCCACTGATAATCATTCATCGAGGATCACACATTACATAACCTCCCTTACGCAAATGCTGCTTAATACGTGGACTTTTGGGTCTTGTTTTTGTACTTTCTGTCAACATAATTTCCCTGTGTAGAAAAGCTATGAATATTTCCTGCCGCCTCCTCCTCTTTCTTAGTCTATTTTTTCTATTTCCGTTACTTCCAACTGAAAATGCATCCGTGGCCTCACTTATGCGGCCTGATTTGCAGTTTTCTTAAGGGTACTTTACCTATTGTGCAGCATACAAAAATACTTTGCCAAGCTTTTAGGAAAACAAGTTTTATAGTATTTTCAGTCCCTGTGATCTTAAGATGCAACCTGTATCCTTCTGTCAGGCTCTTTCTGTTTCTGAGATTTCAAGTATTCATCAGACAGCATTAAAGTTGACTGCTGGCCATGTAATAATTTAGGGATTTTATTGTGTATATCGCTAGCCAAACAATTAATTAGCCTGGCTTCACAGAATTGTTTGGAAGCATTGCCTGTCACCTTGTGGTTCATTGTAGATATAACAAGCCTCATATTTGACGCATTATCTGGAGTAAGGACGAGTGGAATTATGTGTTATTTTAAGCCATATTAATGGTCCCAGTTCGGAATGTTATGGCTTATTGACCATAGCAGTGAGATTCTTGTGCTTCTTCTGTAATCGTCTTGAATCTACTCAGGTAGAGCTACCTATGCAGTGCGTCACACACCACATGAAAGGTGACCCACTTGGGGGAAGACAGGGAGTGAAAGGCATCTGCTGCTATCCCCTTAGTCAGGTAGTGCAGCTAAACAAGAGTAATACGCGGTAGGCAGAGACAGTAGCCAACCTCTCTGAAAGGCCTGGCACATCTTCTAGGCAACCTTTAAAAGTAAGGGCTCCTTTATAAACCTAATTCTTAAGATTCTCTTTGATTTTTGAACCTCTGTAGGGGCAGTACAAATACTACCCCCCCGTTCTTTCCATATTTTCAATGAAACCTCATGCTTTTTTTCGCTCCAAGTTGTTTCTCTCTCAGAAGTTCTACTAATACTAATACTGCAATATCTCAGCAGATCCTGATAAAGCCTGGTGCTTCACATGTTAGACAGCATCTTAGGAGTCCGCCTTCTCAGCCACTCTAACATCTTGATGGTAAGTTTTTCCATTACTTCCATAAATGCTAGAGCAAGCCCAAAGTTACTGGTTTTGGGTTCATAAGACAGTGCCCAAAGATGAGACAGAGAGGATGTAACCCGAATACATTTCTCAGAGTTTAACCTCAAAACTAAATTGGTGTTTAGTTTATTGTGCTGCTAACGCTGTCATCAGTATCCTAAATGGAGTAATGAATTCTGCACAGAAAGTGAATTTAGAAGTTAAAAGAACAGGTAACCTGTCGTATTAATAATGAAATGAATTTTTAAAGGAAGCTATAGAATATATCCTATTTTTACACATGTCCATGGCAGTTCTGCCCATGACAGTCCATCCTCGAAGAAGAGTGACCTTGCTATAATAAGGGTAGATATAGGTATTGGCAAGTTGCATCTCTTCAGAAGAGTAAGGAAGAATTGGTGCAAATGAAAAATGTACTTAGGTATCAGTTTGCTAAGGGATATTCTCAATATACCTTAAATAACAAAACTAGTTTGTTTTTTTTTAAAAAAAAAGGCATTAAAAAGTTTAGCTGGGGCAGAATGACTGGAAGAATTAACTAAAAAGCTGTTAGAAAATTCTGGGCATTCATGGCAGAGAAAACAGTACCCTGCTGTGAAAATGCGAGGAAAGGTTGGTACAATATGAACTGGTTAATACAGGCAGTGAATTGTACACGCGACAGTCATCCAGGGGAATGGGAGATATAAATGACAGCTTGAAATTTGTGAGTATACAGTATAGGAGTGTCTTTGGGCTCCATGCACTGAATAATTTACAGGGTTTTTTTCTAAAAGAGTACAATGTTTTGAGCCAGAAATGTTCCCATTATTTTTGTTGGTAAAAGACTATATCCTTTTAATCTCAAATATGTTTTTATAAAATCTTAAAACCACAACGAAAAATGGGTGATATCATAGGAAATTTATCAAGTTGTGGACAAATACAAAACCTAACTCTCTGCCTTCTCACATACCATGTAGTTATTTCCAGTTGTGTAAACTGGAGAATAAAATGCTAAAATTCTGATTTGGTAATTGCCAGAATTCTAATAAAAATCCACATCTTGCGAAATCTGAGTATTGGGTAAAAGCAAAAATTTGAAAGTGTGTGTTGAAAAACTGAATACAGAGAAGTGGGTGTGAAGTACAATCAAGGGAGGAAACTAGAGAAACTGAAGATGACAAAGAAGTATTTGAAAGAAAAGCATACATGGAAGGTCCCTTCCAACCTAGATGATTCTATAATTCTATGGAAATACACAGTGGAAATAAAGGATTTGTGATGGAGAACTATTGTTTTCCCAAGGCCAAGGAACTGAAGGATTTAACTGCAATGACTGGTAAATGATACAATGCAGACTGACTGTGCAATAGATGTACGATCTTTCCAAGCTCTAACTGCTTTGCAACTCCAACCTCTACAAATGATTCACCTTGGTGCCAAGTTCTGCAGTTTGTACAAAGATGCTGTTTAGTTCAGACAGCCTAATTTCAGAAGAATTGGTGTCAAACAGGAAGCATCCAGTAAAAATAAGCTCTGGCAGTGTTTATTTGACCTTGTAGTCAAATAAGGATGCAGTCTGACCCGCACTTTTTGCCAGTGACATTGTTTCATAATGAGAATAGTGAAGGGGGACCCAGCACAGACTGTCAGAGCCCTGGGAGGACTGACTGGCCTTACTGGCCCTGACCGACCTGACCTGGGGCCTCCACCCACACCCCTGTCCATGGGCCCAGGGGTTCCATTTAAGCTCAGCCCTGAACCACCAGTTCCTGCGTGAGCTTTATCAGAGATGTGCTTGTCCCTGGGTCCTGTTGCTCTGGACTGTGAGCTGGTTTCCTGGTTTGACTGTTCCACATCGCCATGCACCCACTGTGTCTGGCCCCAGTTCCCATCATGGGACCTGACGTGTGGATTGCTTTCCTGGCTTGACCTCAGACCTGCCTCATCACCATGAACTTTTCTGGCAGTCTGGACTCCTGGTTCGTCGCAACTGTCATCCCCAGACCTGCCTTGTTTGAGGAACTTGATGGGGTTCCAAGCAACCTGATCTACTTAAAGATGTCTCTGCTCATGGTAGGGGAGGTTGGACTAGATGGCCTTTAAAGGTCCGTACCAACCCAAACTATTCTGTGATTCTACTGTGAGGCTGGGCCCTGGCTGGCCAGCCCCTGTCCTGCCAGCCTTGCCATGGCATTGGGCTCCCTGTCCTGCAGGATGCAGCTGGCCTTGTGGCTCCCTGACACAGGGTTTGAGGGTGGTGAGACACTGGTCCAGGTTACCCAGAGAAGTTGTGGATGCCCCATCCCTGGAGGTGTTCAAGGCCAGGTTGGATGGGGCTTTGAGCAACCTGGTCTGGTGGAAGGTGTCCCTGCCCATGGCAGGTGGGTTGGAACTAGATGATATTCAAGGTCCCTTCCAACCCAAACCATTCTGAGATTCTGTGATTCTATGACATGCACAAGTGTTTGGCCTCAACACCAGGATGTTAAAACAACTTTTAAAGTGTGTGCAATGGATCTTAGAGAAGGGCAAGAAAAATGCTCTTTGGAACAGTGTTCATGTAATCCTATTGTCCTATGGGAAACTATGAAAAAAGGTGACCCTGATTATGTGGGCCTGCAGAGGTGGAGGTGTAAGCGACCAGCTTGTACCAGGAGGTGCAGAAGTGGCAGGGAAGGATGGCTTGGGCTGGGATGAGATCTGTTATAGGGGTGGCAGGGCACACGCTGTACGAACTATTGCTTTTGTGACAGTATGTTGGGTTTCAATTCCTCTGCCCAGCTTGCTTTTGCCACTTTATTCATCTTTCCCATGTCCCTCTCTTGCCTGCAGAGCTCAACTCCCGTTGTAATGCCAGGATCCAAGCTGCTTTTTTGGAGAAAGTGTGGCTGTTGGCAACTCTGGCAGGGGACGTGTTTAATGGATGGTGATCAGAAAGGACGATAAACCAGCCATGGTTGAGTGTTTGGGCTGACCAGACCTTGGAGCTGGGGCTCAGCAGTTTGTGGGGTGGACCACCTCAAGTCCATGCTAACGAACAGGCCATGGGGCTGCGTGCCAGCGGGTGCCATCCATCCTTTATCCATACTCTGACAATGTCTCTGTCTTTCTAACACACCTGGCATCTCTTTTATTTGGATAATCCTTTGGAGGACCAAGACACTGGTGATGTTACATCTAGGTCCTTTGAAAGCATGTATTTACTTAAATGGTATCATTTAAATGTTGGGTTTATGTGTTTTTAACAGCAAACGAGCTCCACAGATGCTAAATGGCACACTTGGGAACATAAAGTGGGAACATACAGCAAACTCGATGTGTTTCTGCCCTATTACAAACTACTTGTGCCTGTCATCTCTCCGCACCATGGCACGATCCGGATTTTGAGAATTAGTGATGCCATTCTTCCCTGCAGCCCCCGTGTATTCGGCTTCTTGTTTACGCGGGTTACAGAGCAAAAGCTTTTCGAAGAAGGTTTTTAGGCGAACTGAGGTGGGTCTCAGACAGGCGCTGTGGGCACCGGCGCTCCCCAGCCGCTCACCCTCCATTAACACCGCACAGCGAGAGCTCCGAGCATGTACCGGCCCGGCCAGAAGGGCGAATAACGCCCCCCCTACCTCTCCGGCCGGGCCGCTGCCGGAGGCGGCGGGGCGGTCCCGG
>VYXH01012758.1:326184-342976 GCA_013397275.1 Burhinus bistriatus
GCTGGGCTGGGCTGGGCTGGGCTGTCGGTCTCTGTCCGCGCTGCCCGTGTGGCCGGGACAGCGTGGGGTGCTGCTCCCGGTGGGCCCTGCCCTTTCCTCAGAGTGGGATAAGTTAGTCAGACCACCGTAAATTGCTTTTATTGGTCACTAGGCCGCTTTAATTTCCCAGGGTCTCGCTGGGGAGATTTTGCAGGTGATGGTTGCGGTAGTAGAACTGGGGAAATTGCGTTGAGAAGGTTTCGCTGGGTGAGCAGTTTTGCACTGTGTCTGCTGAATATCAAAAGGACACAATTTAGATGTCTCATGAGAAATCTTCCCTCTGTACTAAGGACATATCTTACTCGAGTGTAATTGCCTTTTTAGCCCAGTATTGCACTGGGCTGGTTTGGTTTGTTTCGGTGATTGCTGGGAAAAGTCTTAAAGGCATAGGCATATACTTTACATTATCACTTTTTTCAGAAAGTCTTCAGTGCAAGTCCCACTGTCGCGGTGAGTCAAAATCAAGAGGAAAATAAAAAAGAAAATGAAGCTGTGAACCGACATCAGAGAGATGTAAGTGATTATTTTGTACCACATAATAATAGAAGGAGTGTTGTTTGGCTAGGTTCAGAAAAAGTGCTGAAATCTGAAATACTTTGCTGTGTTTTGGAATCCCAGATTTTGGGAAGAAGGCTTGCTATAGCATGCATATAGAAAAAATCATTTATCTAAGAGCTTCACCTTGCATGTAGTTAGTAGGGCTACTTATACGTCCTTAGACCTCTACTTTTTATGTAGCAAAAGGATTTGGGCTGTGGGGAGATAAGGGTCAGGATACTGTGCTTCCTAAAAAGAGTGATAGCTCGTGAGTAAACAGCCCGCATGATGACTGAAAGAGGATGTTGGCAGCACTAGCTGTAGTTCAGTAGATGTTAATAATTCACCTTGTGCTAAACTAAAGGAAACTTCCTGTGAACTATCTTACTTGAATCTGATGCTTTGAATGGACTGGCAGGAGTGAGGGCTTGTTGGAGTGATCCAGACCTCTTTAGGATGTCAGCCAAATACAAATTCTGGGGCAGGAATATAGGCTGCTTTCTGAGGTCAAACTCACGAAGCCATTTAGGCCCAGATTGATGAGGGTGTGTTGGAAAATTGGAAAGCCACTATCAAATAGCGAGTTGGATGGTACTATCCTGTGTATAATTATTGACAAATGCTTTACTGCATATTAGTATGAATTCTAGTACAGTGAAATCTGGTCTCGGAACTTCTAGGGATGCGTGAACACTGTGAATCCTTTTATTCTATTTCTTTCGCAAATACGTATGTGTATGATTTAATTTATTTGTTACAGCTACAGTGTGAGCCAAGCTTCATAGAAGACAGACTGAAGCTTTATGAAGCACTGAAAAAAGAACATGATGCTTTGCTAGCTTACAGGGCGGCCAACCTGAGCAAACCTATCAAAATTATCCTGCCAGATGGAAAGATGGCTGAAGGGGAATCTTGGAAAACCACACCGTATCAATTAGCTGTAGGAATCAGGTAACCTGCAGGTTGAAGGAGCTGTACTTTCGCAGTGATAAATCTGTTACTATCGTTTGTCTCTTACCTCATTGCATAAAATACATATGTCATGGTCAGTGGTTGGTGACTCTCTTAAGTTGGCTTATTGGGAAAGCATCATTGAAACTTCAGCTTAACGCAGAAGAAGTAGCTGGATGAAGTTGCTGTTCTGAGTGATATGCTTGAGGTTCTGTGCTGGGATCATAGCACTTGCTTCCAGTTAAAAAATATAACAATCGCTGAGACTATTAGGAATTAATAGAGACATCTGAAGTTTTGTGAGTTACCAGATAACAGTGGAAACTGTTGTTTGAAGCAGTCTTTCCTCCACATCCCCAGCACTGAAAACAACTGAATGAAATTGTAAGACCTTAACAGTCTATACCTTAAAAGTAGAAAAGTGTTTAAGACGACCACAGAAACAAAAATTAAAGGTCTTTAAGTGCTACGAGATGTGGGTGGGGTCTCATAGAATTTAGCAACCTAAGCACTTTCGCAAATCTGAACCTAAATATTTTGGTCTCTTGTCATCATTTGTGTTTTTTAGTCAAGTGTTGGCTTCGAATGCAGTCATAGCCAAAGTGAATGGGGAACTGTGGGACCTGGACCGTGCGCTGGAGGGAGATTGTACTCTGGAGCTGCTTATGTTTGATAATGAAGAAGCAAAAGCTGTGAGTAAACACTCACTGGTTTCTGCTTGATTAAAGGAACTAATGACATGAAATTGATTGCAGCATTATGCTTTTAAAATCTTGAATTAAAAAAAAAAAATCTCTAAAGCTATTCAAGTAATGTATTTGTCATGATTTGACAAAGAAGATGAGACACTAAGTACCTACAATATCTAGGTGAATAAAATTTTAGTGTTCTTTTCTTCCCTGTCTTTTACATAAACAGGCTATTTCTCAAATGAGATTGTACAGAATGTCTGGATTTTTCTAACTCGAAATAGTTTGCTGTCTTCTAAGGCACGTGTTGTGGTTTGACTCAGTGTGTTTGAAGATCAGACACTTGAAACCAACAGTGAGGCCGTCTTACAGTTTTCTAAAAATTGTCCAATATCAGAGTTGAGTCGTAAATAAAATCTACACCTCCTTGTACCAACACTGTTTACTAGAAACTTAAGTAGGCATATCTTGGTCAATTAAACTATGAATATACTTAGTAACACGCCCAAGATTTTTTTTTATGGGATTCAGTCTTAAGTCTATGTGTATCTTTATGCACTAGAATTAGACTTCATTTTATCAAAAAGTTACTTATGTGATTAAGCTTGTTTGAGGCATTTCAGGAGCCTGTAAAAACTTCATGTGGTAGCAGTGGGTATGAAGTGGCCTGAATTAATAGGGATGTAGAACATAAGACTGGTATTGTTCTACGGGGTTGTTGACTCTCTTCTTCTGACGTTTCAGGTAGTGTGGTTTACAATCCTATTAATAAATGTACTGTATGTGAACAATGCTAACTTGATTGGCTACGTGGCTTCAGTTGCGGTTAGTATTGTGTAGACTTTTAACTGAATGGAAACAAACTTAGAAATGAACAAGGTATGATAAGTACTAACGTGACGGAATCATGCAGAGGTATAATCATCTTTCAGCCTGAAATACAGTGGGGCTTTATTGCTACATCTGCCATTATATTAATCATTTAGCATACTTCAAAACAAGAACAGAAAATTGTTATACTTCTCACAGAATTTAAATGACACTGATTCCAGTGTATTTCCCATCTGCAGGTGTACCGCTGTTTTGTTTTTTCTTTTTAGTTACACAATGCCAATGACCCCATGACTTGCTCACCTGACTTTATTTGCAGGTTTATTGGCATTCAAGTGCTCATATTCTTGGAGAGGCCATGGAAGGTTATTTTGGGGGCTGCTTATGCTATGGACCACCGATTGAGAATGGATTTTATTATGATATGTACATTGAAGACAGGTAAAATTTCAGTGTCTGAGAACTTTAATGCTCTGTGTTGAAGCTCAGTAGTAAAATTATTTTTGCTCAGTCATGTTTCTGCATGTTAAAAGTAAAATCGTGTATCTAGTATGGTTTAAAACTGATAGGTTAGTCATGTTCATAGTGTAGATCTGTGTATACATATATATTGAGCATGTGTGTACATTTAAATGCAAGAGCAGTGTTCAGACATCTGCTCCTTAAGGCTTGCAGTTGTTGAATGTTCTGTGAAAAAATGTAGAGTGTTTGGGTAAAACTTTCTGAAGTTCCTGGGAGATATAGGTGATGGTTTCCTTGAAGGATCATGGGAGTTTGGTTTCAAAGTGCCATAGTCACTTGTAGAAATGGCACGTATGCATGTAACTTATATAGGTGTTTACTACTCTTCTAATCCTTGTGTGCAGTTTTACAATTCCGTTTTTTTTCCTTGTTTATCTTCCTGTAGTCAGGGAGTATACAGAATCTGCATCAGCTGATAAACTAGCTCTTACAGCTGGGTTGAGCCTTTTTTTTTTTTCTTTTTTTCTTTAATCGTATATACTTCGAGCTACAGATCTTCCAGGCATTTAAAGATGTCAAAGACTCTTCTAAGAGTGACTGCAATGGGTTTGTTCAGGGCGATACAATTTGTGTTTCTCTGAAAGTACATCCGATTGTAGGAAACTAAGAAAATACTGTGACAAATCACAAGAACGCATCCCATGTTTTTCAGATTAGACCACTGGAAAGTGGTCACTTAAACAATAGGAATATCAAAATAATTTATATTTCTTTTGGCTGTGTCTGTTTGTTTAGAGGAGTGTCTAGTACTGAATTCCCACTACTAGAGAACTGCTGTAAAAATATCATAAAAGAGAAGCAGGCTTTTGAAAGGCTGGAAGTCAAAAAGGAGATCCTGTTAGACATGTTTAAGGTAAATCTTTGGAGTAGCTGTGATTCTGATACAATGTTCTTTTAGAATGTAACTTTTATAAAATACTGCATGTGACTGACTCACAGAATAGTACCTGTCTAGTAAAACAAAGAAAAACAATAGCATCCTTTTCCCTCCTCTCCATATCCCTCTCCAAGCGTTCGGGATGTTTCCAGGCAATAATAAAAACGACTTCTTATTACACAAAAACACCTCAAGCTCAATGAGATGACAAAGAAATTAGTACACAAAAGGCATACATTCAATCTGGCTCACTTGCAGAGACAAGTCAAAAAAGACTTTGTCCTCTAGTCCTCTGTGTTATACAGGGAATATTACCAGTCTCACTGTACTGTGTTTTAACTGCCTTTCAAAAGTGCTTTGAGGTCTTGTGGTGGTAATCACTATGCTTAACATACCCTCAGGGAAATTAAGGTATTTTTGTCTCTTTCCCCTCTGGTTTTATAATTCTTCTGAAAGGATGTTGAACTTTTGCATGCATATATGTGTTCATGTGACTTTTTAGTTGTGTCTTTTACTAATGCATTTGCATTATTGATACATACTTTTAAAACAGAATTTTACTAGTCGTTTTATTAATGTTTCTGACTTTTTGTGTTTCCCGCGCAGTATAACAAGTTTAAGTGTCGTATCCTTAATGAGAAGGTGAACACACCAACTACCACAATATACAGGTAAACAAAATTAAGTTAAAAGGTATTATGAAATATTTCTATAGTTAGGTAAGTTTTATTTAAATTGAGAGGAGAATAATATTTTTTTATTCTGACTTCTGAATACTTGTGTGTTTGGGACTTAAGTTTGCCATTAATATTGCTACTTATGTAAAATCAGATGTTTTATTTCTCTGATGGGACAGATTAGGTCTCAATTTGTGGACAAATGGCAAATCCGCTTTTCACTCATTCCCTCTGGTTTCAATAAACAGATGAAAATAAGTTACCACTCATGACACTGAATTGCTGGATAATGGGTAAAGCTAAGTCTTAGCTCAGTGTGGGGTGACGATCCTGCTCATTCAATTGCCAGGGATAAAACTAGTTAGTTGGAAAATGGCAAAAACATTTTTTTCCTGTTTGATGTGCATAGTTTGAAATGTCCTGGCCAACTTTAACAAAGATTACATATGGAACTATATGAATTGCTGTGTGTGTTAGAATGCTCTTGGTAATGGATCAAGTGAGCTGAGTATTTACTGGGTGAATATTCTGCTTCAGGTAGAAGGCACAATTACATTTAAGATGTACTGAATTTGTTGAGTGTTACGTATGTATATTTACTAGTGTGTTTGAACGTGTCAAGCATTAACTTGTATGCCGTTAGTGACTGTGTTTAAAAAATGTTGGAGTCTTTTGAAATAAATACCTTTTTTCTTTTGCTGTATAGATGTGGTCCACTGATTGATCTCTGCAGGGGTCCACATGTGAGACACACTGGAAAAATTAAGGCCCTTAAAATATTTAAGGTAAGTTTAAATTAACTGTGTATTAAAACTTAACTATGGGTCAGTTGATTTATTTATGTATTTATTTCTCCTGAAGTGATTATGATGGGGTCCTTTGTATGTCCTTTGTATTGTTTTCTTTGCTTACTCTGAAAATAGTCCTTCATTTCTTTCCCCGTTCCCATCACACAAGTAGAACTACAGACTTGCATCATCCATCTGCTTCCAAGGTTTACTGGTTCTTGACCGTCACGATACAGTAAATCAGTGAAAGTTAACAGCATCTTTATCAGCGTATTAGTGCAGTAACATGCATGCTTTGACTATAATGAAGAGCACCGCAAAAATAAGCTAGTAGTCGCTAGATTAGCTGTGGAACCAATTATACCGTGCGCAGTAGAGAAGTGCAGTGCCTGAGCAGTACTGTGCTAGTATCTCCAGCCAGAATTGCACTTTGTTGTATTAGTTTGAGTCTGTACTAGCTGTCACATCTGTGTGCAGTGCGCGCGCGCGCTCTATTCTGCAGTAAATGAACATCCAAGGTATTGACTGAGTCAGAAAATAGTATTTGGACCTTGTAAGATGGTATCTTTCAGGACTAGGAGGTGAAGTGGGCACTGCCAGATCTGCAAGTGCTGCTGTTTAAAAACAGCATTGCTCACAGGAAAGCCAGAGACAGTGCTTGCAGATACCTCTGGTTATGATGTACTTTAAGTTACTTGCAAGATGCTAATTTTGGTAACCTTATTAGACTGACCTCAGTGGAACAATTATTGTAGTTGCTTTTGCTGGCTTCCTAACTGAAGTTTATGGAACTCTGAGTTGCAGGGATTAAGTGTTAGATTGTCAAAACAGCTAGGATTTAACTGTGAGAGTGAGTTAGTTTTGTCTTTCGTGTTTCCCTACTGCGTTATGTTTTGAACGTAAACAAGTGCTGCTTTTTTAGAAGATATAATGTGAGATAATGAAATGTGCCATGATGAAAGTTAAACAAAGTACCTAAGTAGAATAAAAGTATGGCTTGACCAGTCACTTTCGTTTACGTCTTCTGTATTAGTATGCTGACTAAAAGGCAGTGCAAGTATCTTTGTATTATAAACAAATGCTGGATGACTGCATATAATTCTTTTCCCAAGGAAAAAAAAATCATAACATTTGAATGCATTAGTGTTTATTCCACCTTTCCCTGAGAGTCTATAATATTATCTTAAAGTACGGGTTTTGTGCATCAGAATTCCTCTACATATTGGGAAGGAAAGTCTGACATGGAAACTCTGCAGAGAATATATGGCATATCCTTTCCTGATAACAAAATGATGAAGGAATGGGAAAAATTCCAGGAAGAAGCCAGAAACCGTGATCATAGGAAAATTGGAAAGGTACGCTATTTCATGGTCTACTTCTCTTTTATGCTTCTGTAATAGAATTCATTCTCTCTTGTTGTTTTTTTCAATTTTTCAACAGTTTGAATGGGAGACAGTTCTATGAATTTCTTGGTGTCAGTTGTATTTTAAAATTTTAATTCTACAAAAATTGTATAAATAATATGGTTTGGTCATTCTTTATTATAGGCAAAAATACAGGCTTTGAGTAACCTGGTCTAGTGGAAGGTGTCCCTGCCCATGGTTGGAAGTAGATGATCTTTAAGGTTCTTTCCAACCCAGACCATTCTATGATTCTGTGATAAATAAGGTAATAGTTAAGTGTATGTACGTGCAGTACTTCAGCTGTTGTTTTGAATATTGTTCGTACATTCCTCTACTAGATATAAATGAACAGATTTAATCTTAAGTTCAGTGTGAATTGGAAGACATTAGATTGACACAGATGAGGATTGTGACCTAATGTTGGTCATGTTGGCATGCAGTCTCCTAATTGTTGTCGCCTTTGCTATAGTTTTGTAGAGAGGAGTTACAGGGAGGGTATCTGAGAGAAGATAGCAAGTAGCTTTGTGGATGTTTAAAGGCATAATGGGCAGTACAGGTGAAAGCAGGGAGCCATTTACTTGAAAAACTCCTGTAAGTGAAGGTTAGCATCATTGGCCAAGACGCATGAACGTCTCGCTACTTGCTGGCAGACGTGAAAGAAGAGACTGTGAAGGGCCTTCATAAGCAAAGATGAACAACTGAGGGTAACTCAGAAGAGGAAGCACCACTGAGGAATTTACAGAAAACAGTGACAAAGGGAACAAGTAGAAAAATGATCTTTACAGAAGTGTTCATACTTATTTCTATTAACTTATTAACACTTGAATGTTTGTTGAGTGTTTGTTTGGTGATCACTCCATTGCCTTTTCAAAAACAAATTATCTAGAATCAGTCACCTTATCTAGTGTCTATGTATCTAATATCTATGATACTGAAGAAGCTAAGGTTCTCCAAAGATATATCAGAGCCACACTGCTGAGCTTATGTTTTTGAGACAGAATTCTGATAAACAATGACTGGCTCACAAGCTTCAGCTATCAACCGTCAGATCTGATGGGTATATGCTTAATTGCTTTGGTTACTAAAGGTAATATTGGTTAAGGCTTCAGTATTTTGAGGAAATGTGTATTTACATAGTCACAGAGTCAAGTGGAATTCCAGTATTACAAACTTCTAAGAGTAAGAATTATAGATAAATTAACTATTGTTGCTGAGAACTTGTGGACTTCTGGAAATCATCTTGTTGCTGTAATATTTCATTTTTGTGAACAGAGTCTACAACATGTGTGAAGTAGTCTTTTTCTGCCGTTCTGCGTTCACATCTGAAGGGGTGTTACAGCATTCTGTTTTTACTTTACCTAGGAGCAAGAACTCTTCTTCTTTCATGACTTGAGTCCTGGAAGCTGCTTTTTCCTCCCCAGAGGTGCCTTTCTTTATAACACACTCGTGGATTTCATACGAGTGAGTATATACTAATGTAACTCCTAACAAGCTTATTATCAGTTGTTGATCTTAAGCGGTAGGCCATACATAGCACGGTCCTCAGAAAGAGAAACATCTATGCAGGTAAACATATACCAGATTTTCACTGTGATTATAGAGATCTAACCTTTTTGAAAATAGGGCAGAGTAGAGATTTGACATGTGTTCTTTTCAGTCATGTAAAACCTAGATGTGCAGTAGTCCTTTAGTCTCCCCATAAATTGCCATCATAAGAACACAGTTAAAAAGAATCAGGCTTTTGCATGGCAAAAGCTCTATAACTTTTTAAATGTTGAATTTGTTTTATAGGAGGAATACCACAGACGTAACTTTACTGAAGTTGTATCTCCAAACATCTTCAACAGTAAACTCTGGGAAGCTTCAGGACACTGGCAGCACTACAGTGAAAATATGTTCTCTTTTGAGATCGAGAAGGAAACTTTTGCCCTTAAACCAATGAATTGTCCAGGACACTGGTTTGTACTCTCAACTGAAAAACTTCTTATTTTACTATATTTATCCTTTTTGGGCCTGAAGGGAAAAAACTGGAATGTTAATACATGTTATCACATATGTTTACAATAGACTACTAAGCACCTAGTATGTCCAGAGAGCTCCCCTGACAGTGTCCCAAAGCAGACCAACTACAGTTCTTGTAAGAGGATCTTTCAGTAAGTCTGCACTAAGCTAGGTTTGTGCGTGCCAGTGCTAGTCTGTACCACTAATAAATACAAATCCTGTTGGGTAGAGATAGGCATCAGATGTGGTGTACCAAAAGAAGGTACAGATGAACCAGTCTTGATTGTTACTCTTGCAGTGTTTTCTCTAGGTGGTCTTCAGCAGTACGTTCCCAAGTGCTGCACTTTTTCTGTTTGCCTGCCTTTTAGCATGCAGACAACCGGAATGAGTAAATACTTAAAAATGTGATTACTTTCTGTACTGATCTTGTTTTAGTTTCTGTGTTGTCTTGAATCTTGTATAAGGATAAAAGGAGAGTTCTTTCATGTTCCTTCTAGCTTGATGTTTGCCCATCGTCCACGATCCTGGAGGGAAATGCCTCTTAGACTTGCAGATTTCGGTGTTCTTCACCGAAATGAACTGTCTGGGACTTTAAGTGGCTTGACTCGTGTAAGGCGCTTCCAACAAGATGATGCTCACATCTTTTGCACAATAGAACAGGTAAAAAGACAAACTCCCCAAAAAACCAACCCCCCCACCACCACCAGTCAACCAACAAAAAAGAACCCCTTCCCCTCCCCTCCCGGTGCAAACCAACATTAAAGAAGAAAAAAATCCCAAAAATATTTCAGCTTGCTTTTTCTATTGTGTTGCTTTGTAGCATAATGCTGCTTTTGATGGGGTTTTTTGATAGGTTTAAGTGCTTCCTTCGTAGTCATCTGGTATGCTGTAGTTCTTAACCTTCTGCAGTATTGCTTAAGTCAATGGCCCGTTGAACTTCGCTTCTCTGTTACAGGTTTCTCAAATAGCAGTGCCCTAATTTGTGTTACTTATTTTTCTCTTTGAAAATAAAAGTGCTTATATCAAAAGAAGAAAAAAATGTTATTTGGGGGACATTATTGATTGTGAATTACGTAATAAGATTTTCTGTATAGGATTTTTCCCTTTAGAAAGAGAGATTGGGCATCAAATCCCAAAAGGTAAAATCTTTTGCATCTCCCCCTGCAATGAAGAAAGCTGTTGACCACGTTTTGTTTTCCATAGTAGTGCTGAATACATACTTTATTTTGTCAGTAATGCCATAGATTTTAGTGGAGCTTTGTGAATAAATTGATGTACTCTTGTCAAGTCTGACTCATGCAATTTGGCTCCAGAAGCCCCGGCTTAACAAGAACATTACTTTTATTGCCATGCTTTGAAGCCACAACATCTCAGTTCTCTCTTCACCTAGATTTGGGTTTGTAGGATGTAATTTTCATGAGATTTTAATTTTTTTTTTTTTAATTTAATAGACTCTTACATTCTAAGTGTGAGGAATTCAGTAAATCCAATTACATTTTTATGTAAATAATTTTAACTAATATCTTTTGTTTACATTTAAGATTGAAGAAGAAATTAAGGGCTGTCTTGATTTCTTGAAGTCAGTGTATGCTGTCTTTGGTTTTTCCTTTCAACTACATCTCTCTACAAGACCAGAAAAATTTCTAGGAGAGTTAGAGATCTGGGATCATGCAGAAAAGGTAATTAATTTAAAAGCAAAAAACCAAAACCTTTAATATTTGTATTTGCAGGGGTGGATTTTTAACTAAGTTCTTTCATGTTGAATAGTGAAATTGCTTAAATTGGATGCTAAACATTGTCCTTAGTGGAAATGCTTGTTCAAAAACGTCACATTAAATAAGAACTTTCTGCATAAAATGAGAACTTTCTGATTCTTACTTAGCCCCTATCTGGAACTGCTTTGATTTTTATTAATCTTTTTTTCAGATTAACCACAACATTTGTGCAAGGAACTACTCTTATTTCAGGTTTATTTGCCATAAATGACTAAATGCTTGAACAATAGGAGTCATGCTGCCTGTTGATTCCCTTTGTATTTCAAAGGCAAATGCTTTGACTTACAATGATGAAAGGCCCTGCTATACATTTTTAAATTATTATCTCATTTTTATGATTAGCAACTTCAGAACAGCTTGAATAACTTTGGAGAGCAATGGAATTTGAATCCAGGAGATGGAGCATTTTACGGTCCTAAGGTTAGTGAATGAGGATTTTAATACAACTTTGGGATGGACAAGAATGGACACAATGCAGGCAAACTATATTTAGTAACTGTGAATGTGTTATTTTGCTTCACAGATTGATATTAAAATCAAAGATGCTATTGGCAGGTACCATCAATGTGCTACTATCCAACTTGACTTCCAGCTACCCATTAGATTTAATCTTACTTATGTTGGGTGAGTGATTAAGCTAAATATCTTCCTCTTTTAAATGAAATAATTATTTAAAAAAAAACAAACTGGTTACTTTCATTACCTGTAACTCCCATTAAACTGAGGTGTATTAATGCTCTGTTGCTCACTTAACAAATTATTAGCCTGTATATCAGTAGCCTGGTTAGAAGGGAAAACGTCCCTGGTGAGTAGAGGACTGACTCATGAACTTGAAGATATTTCCTCACTGTAATGATAGCTTACGTTAATTATAAATAATACTGATTGCAGGAAAACGTTATGATCGGTCTTGTCTGCCAGTTCTGAAGACAACAGATCATTTATAATGCTAAAGGAAACTCCGTTGAGTCAGTTTTCACTGTCAGCCTAGTCACTGTGTCTCCTTTGAAGACATTGCATAAAAATTCAGACATGTCTTGAGGAGATAGTATGTTTGTAATAAGTACTTCATTCTTTTTATCAGATAAACTTAGTTAACTTTGAACACAAAAAAAAAGGCGAATAGTTTTTAATGAAAATCTCACTTTGACTTCCAGCTAGGAAGAGGGATATTTATCCATTGAGTGAATTAATCTTGTTGACTTGAACACACATTTTCTGGGTTGTTTTTCTTGCTGTATTTGTTTTTGGATATTATAAAGAGCTTGATGGGGAAGAACAAATAAGAATCTTTGTTATTTTTTGGTCCTACTGCATGTTCCACAGTAGATGTCACAGCTCATTGATAGGTGATAATACTGTTACAAACAGCAGCTGGCTTTTTTTTTTTTTTTTTTTTTTTTTTGTACTCACAAGATTGTAATTTAAGGAAAGAAATGAACAGTAAGGGCAGGTAGGATCCTGTGCAATAAAATAAAAGCAAGACATAGCAGAAAAGAGTGAGGAAGAACATAAAATACTAAACCGCACAGAAATGGAGCTGAGTCAGTTGAGTGTCTTTTCAAACTCTAGGAATTTGTGCCTATGCCACTAGCTACAGGAATGATTATTTTAATCATATCACTATGATTATTCAGTATTCCTTTAAAAGTGCAGGTGACTTAAAGTACATTTGTATTAAAAATGGTAGATTTTTGCCTAAGTGTAAATAACTAAATTTTGTCTTTCTATGAAAAGTAGAATCAAAAATATTAGTAGGATTATCTGTGTGTGAGCTAAGAGAATTTTTTTTTTAAACTTTACTTATTCTTTTTCAGTAAGGATGGCGATGATAAGAAAAGGCCAGTGATTATTCACAGAGCTATTTTGGGATCTGTGGAGAGGATGATAGCTATTCTAGCAGAAAATTATGGAGGAAAATGGTATGTGGCACAAACAGAGTTCTAAGAAATGTGTAACAGTGTAGAAAATACCTCCCTAATGTCCCATATATTCTAATGCAAAATAATATCCCTAGAATTTGCTTAGATTTAGTAGGTAAGATTACAAGAAAAGAAGTCTAATTTTATGGTCGAAGTTGTATGATACCCTTTAATTAATAGTTCATCATTAGAAATTCAGTTTCATGAGATTGCAGGAAAAATTATGCAACAAAGCAGAAATAAACATTCAATTACAATTCTTATGTGCTGCATTATTCATGTTCCTTTTTTTCTTAAAAATCATGCTTTTGTACTGGGAAGATGTTAGACCTGTAAAGCAATTATTTATACAGATGTGAATTAGTCCTAATACGCAAAATATTTTTTAACCTGTAAGATGCGTTGTTTCATCTTGAATAAGCTCGGAAGATACTTCTTCATTAATGTAATTACTTTCAGTCACCTATCTGTCTGACTGTCCACCTTTCACTATGAAGTTATAAATAAAAGTGGAAATTATGTGAAAAAAATAAAGTTCTGTTTAAAATTGTGAAGTCAGGTAGGAAGCGAACAGAAGATCAAAGTTCTGCCTATGTCATTTTACTAGGATCGATCTATTTGCTCTTTTATGTGAACTTGAAAAGAGGAACATAACATTATCCAGCATCCTTAGCTAACATAAATATTTTTATAAAGTAAAGAAATTATTGGGGAACATGACTATGGATATGAATGCAAATGTAAAATGCACGTTTATCTCACGTTTTTCTTGTCCTGCTTGCCAGGCCATTCTGGCTGTCTCCACGGCAGGTCATGGTTGTGCCTGTGGGACCTACTTCTGAAGAGTATGCCCGGCAGGTGAGAGTAGGGCCTTCTGTTTTATAGTAGCAAGCAATTTTAATAGCTTCTTAAGTACCTAGACCAAAGAATTAATGCTTTAATAATTTGGGGGACGTACTTGGGGGGGAGAGGTAAATTCTTCCATAAATTTGTATAAGCCTGAGAAAGGGATATGTAACTTTAAATGTTTTGGGTTCTGTTATTATGTACATACTTCAGTAATTATTAAAGGAAAAAACATTCTGGATGACAAACCAATGTTTTGTTATGCTAACTAATGCTTCATTGCAGAATTACCTGCTTAAAAGTAGGGGCAGAATGCTCTTGTCTACATTACATTTGACCATGGTTGTTTTTACCCCTCTCCCCTGCTTTTCTTTTAATGCAAGCATAAGTGCTTTTGTTCCTTCTCCTCTTTCTCCTTCCTCCGACTGAGGAAACATTTTTGACATTCAGCAGCGTAGCTGTCTGAGGACATTAGCAAATACTTGATATGGTTGTTACCTTGTGTTGTCTTCCAGCTGGAGTCCTGCTAAGCCCTGAAGTGTGTGTGCAGTTGTCTTCAAATAACTTCATTGACTTCCTTATGATGATTCACAAGAGCAAAATTATGCACATACATGAATTAATTATTGGAACAGATCAGGGATTACAGCATGTACAAATTTATGTTGTAGAATATATATTGTAATATTAAGTGGGTTTTTGGTTTTTTTTTTGTAGGTTTGCAATGAATTTTTTGAAGCAGGATTTATGTCAGATGTGGATCTAGATCAAAGTTGCACATTAAACAAGAAAATTAGAAATGCACAGCTGGCCCAGTATAACTTCATCTTAGGTAACTGCAGCATCTCTTACGTTTTTGAATATCATTTAAGTTTTAATGTTGGGTGTAGAGTTTGCGTAGACTCTCATTTTGTAGTGTAGGTAGTCAGTTTAATGTTGTTTGTGATTGTCTTGCAGTGGTTGGAGAAAAGGAGAAAGCAAATAATGCTGTCAACGTGCGAACAAGAGACAACAAAGTTCATGGGGAGATTTCAGTATCTTCTGCTATTGAGAAACTCAAGAAATTTAAGAGTTCCCATGTTTCAAATGCGGAAGAAGAATTCTGATGTTGCTGTTAGGAAAAAAAAATTATTAGCTGCCCATGTGAAATGGTTTTTCTTTCCTCTTGTACAGCAGTAATGCTCACGTGAGAGAATTTTCAGTTAATGGATACGCAAAAGAAGCAAACGTAGCAATGTTGGTGCTCCAGGAATAGCATGAGAGGACAGGTGCAACTGCCAAGTCCTTTGACAGTCCCATGGGACTCCAATCTGCATGAGTCGCAGAATGCTTATTTTAAAAGTCCTGCACCTCTGCTAAAATAAGTTGGCTTTGCTGTGGAAATAAATCAGGGCTGCCCGAAGCCAAGGAGCAGGAGGCTGGGACGTGTGCCAGCCGCTGCTGCGATCACTGAGCTACCCTCGGTCACGTCGCAGTTGCACAGCTGACATGAGCTGGGATCCAGAGCTGGGATCAGCAGCGTTTCGGTTTGGGTTTTTTGTAGCTCCAGATTATATTAATTTTCTTTTTTTTTTTTTCTTTTGGGGGGGTGGGGTGGGTGGGGAATAGCTTGATTCTTTCTGAATTTATATTCACAGGCTACAAATACATTGGTGTCTTTGGAAGTCTCAGTGAAACACGGCACTGATTGAGCTGGTGTGATAATTGGTTTGCTGTAAAGGTGATTGGCAAGAATGAAGCTGAGTTACTGTACCTGCGTGTGGAAAGCATTCTATTTTTTCCTGCATTTGCTGTTGATTTGGCTTTTTGCTAAACAAACCAACCTTTGAAAAAACTTCCTGTGTGTAACGTATTGCTGTATTTGCTTGGGATACTGAGAATGCAGAAAAGGCGTGGATGGCAGTTTTCATTTTAAAACACAGCATGTGGGAATTTAAATTGGCCGTAATTATCTGACTGACTTATGCTTATAAATGATTTTAAAGTTAACTGTTGCAGGCAATCGAATCAGATTTTTTTGAGATGAATTCTTACCACGATTTTTTTTTTCACTCTTATATGCAGTTTTTTAGTTATAAGGCTTAAATAGTGTTAAATATATTACTCGATTATCTAAGCTATACAACTGTAGTTGTTGTGATTTAAATGTCACTGAAACGGAGCATACTATTTAGTGCATAAATGTTATACAAATACAAAGCTAGTGTTTTACTTCTGCCCGAGACTTGCACAGACTTGTGTTCAATAGGACTATTTTTGGTTTTGTATTAGTTTCATTCTGTGTATCCATTTTTACCAACTGATTATCCCTCACTTTTAAAAGAAAAATAATTGAAGGAACAAGTGCTGGGAAAGCTTTCTGTTCCACTTTGCAGAATTAAGATGGAGTGTGGAGGGTAATTTTTATTTATATTTATTATTAATATATTTTATATATAAACTGTCATATTTTTGTGGACTACTGCCTCCATGATACGTGTGATGTATTCAGACTGCAGAATTAAAATTTTTGCGTTTTTTTACAGTTAATTTCTAGGTTTTGCAAATACAAGAGAACTTCTTAGCATACATGTATCTATGCTGTCGCCATTTAAGTTTTCAGATGACCTGCAGTAATGAAGAGAGGTCACTGAAGGATATAAAATAATTAAAAATAATATAAATTAAAATTTTCGACAGGGAGAAATCTGTAGCGAGAAGGACAGAGAGGCGCAGGACGGAGGGAGGAAAGCAGCATGCATGACCGGTAGCCGGAGGAGGGGAAAGCGCGGTGATGGATGACATTTCGGAAGATTTACTGAGATTGGTAAAACCAGAGGCTGCGCTTTGTTTCCTTGGTGCCGGCGCAGAAGTGCTGGGGAGCGGGAAAGGCGGGGTGCCGTGAGGGGCTGAGAGAGACCCTCCTTCGCCCGCGGTACCTGCCGGCCGAGCCGC
>VYXH01012758.1:342997-369606 GCA_013397275.1 Burhinus bistriatus
CCGCGCCGCGGCCCCCCCCCCCCCCCGCCATCCGGGTCCTCCTTCCTTTCGGCGGTGCCGCCCCTCCCGCCGCGAGGGCCGTTCCCCCGCCCCCAGCAGGGCCGTGCCGGCCCCCTCGCCGTAAGGGCCGGCCCTCCTCCGGGCCGCGCCTCAGCCGGCGGTTCCGCCCGTCGCCGGCAGCGTCGGAGCCGGCAGGCAAGATGGCGGCGCTGGCGGGGCTGCGCGCCCTGCGGAGGTTTTGCGGCGTCGCGCTGTTCCTGTCCCAGCTCTACGTCCTCTCCGGCCGCGGTGAGCGCGGCTGCCGCCTCTTTGCCGGGGCTCCCCGAGGCCGAGATGGGGCGGTGGGGTGGGAGATGGGGGGGGCAGGCGAGGGACCCTGCCGCTTGGCCGCGGCCCCTCGGGCGGGCCGGGCGCTCTGAGCCCGAGGCCCGGCGGCGCCTCAGCCCTTCGCCTGCAGGCGGAGGCTGTTCTCCCGAGCGTCCTCAGCCGGTCCCCGGCGTCGGGGCTGAACGCGGGTCTGGCTCCCGAGCGGCCGAGCCGGCGAGGTGACCGTGACCTCGGTCTGTGGAAGATGCGTTGCCACTTCCCTGACAGGGCGGGAGGGGGGAACGAGGTATTTCGGGCATGGCGGCTTTTGGTTGCGCGGTGCGGGGCTGGTGCTTCGTGCTGAGGTGCTCGGTGTTGGGACAAACGACGGGCTAGGCCCCGCTCCCCGGCTGGCCTGCTGCTGGAGGCTTACATCGCTTCTTTTGTGCGTGCTCCTTCTGGGGAGTTGTGTGTGATCGGAAGGGTGACTGGCGAGGTGCTGGGGCTGCTCAGCAGCCTGTGGGCAGGTGGGTGTGACAGACCTGCCCGCGCTGTGTCCGCGCTGCCTTCTGGGCTCAGGCCCGGGTCCGCACGCCTCGGCTCTGCACAGCCCCGAGTCCTGGGAGGAGGCGCCCAGGCAAACATGAACCGCGTGCAGAAATACAGCCGTGCTTGCCAGCGTTTTTCTATTCCAGCTTTCTATCAAAGTAGCAGCTGCATTGCTTGATTAAATGGTTTTGTTCTGTAGCAAATACAGGGTAGAATCTGCTTTCCGAACAGCATTTTTTAATTCTCATGAATCAGAAAATAAGACTCAATTGAAATGAACATTGTTTCTTGTCTAAAAGGAAAGATTCAATTCTAATGCTCATTTCAATATTTAATGTAAACATTCCATTATGTATAGAACAGGAAAACACATTTTTATAACTTTTAAATTCTCATTATACTTTCCACTTGTAATTTCATATAGGCATGCTTAAATTAAACTTTCTGAAGATTAATTTTATTCTAGAAATATCACTTTCTCTGGTTTTTTTTTTTTTTTTCTTCTTGTAGCAGGATCTTTGATGACCACAAAGCATTCACAGCCGCAGTCAACATTTGCAAAAAGTCTAACTTCAACAAGCACAAATACTCCTTATTTCAAAGCAGCAGGTACAATATTATGTTGTTTCTTTTGTTTTTCTTCTGTGGACTTTTTTCTGTAGTGTCTTGAGTTTCATAGTAAAGTTCTTGAATTATGTCTTAGAAACTCATACGTGCTTTAACAGTGGTAAAAGACATTATAGTATAACACATTATGAATTATTCTCCGGTGACCTTAACGATTAATTTGCATTATATAATTAGAAAATTGGTCCATATAAGATCTTACAACTAGAAAACGACCAGTTAAACTGCCATTGTGGTTCCTGTGTTTTATAACCTCTCAGGGTGGTGGAAGCTCTTGAAAGACTCGAGCATTCTACAAGAACTTTTTACTGTTCCCTATCCAACATAAATACGATTTTTGTAGCTTACTAAGGGGTGCGTCAGGATTGGCTGAAACGCTGTTCTTGCTAGTAATTTGAGAGGTGATTTTGAACACGTACAAACAAATGGCTGAGCTAGCTGCAAACCTAATTAGATCTGAACTAGAAGTAGGTTACATGTGTCAACCTACTTCTCGACCTAAACTGATTACTTCCGCTGAGAAATACTGGCTGAGGCAGCAGTAATCCATGCTGAGCTCTGTTCTAGCGCTGTACCGAATTGTGTTACTGTGCTGTCCTGTACAGAACTCCTGCGAGATCCTTGCAGGGTACCCTGCTGTGCTGAGTAGCTCACATGGCTAACGCAGTGGTCCTCACAACACAAACTTGTAATGCTGTTCACGGTATAACAAGGAAAGCCCTTTATAATGTCAGTGTGTGTATATATATGTATAAAAGAAAACATATGTACAGATATATACTTCAGACTATAGCTTTTTATGTTCGCTTTCTTAATTTTATTCACTTACTTCACCTTTCAGAAAGTACAGAAATTCCATCTTATGTGACTAAATGTCCTAGCAACGGGCTTTGCAGTAGATTGCCACCAGACTGTATGACATGTAACACAAACTATTCCTGTATATATGGGAAGCCAGCCACTTTTGATTGCAAAGTCAAGCCACATGTTCATTGTCTTGTAAGTAACCTGTTACTTTTAGACCCAAATTTAAGTCATCTAATTAAACTGTGGCATCTTGTCATAAAGTATAAAAAGTAGATTTCCAGGTTCTTACATAGGCAGGTTTGCAGATCTGTGGTACATTTTATCGCTCAACTGTAGGCTGTTGCTGTAGAGGCAGACCTACCCTTCTCTGTTTTGCCTTTCTTGCGTTGGATCCTCTCGTTACGCAGCCATGAAATTGAGTTAAATCAATTTGTTGACCAATCACAACTGAACCATTTTGAGAGTGGGGAGGCTAAATATCTGTCAGAGGTACAAAGTGATCTTACAGGTGAGACTGAATGAGTCCTCCTTTTGGCAGTAGCCTTAGGAAGAAGTAGAGGAAGCAGTAATGTTAAACTGGGCTTTAATAACTCTTTGTCAGTTTTCTAATGGTGATTTTTCTATTGTACTTGACTACGCAGAGGTAGCAAAGAGGGTAATTGTTATGTCTGTCCATGAAATGTAATTTGATACTGCACGCTGCAAATTTTTTTATTTTTATTACTAGTGAAGTGATAACACTGTCTCTTGTAGGATCAGAATAACCACGAGCAGGAGAACTTTACAATTAACATGACATGCCAGTTTTGCTGGCAGCTTGCAACAACTGATTATGTATGTACCAATTCTACAAGCTGCATGACGGTTTCTTGTCCGCGACAACGGTACAATGCCACTTGTACAGTACGGGATCATATTCACTGTCTAGGTAAGGTGGGCTAAAACAGATTCTGTAAAGAAGCTCTTTTCTAAATAATTTCTTAGCATTTTTTGTAATGGGTCAATACAATGATTCTTTATGTCCTATTACAGTAACAGCCTGCACCTTGATTAATCTATTGAAATTTTTTATAGTTATGTTTTAATTTTAAAGCATAATAGCGATGCCTAACTGTAAATACTGGCTTTTAATGCTGTTGTATACCTTCTAATGATAGAAAATAGTTGTGTTTTATTTTTTTTTCAACTTCTATGAATTAAACTAATTTGGACACCACTAATAGAATCAATATCAAATGTCTCAGTGGGATAATTTAAGAAATTCATGCTGGTTTCACCCAGCTGGCTTAATTTTCCCCCTATTTGTTCAGTGACCTTGCATGTTTTCTGATGTGGGCCAAAGACTGATGGAACAGAGGACTGTGGAGTATATATGAGCTTTTGTGTCATCAGTGTTTGTTTCAATTAGTGTTAACCCTTTTAGACTCTTAGAGAAATACGTTATTTTCTTGCCTGTCATTTTCTTACTCATTATGTGGTCTTTGTTTGTTGCGCTAAGGTTTTTTTTTAATGTTTTCTAATGTTTAGGTAATCGTGTCTTTCCTAAGATGCTCTATTGCAACTGGACTGGAGGTTATAAGTGGTCTACTGCCTTGGCGCTAAGGTACACAAGAACTGCTAGATAATGTCAAGCTAAAATAGATAATATTATTAGAAATAGATTAATTGTCTATAAAATCTGCAGTTTGTGTGGTTTTTTGCATGGTATTTTTTAATGATTTACTGGATAACCAATATTTCATACAGTCTAGCTTAGAATTTGGAGGCATAGGATGCTGGAAGATTTCATATGCAACCATACTAGCTGTCTTCAGTAAACAGAGTTTGTGAGAAAATATTTACACTCTTTCTGCATCGAATGTTCTTTCTTCAGAGTAAATGCCAATGATTCTTAGGCTTCACAAAGTGATCCATTTTGTGAGTAGAGAGGACATGTTTGTTTTTATTCTGTATAGCGTCAAATGAGGTACAAATGCTCAAAAAAAATCCTGCAGATTTATGGGGGTTTTTTTTCTCAGTTTTTTTATGTGTTTTAAATAATTAGGGCTGAAAACTGTCCAAATTACTTCTTGGCATCTGAAATGGATGCAGCTGTTTCTGAATTTGATAGATGTCACTGAGCTGGCTATTGTTGGTTATACATTTGTTACGGCTTCCTTCCAACTGTAACAGCTAGAAATGCCTTAGATGAAGTTTCTTGCATTTGAAATTATTGGGGAAGAGACCAGTGTAGCAGTATTGTAAGAAACTATTTAGGTTATTTTTGGAATATTAAGCCATTAGAGCACCACAATAGCGATTTGAAAGTAACTGAAGTTCTTTTGGTGGTCAGACCTGTAAGTGGCTTATATGAATAATTAGGTAGTAAGTATTCCTGGAGCCAAAGATAAATAAGACTCTGATTAAGAAAGCAATCTAACACACTTTCCTTTCTAGCAAGAGTTGTTCTCTCTGCTGCCAGCTGGAGAAACTTACTGTTGCCTGACTACTGCACGGGGCTGAATTTAGTGCTTGGGTCTGTTTCTGTAGCCTGTTGGGGTTTTTTAGCTTCTGCTAGCTTAGAAAAGTCAAGATACATTTATAAATTTGAGAGTTTTTGGTTTTATTGCTTGTCATAAATGAAAAACTGTCAAGTCTCTGGATAGTATTAGTTGGCTAAGAAATAGTGCTATTTCATCAAAAGCTTTCTCATTTAATAACCCAGTCAGCTCTTTTTGTACAAAAAATGTATAGTTTCTTGAATGATGTAGAGGAAAACTATCATCGACTTGTAGGTATGTCAGAAAGAAGTGTGTATGGATACCCAAACTGAGTTAATCTAAGAATAATAATAGTGTATCATGTTTTCATTCTTACAGCATCACCCTTGGTGGATTTGGGGCCGATCGTTTCTATTTGGGCCAGTGGCGGGAAGGTCTGGGAAAACTCTTCAGCTTTGGTGGACTTGGAATATGGACACTAATTGACGTGCTGCTGATAGGTGTTGGCTATGTGGGACCTGCAGATGGGTCTCTCTATATTTAAGTGTGGGTGCAACATGTTTCAGAGAGGAGTAATTGCTTGGGAAGGGCTCTAAATAAAAGAAGGTAGAGATTTGAGCCATTAAGGTAGAATGAAGAACAACTGTTCTTTCTATGTGCATACATTTTAATGTACAGTATCTGTACTTAGTTTGCCTTTAACTAAGGTAAAATAAAGAGTGGATCACTGAGTAAGTTGAAATTCATTTCCTTTCTCCTACGGACATGCTATTTTTCTATGAAACCCGTTGAACAGCTAACCAAATTCTGCACTGTGCGTGAACTTGGATGATCTGTTAAGCACCAAAAGAGATGCAAACTAACTTGAGTTGTTTACTTCATATTTGTATGCTTGAATTTAACTTTAAAGGTAACTTCCCTAAATATGTCAGTAGTACTTTCTGGGGTTTTTTTATTTGTGGGAGAATAATTTATTTGCCTGAATTACTCTAGTCGTATGCAGATCACCATGTTTTATGATGTTAATTACATTAATCTCTGTTTCGGGATATAGCAAGAGCTAACATTTGCTTAGTGACTTGTGGACTTAAAATTGTGGGGTTCTTAGAATTAGGTTGCAGTAACACTAAAGATAAAGACGAAATAATTGAAATAGATTTTAGGATTGTTCCAGGATGTCTTTATTTTGGTTGGGTTTGAAAGGTAACAATTCGTATTCTTGTGCTAGCAAGCTTGCCAAGTCAATTTTAAAACAGGGCTGGCAATATAATCGGTGCGCTTACCCACTTAGGACGGGGTGACAGGGTGATGCAGCAACCCGACCCGGGGTGCCGTGGCAGAGGAATCGCGTGGGGCAGCGGGCCAGGCTCCCCCGTCCGGGCCGCCCCGGCACTGGGCTCGAGCTGTTGCTGTGTAGCGCTCAGGGGCGGTAGATCTGAAAATCGTGTCACTTGAATAAACTTGAAGCTTTCCTGGGATTAAACGTTAACTGTTTTTTATGGCCTCGCCGCTGCACCCGCCTTCCCGCGCGGGGGGGGGTGGGGCTGTGGGCGGGGCTGGNGTGAGCGCGGCGGCGGGCGGCCGGGCCTGCCCGTCCCTCAGGCCGCGGGCGGGGGCCGAGGGGCCGCGCTGGAGCTGGCAGCGCGGGCGGGCGGGCGGCGGCTGCGGTTTTCTCCGTGTTTTTATCAAACGCGCGCTTTTTCTGAGGTCCTTTACCCCACAGCAGGGTGCGGGAGGTGTTTGCCTGTCGCGCGTGTTTGCAGTTCTTAGCGTCTAATCTTCTTCCAATTAAATCAGTTGAGCGTGATCTTGTTTTCTGTTTTGTCTAATTTTGCCCTGAAGCTAGCCCAACAAGTCTGTGTCCGATAACATTTTTTTTTCGCCGTGCCCCGAAGGGTGTGCCTTGTATATCTGTGCTCTCCTTCGCTCTGTCCCACTGCGGCTTTATCGGTGTCACCCTTCGGGACTTTGGAAACAGCAAGGGGCACGTACTCCAGCGGAGAGCTTAGACAGCGAATGCATGGGCTCACCATCAAATCACACCATCCCTGCCTTCCCATGCTCCTCTTCAATAAGATGTTTTTCAGGGTTTGTGTTTAACATCCAACCGAATTCTATGAGGTATTTCACTTTTCAAACTGTGAAAAATGTAATGCAGTAGCAGTAGCGCATACCTGGTGTGATTTCTAGAAGTCGTAAGCAGCTACAGCTCCTGCTTCAGCTGGAGTTGTGCACCTTCACGGTTTACAGTAATCTGACCCCTTTTCCACTGCTTATGAACTTAATGCTTTAAAATAGGAATCTGAAATAATAACCCTTCACAAAATTAAAAGTACACGTTGAAGGAGTTACAGTTTCAAGACATTTTCCAATCAAAGGCTTGAAGAAATATTTCTCCTGTTTTTCTTTTCCCAGTGAGAAGGGGTGTGTTCGAGGGGGCGGGTAACAAAGCAGGTGCTTTGCAGGTACATCTTGCAGGAGTGGGGAGGGCACCAGGGACATGTTCGGTGTGTCAGGGACCAAGAGAGTGTAAGAAGGAGCAAAGGTGAAGTGAGGAATGGAGCCGAGGATCGCAGGTGTGGACCCCAAAGGCACATTGACAAGAGAAAGGCAGGCAGAAAGCAGTCTCGGACAAAGGAGGGCAATTACTCCAGTTGCTGTTAATGGGTAGAGGTAGCATCTTGCTGGATTTCTGGTGTGAGTTAAAACCTCAAAGTGTGAAAAAAGAAAGGTGAGTGGATATACAGATGTTGTTGTTTTCGAACAATGTACATTTAACTTGCAGTGGATGGGGAAAGAGTTCTTGAATCCTTATTATGCTCTTAATTCTGAGGCAGCTGTCGGCTTCTTCCTAACCTTGAATTGTTCCACTCCCAGAACCCGATGGGAGAGCTGCCTTTCCTGAGCCAGCAGCGCTCCTGCCAAGATCCGTGCTGGCAGCAGCCACTGGGGTAGAAGGAACAAGCAGGAGGGTCTCGGTTGAACTAGTGCATGCAAAAGCATGAGGAAACAATTATTAGCCAAACACAGAGACAGCTGTTACTTTACTTTCAAACTTAGAGGGGAAACAATAACGTAGAAGCCATCCTTTTCACCGGATACAAATCCGTAGGATTTTTTCTTTCTTCTCTAGGAACTTCATGCTCATTTGAATGGCTGTATCAGTTCTGCCACTATGAAGAAACTTATGGCCCAGAAGCCGTACCTTCAGATCCAGAATGGAATGACTGTGATTGACAAAGGAAAGAAAAGGACCTTAGATGAGTGAGTATATGTGTGTGTATGTGGTGAATGTTTACCGAGTGTCTTTTAGTTGATTTCAAAACAGAGAAACGTGTGGCCTTACACACTGACTGCAGAAAATGCATATTCAAGTTTTAGTTACAGTACAATCTGTTAGGTGTTTTTTGCTACTTATATCTATACCATAACTTCTTAGATGTTTGCAAACTGAATGGAGATCTCACGTTGATTAATTCCCTTTTTAAAGGATTGAAAATTTTCACTTGTAGCATATGCTCTTCAGAGAAAATTGACTCGTATAGTTTCCTGTTTTGGAAACTTCATGTTTTCCTTTGTGCTTCAAAAAGGTTTGTGGTAATAATAATAGTTTCTGTTGCAAATGCATTGTTAGCATCTAAAATCAGAAATCGCCATTCAGATGGTCTGTGTCTTTTAAGCTACAAGCTGGTTAATTGAGCATAGTGAGTACATGTTTCCAAAGTGCAGATTTTTCTTTTTTTTGAATACTCATTTCAACGTTTATCCAATTATTTTTTTAACTTTTTATTTTAGATGTTTTCAGATGTTTCAGATCATCTATCAGATTACCACCAGGACTGAAGATATTTTACTGGTAAGTTAATTAAAAGTTCACTTAAAACAACAAGCAATG
The DNA here is from genome assembly GCA_013397275.1 of Burhinus bistriatus. Taxonomy (NCBI): domain Eukaryota; kingdom Metazoa; phylum Chordata; class Aves; order Charadriiformes; family Burhinidae; genus Burhinus; species Burhinus bistriatus. The sequence continues at coordinate 351,662 of VYXH01012758.1, forward strand.
CACACAGTCAAAAATAGTTGGATTAACAGCTTTGGGTTCCAAGTAACAATATCAGCAGTGGTCCCTTCAGTTGGAGGTCAGAATTATTACTGTAAAACACATTAATTTAGAAACACAGGGTTTTATGTAACGTTTACATTTACTTTTTGCAAAAGCAATGACCTTGCAATATGGTGGTCGTTAGGACCACTCAGCTGCTTGGGCTGATAATGGCTTAAAAATGTGATGTCTGTTCATTTTTACCAAAGCTCTGATTTACCTTGGTCTTCTGTGTCTTCTGCAGTTCAGTACGTATCAAAACTACACAACTGAATTGCCCTTTGTTTGCCTCAGCTTACGGAACTGTCACGGGGAACTGTGGTGTGATCAAAATAGGGAGCGGAAGGTGGTGTAGCGTCCTCTTCTTTCCTCCTGGAAAGGGGCTTTTAGGCAGCCTGTTCCGCTTGAAGAAAGGTGCAATAGCTGTGAAAGGGGTGATGACTGCACCAGTTGAGGGGTATTCCTGTTCAGACAGGGAAATTCTCATTTGCCCTAACGCTCTTTCGTCTCACCGAAGGAACTGGAGGTTCCGTCTGTGGGGTAGTATTGCCAGAGATGGAAAGCGCTAAAAACACATAGGCCCTGAAAACTTTGCAAGTGTTTCAGGCCAAAAGATAACCTGGGTCTTTTAGTTGTAGAGGAAAATAAAACCAATTATAAGCACTACTTTCATGATGTTGAATACACTGTTTCTTAATCAGATAACTAAAGATGTTATTAAAGAATTTGCTGATGATGGTGTCAAATATCTGGAATTGAGGAGCACTCCTAGAGAAGAAAAGTCCACAGGTATGGCCTGTTCTGGTTTTTAATTTGTGAGTCTGATGTGCTATAAAACTTTTAAGATTATGTTAATAACAAGTAAAGTCAAATTTAGTTGGTTCAATAAAAATACGCTTTATATTTAAAAGCAAAGATTTAACCTTGTAAAAATGTATCACTTTCATATTAGATTATTGAGGACAAAAATGGGTTGGTTATACTTGTGCTACCCAAGAATGTGGGTTATTTGCTTTAGTATGACATCTGAGTCTGCTAATATTTTGAATAGCCTATATGTTTTCTTTTTGTTACTTCATTTTTTTATTTTCTTTTAGATGCGGTTTAATAGAAACACAGAAGTCCTGTTGCTACTGTTTGGCTCAAACCAAGTTCTTTTCTTACATGTGCTTAGGTTGAGGCTGAATTCAAATGTATGCTTCAAAGTAGAGCTATGTATATATAAACAGAGTTAGAACTATGTAGATTAGAAGACTGTGGACTAAAATCAAAGGTGTAGAATGAAACTTAAGAGGCTAGAGAGCTGGGTCTGCAACATAATAAAATTAATTCACAGATATTTATTCCAAATGTGTACGTGTGTTTGTAGGTATGACCAAAAGGATGTATGTTGAAACTGTACTTGAGGGTATAAAGCAGTGTAAAGAAGAAGGCTTGGATATAGATGTAAGGTAAATATGGCACGTGGAGTACCTCTGTTTCAAGGTTTTGTGTAGTCCGATGCTCGGTTGTGGTTTGCAGAGAGGTTTACAAACTGTCAGCGTAGAAAAGAAAACTGTGCTTAAACTAAACTACATCGAATGGAAACAGGTAATTCATATGGAAGCCTGAATTTTTATCTTCCTTTTTACTGATAGAGAATGAAACTGGGTAAAGCTTTTCAGCTCTAAGACTGCCCGTTCTCTGCAACATTTTCAGGAAAAGCAGTGTTTTTGATGAAATTGCATTAAAGACTCGTTTTTCACAGCCTAGATTCATTGCAAAGATTTTGCTTGATGAGCTGTACAAGCAACCTGCTGTAAAGGAGAGGTGGTCCGAACCAGCAGGAAAGTTTCAGGGGCTGTCAGTGGTTGCTTGGAGGCAGTCTGCTTGCCTGTCTTTATAGTCTCAGGAGCAACCCTTGTGAGATTTATTTGTGGAAGCTGAAGAATTCTCATTCTTCATGTGTGCAGCTCTGAGAGATTGCTCGCCTGATAGTCCAGGCAGCAAGTGAGCAGCGCATTGTTCCCTGCCATCTCGCTCACCGTGGCCATTGCATTTCACAGGCTAACGTATTTATATAATTTGTGTCCCTCTGTGCTTTAAGACTTTCATTCCTTGAACAGTTTCCTATACAAATACTCTTTATACTCAACAGTGAAGGATGTGAAGTGCCTTTTTTGTTGGTATTGGATTTGTTAGTCTCCTGATATTACAGCCTGTATTTAACTTAATACGTACGCTTCTGTCCTAGATTGTTAATAGCCATAAATAGAAGAGGTGGCCCGGCAGTTGCTAAGCAGACTGTTAAGCTTGCTGAGGAGTTCCTTCTTTCCACTGATGGGGTTGTGGTAGGACTTGACCTCAGTGGTGATCCCACTGTAAGTTTTTGTTTTATTTTGGTCTGTTCTATTCATAAATATCTAATGTTGTGTAACAGCAAGCGGTTCTAATCATAGTTTCTTCTTAAAAGTTTTTGTCCTGTTTGTTGCTAGTTTGAATGGATTGCTCGTAGTCTTGATACCAGGTTAATCCCTGTTGCTGTGAGAGACAGATACTCCAACAAAGAATCGATAGATTAATGTACGACACTGAAGAAAGAGCCGCTGAAAAGTAGTGTTGATCTGGGAAGTGTCTGTTACTAAATAGTCCCAGTCAGGTTGACTGGGTTGAGGCAAGTTAAATAATATTGCAAGTTGACACTAGTTTAAATTTTGTTTAGATGCTTATTGTGTATTAAGAAAGCAAAAATGTTTGAGGTTAGCTGTCAAGTTGCAATGCAGCGGCTCTGGGTGATAGCTGTAGAAAGGATATCAAAATCAAGACAATTGGCTTGTCAGTGTTGGGCATCATCTGAACTGCTGATGTTTGCCCGGTTCGTCTGAATTGTGCCTACAGAGCGGAACACTAGGTGACGCTGCATTCAACACTGAAGTAACGGGAAAAGGAAATTAATTCAGTGTACCTGTATTTGAATTAAGCTTTTTGATATTGCTAGACTTCTCAATTATTGTAATAGGAAGAGTTTTGTAGAACCAGCTGTAGAACGGTGATGTGTTTCTGTCTTGAAGGCAGGACGTGGTCAAGATTTTTTGGAACCACTCTCAGAAGCAAAAAAAGCAGGTCTAAAGCTGGCGTTGCATCTTTCAGAGGTAAAAGTTTTCTTTATTTTGGTCCTTCTCTGTAATTCCCATTTTATAAAAACCTTGATGAAACTAAAATTAACTTCTGTGCATTTTGAACTTCTCAGGCCAAAGTAGTAATGGTTTGGGGCCTTTTGACAAGAGAGGAAAACAAGGCGAAATCCTCAACAATCTTTCCTGAATCAGAGCTGTCAGATTAGTTCTTACTGTACTGTATCTGGGGGGGGTGGGGGGCGGGCAGGTGTGTGAATGTGAAAATTATTAATATTCCAAGAGATCCACCATTTTCTTCCTGGTATTTTCTCAGAAATCACGTATAGTAAAATTCATGCCATTTTCATGAGTAGCTCTGTGTGCATCAGTAGAAAGAGTTGGGCTCCTCCATACAAAATGTTGAAGTGGTGGCTGAAGTTTACTTTCACGAGTCTCATAAATACTGAAAATACTTTTATTTCTTCAGGAAATTAGGCATGATACATGATGTCACAGGCCGAGTTATACTTGTTTCTATTTCATTAAGGAGGCTTTTGCAGGATGTTCCTGCATGCTTCTCTGAAAATTTATTTCTTAATGTCTCAATGGGCTTCTGGTTTTGTTTCATTTTTTGTTTGCTGTGTTGGTTTTGGCCTCCTGCAGTTTAAGTTCTTCATGCACCATTTCTTTAATCCCTGTGTAAAACAGGTGTTAAAGGTCATCTTGGCAGGGTAGTTTTGAAACTGAATCATACGGAGCTGCTTTGAGGCCTCTAACTGAAAGTGCTTCGGAACTGCAAATAGCGATCGTCTGTTGTTACTTTACCAGTTTAGGGTTATGGCTGCTTCAGTTTGTAGTTCCAAGTTGAGAGTCACTTTCATGTACTACTTCTTTCTTTACAGGATAGTAATGCAGATATTTAGTCTCACTAACACTTTCTTCCGGATAAGATAAGCTGTGAAAATAGAGCTTGAAGTCCATTGTAATTATTTAACGTGCTGGTTTATGCTGCCTTGACAGAATGTAAAATATATCCTCTCTAGATTCCAAATCAAGAAGAGGAAACCAAAATTCTCCTGGGCCTGCCTCCTGACCGAATTGGACATGGAACATTTCTCAACTCTGCAACAGCAGGTTCAGAAGACTTAGTGCCACTTGTTCAACAGAATCATATCCCTATTGGTAAGGAAAACAGTTAAGAAAATGACTCGGTGATCTCTAGATTTCAGAACATCGTATGTGCTGCTGGTCTAGCAACTCTGATTTGTCTTTGACTGGAGGTGACTTAGAAAAACATGGCAGTGCGTGTCAGAGAACTGCCTGTGAAGGTCCACTGGTGACGCTTTTGTGGTTTTGACATACTTGTGGGAGCAGACAACAACTGATGTCTCAGATGAAGACAAAACGAAATCGTAACTTTTAGTTCCTGTGCAAGGCTGTGGGGTGTTCCTGTATCCGGGTTGCAAGCTCCCTACCCAGCCAGTAGTCAAGAAGAAACTGGTCACCAAATTTGCCTCAGAAGATACTACCAAATACTTGAAGCATAGAAAATCAAGGAAACAACAACAACTGATTTTAGTTTTCATTCAGGAACAGAAATAAGTCAATTAATGTGTAAAAAAACGTTTTTTATTTTGATATATATCCTTGTTTCCTTTTTTTTTCCCTGTAGAACTTTGCATGACATCAAACATCAAAACCCAGACAGTGCCTTCCTGTGACAAACACCATTTTGGATACTGGTACAACATGGGCCACCCTGCAGTGCTTTGTGTATGTTTTTTGATTTTAACCACATGTTTAGGCAAAGAGCCAAACGAGTGTGTAATTGGAGCAGTACATCTCCTTTTCTGGATCGGAGCTGACTTACTAACAGTTTCTGACCTTGCAGCAAATCATCTGCTTATAGGAAATTGTAACGTTCTGTTTGAGAAATGCTTGTCATACAAATGGGAATTTTTGGTATTTCTCTTGGGTTTATTGTAAAGCAAGTCCTATTTTTCTGTACAGATAAGATGATGAGCTGTGCATTCAATGAACTTCTTAACTCTTTGCGTACTGACGGATTTCTCTTCACCATATCGGTCCAATGTTTGGATTTACGCGAGTACTTCTTGTGTTGGATGAGAGTCCTTGAGTTCTCTTGACAGCTAATTAAGGTCCTTAAATGTTGGGGTGCCAGGTACTTTTGCTGGCATTGGCGGGATTTTACTCTCATCCTGTTAGTTTAACCCCTGTAATCTGTAGCATTGTCCAAGCGTGTGTATATGTATTAGACCGTTGTGCTTATTATTCAGATAAGCCTCAATCCTTTATTGTATAAAGTATTTATTATGGAATTTGAACTCTCTTGTATTAGGTGAAAAATAATTCATGATTAGAGATTATTTCTGAGATTTTTCAGTTGTGAAAAGTCTGGATAACCAATGAAGTCCTGTAGGAGAGCAGTTTACCCATCAAGGCCTATAAAAACAAGAGTAGTAGAAGGAGCAGATACTACAGTGTCTTAAGCGTAACAGGCTGTAGTTAGCATTCTCTGTGGGGACACAAGGACTCCGAGTTGCAGCTGGGTAATCTCATTTACCCTTAAATAATCTGAACCTGCTCCTTTTAGATGAGTAATTTTGAGGTAGTTTTTGATCCTGTGTTTTGATGCTAGCCTGCTACTTCAGGCAGTATGAAGAGGTGGTTCTAGTTGAGCGGAAGTGTGGAGGGTGAGGGAGTTCCTTCCCTGAAGGTGCAGGAGTACGGAGTGTGCCCCAGTTCCCAGATCGGAGGGAGGGGAAAAGAGGAACAAGGACACCTGCATTTACTGGCACAGCCTGCACATGTGCGTCATTTAATAGCCATCTTCCTAGCAATTTTAATAGGAAATCCTATTTTTTTGATAAATTGTGCCATCACTTCAAGTTTTCTTGTATGTTTGAATAATTTATTAATTTTGAGTGAAAATAGGGCGAACAAAGTATGAAATAATTACCAACGGATGAAAGAACCGTGGAATAAAATGTGAAACAGCAAGATAAAACTGGTTTGTAATGTGTAGAAAAACCCCTTTTTGATGTAGAAGAACTAATTTAAACTTTTTTTTTTGTCTTTTCTTTCAATTTAACTCCAGACTGATGATAAAGGCGTCTTTGCAACAGATCTATCACAAGAATACGAGCTGGTTGCAAAAACATTTAATCTGACTCGATCACAGATGTGGGATCTTTCCTATGAATCAATCAACTATATCTTTGCTTCCAGTGCAGTAAAATCAAAGCTAAGGGAACGGTGGTGTGAACTGAAGCCAACCCTGTTTGCTTAATCAAACTGCTCTAAACAGCTTGGGTGTGTGAGCTTAGTTAATAACTATTTTTGACTGAAGTCCCTGGCTTTTTTCAGACTTCAGGTTTATAAACGCAGCCCATAAACCGTGCCTGTGCAAAACAAAGACGACTGGCATCCCTTGTTAGTGAGGACAAAAGTAAACGTTCTGTACTACTTGGGAAGGGCTCCCGACCAGTGACTGAAATTCCAAATGTGTCGTCGCATCATTGCTCCCCAGTTGATACAACATTTTTTTAAAAATAGTTGAAATATGTCATCATATTTGAGAGTCAGAACACAATGAAGGCCCAGCTGTTGGGGTTTAACATGTCTCTGTTGGCAGCATTACGCCAAGCAGTGTGTATGTATGGTGTGTACGTTTCAGTTTTTCGTTGTTTTTAAACTGAAATTTTGAGCAATTTATTGAATGTGAAGACAGAAACCAACTTGGGGAGAGTGAAATATTTGTCTCGAAGGCATTAAATATTGCATCTGTTTTTATGGGCGTGCATGTACGACTGAAGGTGGCTGTGGATTGTGTAGTGCACTCGGCACCGGTAGCATTTAGAAATAGTTAAGAATCTTGAATGCCATCGCAAAGTGTGAGTTTCTGGGGCAAAATGGTCTAATTCTTCAAGTGCTTTGTAGAATTGCTGTTTGTTTCTCATAAAAAAGCAATAAAAACACCGTGAACCTCCGTGTTCTCAAAACCAGTGCTTCAAGTGTGCGTGCGTGTGTGTTGGGGTGCTGCAGCAGAGCAGCGCGTCCAACCTGCGGCATGAGTCAGCGAGTGCTGATGCGCTGTGTGCCGGCGGCACGGCTCCTGTTCCCACAGCCGAGGGGGCTCCTCAGTTCCAGCAGGGATGGGGGTTCGCTCCGCCTGTCGCGGGGCGTGTGCACGTGTGTTCTGATACGGAGACGGCAGAATCTCGGAACACGCACATCCAGCAGTGGCCAGTGCCCGACTCCACTAGGGAGTCGGGAAGTACCCAGAGAGAAGGCATTGCATACCGAGAATGTTTCTACGTGGATTAATTAAACAAGCAAGATTCTGGGCTCTGCAAGGAATACTGAATATAAGTACAATGATACAGAAGCTGTTCCTGACTTCTCTTTTGGTCTTTTTTAATAAAATCAGCATAAAGTACTTGTTCTGGCTCCAAAATGGCAATAAGAAGTGAAAATAATAATAAAATAATAATAATAATAAAAGCTAAGGGAGGGGGGATGGCAGAGAAGTTGTCATGTCTGTGTGGCCGCCTGAGGTTACCACAGAATTTTCCAAGCAGAAAACATTCCTTTTGGCGATGGGGAAAATCGTGTAAAGCAGAACGGTTGTTTTGTATGTTCGTATCTGAACTCAGAAAAAGACCTCATGCTGACTTTATAAACAGTACTTCACTTTCCAAGTAGTTTCACTGATCACATTCTCTTGTTTGATCAAGTTGTGTTACCTCTTGCTGTTTGAGCAAGTTTGTCTTTATTTTGTGTCTACAAAAATAATTACTACGGTGCCCTGGTTTGAGGTGAAACGGAACCAATTTATTCTTTTTTCTTTCTTATGGAGAAGCTCTCTAAAGACAGGCTGAGCAGCTTTCTGGAATGTTACAGTTACTTACATCTTCGTCTCAGGATAAGTGGGCCTACACTCAAGTGAGCTGGCGTTCCCCTGTAAAATAAGTTTTAGGGTGTTTTTATAGGTTATGGCCTAATAACTCTTCAGTAACATGGTATTTGGTTTATTAGTGAAGAAAAACTGTTGACTTCCTGTTTATTTACAAAGCGGTCATCGTTCTCAGTGTTCACATCTGTCAAGTGTAAAACTTTCTAAAGCAAAATAAGACTCACAATTAGTGTCTGATGAGATTTTTAGTTTCAGTGTCATAACAGAAGTAAGTTTGATTTTTAAGGTTTACATGTTGAGTGTGGCTTGTGGATGCATTCATTCAGAGAGCAAAACCCTGGTAAATGCTGCTGTGTTCAACCTCCTTTTTTTTCCTGCAAGTGTTTTAGAGATTTTTAACATGATGGACTGTTAGCTATAGTTCTTGATATTTCCATCTAATTTGACTCTGTGTGTCTTCAAAATACTGCCTTGCTTCAGTTGTAGTGCTGTCCCCAAACAGTTTGGTACATGATGACACATGAATGCTGCAGCGTTTTATAATTAAAGAAACCCACTTCCCTGATTATTTCTGAAACAGCAGTGTCCTGGACACAGAGCGACGGTGCTGCTTGATCTACTCGGGCATTATGGAATTGCTTTTCTGAGGCCTGTGCACTGACCCTCTCACTCAGGTACTTGCAGAGGTGCTGCCGATTCAAACCCACCGCTCTGCGTTTAACAATATTTGTAGTGTGTGGGCTGGGGGTGGAAGTCGGGAGGTAACCCGGAGGATTCCGTTTGTCTGAAGGGGAAGAACCAGGAATAGATTTGGGTAGCTGAAGAATGAGACACGGACCTGGGCGTTTTTCATGCAATGGTGTTACTGCCGTTACTTACACTGCAGAAGCGTTAGGCATAGAGCGGAAAGGCAAGTTGGGAAGATGTGGAGAAGTTTTGGAACGAAGAACCATCATCTGCTCAGAACTCTGGGCGCAGTGCCCAAGCTGTACAGTAGAAGCTGAAATCTTACCTTCTTACTGTCGCTGGGCTGTTTTTCAGGAGTATAACTTTTATAAGTAAAACTGCAGGGGTTCCTTCTTTGGCCTCCGGTAGGATTAGAGTTAAGTGCTTTTTGCTGAGCCTGCTTGCTAAATTCAGAGTTAACAGTGAGATAACCATTGTTTACTTTATAGTCTTGTATGGAAATGACTGTGACATGCAGCTGGAGTGAAGTAACCATCAGTAATGGGGCAGAGGACTTCCCTCCCCCCGCCCCTGAATGCAGTGGAAATTCCAAGTACCTTATTTCTAGAATTTCATACGGTATAAGATGAGGTTTAAGTATGTATTCAGGTGCAGCTCAACTTGATTTTTAAAGTAAACAAAATAAATCTAGACTGCATTAATATTTATTTCCATCTGATGATATGAGCAAACCCTTACAAAACAGCCTTCAATGCTCAGAGTCTATTTGCATCACATGAAAACACACACTGCTCCTGCTAAACAATGCAGTCTTTGGAGATGTATGCAAGCAGCAAGCAGCTGCTTGCTGTAGCGTAAGCTTCTCAGAGTTCCTTTTGAGACAAACACAGAAAGTCTTCAAACCCTCTGTTCTTTATGATGAGGCCGGTAACACACCACAGCTTATCATACGACCACGAAACTCTAAGTATTTACGCACTGCTCTTCAGGATTGTAGCTTTGTTACATGAATGATTCATATGCCTGTTTCAATATTTTGGCATTTCAAACTACTACATTAAAATACAGTAATAACACAGATAAGGGCATTGCGTTACCTAAGTGCATAAAATGGTTAAGACACAGGAGCATCTCTCCTATGAGAGGCCGGGAGAGCTGGGGCTGTTTAGACCGGAGAAGAGAAGGCTCCGGGGGCAGATCACATCCCTGTGTTTAAATATCTGCTGGGAAGGAGGAAAGAAGATGGCGCTAGGCTCTTCCCAGCGATACCCAGTCACAGGAAAAGCGGCAGCAACTGAAACACAGGAATGCCACCTGAACGGAAGGAAACACCTTTCCCTGTGTGGGTGGTTGAACGTGGGAACACATTGCCCAGGCTGGGGGGGTCTCCATCCGTGCAGATACTCAAACCCCAAAGTGACCTGCTGCAGGGGACCCTGCTTGAGCAAAGGAGGTGGACTGGGCGATCTCCAGAGATGCCTTCCAACCTCACCTAGTCCGTGACTCCGTGAAGTGAATATACAAATATGCACATGATAAAGTCTCTATATGAATACAAAATCTTTTAAAATTAAATACTGACTTAACTTGGTCACTCAAGTGACAATTTTTCACCAGGCTTGAACAAAAGCAGTTGCGTGACTTGTGAAATTGTTTTTAAAGAATGATTTATTCATTCTTTGTAGCCTTCCTTCTTTCATATCCATTGTGGAATCCTTTAGTGCCGTCAGGACCTTTGGGCAGCCGCAGCACCCCTACAGGTAGCCCGTCTGCATTCTGTATTTTCCGAGCTAACATGGGGCTACTGATGGGACTCTTCTCTTGTGTTACAGTTTGAGCTTTTCTTCTGCGTGCCCAGGGGCTACCAGAAGGAGTGATACTGCTGTCTGAGGAATAATCTGTACATTTCCATGGCATTTCAGGGCTAGTGCTTGGGTTAAGCTTGCTGTCCTCAGCCAGCGGAGACTTTTTGGTTACTTTTCTTAGTGAAGATGGACTGTTCCAAGGACTTGATCTGGGTGACACATTAGGACTCAAATGGTTGGTTGAGTGAATGACGGGGCTCAAATTACTCGTAGCATTTGTTGCAGCACTTTTGCGTCCTGACAAGGGTGAATTGGGATTACTCTCTGGGTCAGAAGAGCTGTTTGCTGAAGATTCATCACCAACAAACTGAAGTTCCTCAACTCTCTTATTAAGGGATCTAGCCTTCTTAAGACTCTTACTGGTATCCTCATCACGGTTCTTGTCTTTGGGAACTTTTTTCTTTGGAGGTTTCATGCCTATTAGGACAACTTTCATGCCGATCTCTTTCTTTTCAGCACACATGAAGTCATGAGCACGCACGGCAGCATCTACTTCTTCAAATTCTATAATTGCACATTCCTGAGTTCCCAGTTGGGTGTACCGATTGCTGACCCTCCTGATATCAGGTGGTAGATCCCTACCAGGCTTGAGAATACGAACCGATGAAATTACACCAAAAGTTACAAAGGCTTTGAGGAGATGCTCCATTATCCTTTCTTGCATGCATCCATTTTCTTGTTGTTTGTTAAGAGCCTCCAGCTCAGAAATCATGTGGATATCATACACCAGTAACATCCTGGTAGGGAGGTTTTCACTTGGAAACACTGGAACTGGAGTATTTCTTCTAACCTTCTTGTTATCATCATTGAGCTCAAGAGTGTCTGAGTACTTCAGTGCATAGGCTGTGGTTCTCCAGTCACGCGTAAGGTGCTTCACCTTGAAGACAGACACAGGTTAAGCAGCACAACTGACCAAACCCCCTAGAACTAATTACAGAAGGTTAAGGCAGATGCAGGCTCCAGCCTACAAACAGAAAGCTGGATTTAAGTTTCATGCAGCAGACCCAAGTAAAAAGTAAACAGTTTTCCTGCTATAATGGGCATCAGTGGGCTCCTGTAAAGCTCCTATCTTGTTGAATCTACTGAAAAGAGGAACTGATGCTGAATCTCAAACTGAAAATCATTACCTTAGCTTAAAGCCTGCTTAGGTTTGGTCAGTCCATATCTAGGTCTGAACTGTGACCAAAATGCATGTTCTGTGGGTTTTATTTTGTTAAATTTGCCAAACACGTAGTTTTGCCAAGTTTAGGACTTAATTTTATTGAACTGATTTTTCCTCCCTCGAAAATCTCAGTTTACCCCCCCAACTTCTCCATTTCAAAGGAGTGTCTTTAAGAGTTTATCTGGTATAATCTGTTTGAAGTGGTCTGAAGAAAATGGGAGTGCCTTAACTTCTAGACTGAATGGCTCTGCAAAACTGTCAGATTTAGAATTTTGACAAAGTGTTTCTAATGTAATTTTAGAAATCAGTTACATACACACGTTTACATAGGAGTTCCCGGGGTAAAAAAGAATAAAAGCCACCTCACCTTTAAGTGACTTCAGTTACCAGATACTTTCTACTACTCTTAAATTTTTGGATCTCCATACGTTTGCAAAGGTCAAATTCACCATCCCTTCTCGGAGACAAGAAAGTAACTTCACCAGGATTATTTAGGTACTCATGAGTAGCTGATCTAGAAATGAATTTTATCCGATCTCCCATTTACTATGCCCTACTGTCTCCCAGAATGGTAACTTAAAAGTGTAGTTGCTTAAAAGCCTATGACTTCCCTAGCCAATCATGAATGAGTTCAGCAATTAAAGTTCTGGATAAGAACAAACCTAACCATGACACCAAAACTGAATCAACCCCAGAGAGAGGCAGATAAAGAAGACTGTAAAACCGTCTCTATAAGTTTTTTTCATCTCATCTCTCCTAGTGTTTTTAGATTATCAGGCTTACGTAAGGCACTTCAAGTCTTAAAAAGTTAGCTTACCTTCTTAAAAGAAGTGAGGAGTTTAACACTGACATAGCCCATCTTATTTCTTCTCACATGCTTTAGAAGGAAGGCATCTTTCTCAAGGTTCTCGTCTGAGAAATAATATTCAATCTGTGCTACTAACTTCTGGATCAGGTCATTTTCTGGTGGTTTCCAGTTCTGGTCACAGTCATCATCATTTTCCCCACCACTGGAAAACAGTTAAATCATTTTATGATCAGATCTTCATCTTGTATTAGTGGATTCAAATAGTCTTTCAAACTGAACAGCATAACCGTAGTGCTGATTCCAGCTTACTCTCTATGTAGGCACCAAACAGGTATCACCCTATCCGGAAGGCCAGCTCAGAGGATGAAGCTTTCCAATCAGCATACAGCGACGAGTTCCTCAGCTCATTCCAAAAGCTGATCTCAGTGTAGAACAATGAGACATACACACGAGCATCTTGACATGCAGGTGCACAGGCACTTGGTGCTATACCAAGTTCCTCCAGTGACAGTGGTTGATTTTTCAGTGTGAAGCTATTAAACATAGGCTTGACATTTATGTGCTTGATGAGTAGTGTCACATAAGAGTCAATGAATATTCCAACCAGATGACATCATGACTTCTCAAGCCTCGTCACTGCCTGAATGCAGGAGCCAGTATCCAGGGAGTAAGAAAGACTGACAGGACTATTGCAATTCCTACAGGTCACTTCCAGAGTGACAGAGTAACTAAACTCGCAGTTTACTGAGGGCCTTAAAGTGTACGTATGTTTCAGATTAAGGACTTCAGTGCAGTAGTAGCTCACGTACCTCAGGAACAGCTGTATCTGCACACATATGCAGGTTGCTAAGAAGTCATTCTCATTTCCTCTCTGCCCTTCCCATCATGTTGTCTAGGCATCTGGGCAAAATGGAGCACTACTGAGCACCCTATCCCCAAAAAAGGTATTGCAACCACAGAGTTGAGATAAACTTCTTACCACACACAGTTACAGCAGCACATTTGTTGCTGAAATACAAACAACCATTTAAACTGTTATCTAGCATTGAGGCAAACAGTTCACCCACAGACTACAGCCATAGATACTGCTACAGGAACTATAATGCACACGTCTATCTTGAGCCAGAGTAATTTTTTTTAAAGCTGTTAGCAGTCTAGTTTTGCTGTGGGACCATCATGAAAGTTTCTGTTAAAAAAAATTAATCATCCCCTAAGTTTCCTAGACCCTATAAATCACTTATTACTTTGGTCTCCCACATACCTCAGCAACAAAAAAAGGGAGGAGCCACACATTTTCCCAAAATTGTCTTAAATGGCTTTTGCAGAGCTTGTGAAATCAGTAAAGAAGGGAAGACACATCACACTAGAGTCCTCTGAGGGCAATCTGGCAGGGAGGATGCAGGCTACCAAATCCCGTTGCCTGGCAGTTTTATCCCAGAGCTGAACTGCAGACTGTGATCTTAATGCCAAGGGGCATGCCGCCCATGCCCCAGGGCGCAGGCAGAAGCCCTGCAGAGGCAGGTGCCTGCTGCATGTCTGAAGGTATCGGTCAGGTCAACGGGCTCTGCAAGGAGACTGTGCTCCCAGGTGGGACAAATTACGGCAGTTCTCTGGGACCTGGCTTTTTGAAGCTGACAATGTATTTACTTATTATGTTTTTTCCAATGATAGGGCAACACATCAGATACACATGGATACTCACACAATCCTGCAAGCCTTGTTAAAATCTCCCCAACCACTTAATGGGGTACAGTTCAAAGGAACAACAAGAGTGAAAAAGCAAGAAAAAGAATGTGAGTTATTTGACAATGCCAGAAGTGGAGAACAACAGATGAAGTTATGATTAAGATAGGAAAAAACATTTAATGACCAGCTGTGGGTGCTGGTTTCAGAAGGAAGGAAAAACAAGGCTAAGTGTTTTTCATTCATGATATTCCCTTACCCCACTACTTCTCATTTTTCATTCACTACTGATTCAGCACCAGTGTGGGCACAAGAAATAGCATATTTCAGCAACTCTACATATCCACACTCTGCGAAGAAAAGCTTACCTTCAATTCAGGATGGAGCTTACAGTTTTTTAGAGGATTTATTAGTACACACATTTGCAGGTATTTGGAAGGTTCGGATGGAATGAAAATGGAGCATCATGCTTGGGAAAAAAAATAAAAACGAACTGCATGTTTGCAAAGATCAGTACCATCCTTATTTACAGCGTTAACACTCTGAATGAAAGTGAAACAGCTCTCATTTCACCTCTCTAAATTAAATATTGGTCACAGTCTGAACTACACACCATTTTGACATGGGGCAGACGGTTCAGCTTTTACAAAACCTTTAGGGCTCTTATAACAGCCCTCACTAAGTACTGTATGGAAACTCCACCCATAAAAAATGCAGAAATTTGTAACTAGCTCCATATTAATTAATAGTAATGATCAACTGGTAGTACCTCTAGGGTATCAACTCTACTCTGCTCTGCTGAGACCCTACCTGGAGTACTGTGTCCAGCTCTGGGGCCCCTGACATAAGAAGGACATGGACCTGTTGGAGTGGGTCCAGAGGAGGCCACAAAGATGATCAGATGGCTGGAGCACCTCTGCTATGAAGACAGGCTGAGAGAGTTGGGGCTGTTCAGCCTGGAGAAGACTCCAGGGAGACCTTACAGCCCCTTCCAGTACCTAAAGGAGCCTACAGGAAAGCTGGGGAGGGACTCTTTATCAGGGCCTTGTGATAGGACAAGGGGTAATGGCTTTAAACTAAATGAGGGGAGATTTAGACTAGATATAAGGAAGAAAATTTTTATGCTGAGGGTGGTGAAACCCTGGCCCAGGCTGCCCAGAGAGGTGGTCGATGCCCCATCCCTGGAAACATTCCAGGTCAGGTTGGACGGGGCTCTGAGCAACCCGACCTAGTTCAAGTTGTCCCTGCCAATGGCAGGGGAGGTTGGACTAGATGGCCTTTAAAGGTCCCTTCCAACCCAACCCATTCTATTCTGTACAAAGGTAGTTGGTAAACCAGTGTCAGTCAAAAAAAGCCTAGTAGTTATTCACAGCTTTCATTTACTTATTTCTTTATTCAGAGCTTTGTGACGGATATGCTTGTCAAAACAGTTAGGACAGACTGAAAAACAACCTTTTAGTATGATGACTCATCAGGCTATTAGTCACAAAAGAAACTAAACATATATTTGCATAGAGAATAAATTTGGGGTTTTAAATATCAAAACTCACAAACAATATATTAAATTGTCTGGATAGAGTCTAACCTTTTGATAAGTTTTTGCTGAGTCTCAAAAAGAATAAGGTATTGTATTAACAAGCACTATGTGGCAATATGATTTACAGCATTAAGTGATGTTCCAACAGTACAATCACTCAAAGGCAGTGCAAGTCTGTTAACAAAAAATAGCGGATACAATACTGGGTGCCTACTAACAGGACATGTGGCTGTAGCAATCATTAAATTTCAATCTCTATTGTGAAACATATTTTAGACTGACAACACGATAAAAACATTCACCTTTCAAGCTCAGATTCTTCCTGTGTCTGTCTGCATCCAAAATTAACTTAAGTTGAGCAAGGATAGCTTTACTTTACACATAGGAGAACCACCAGTTTGTTATAAACAGTCTGAAGATTTTTCTGAAGCACGTGGCAACTAAATGGCTGAGGACTGAATGTCACAAATACTCCGAGAGCTCCCGAAGAACTGTGATGTCTTGACCACGAGGAAATGGTTTTCATTTCTTAATTATAAAATGTAGAAATTGAGGAAAAAAATGTAAATTGTCTGCTAGCTTAGCTGGAGAGTGAAATGACTCATTCCCAGCAGTTTTAGACCATCAATGACAATTTTCCAAATCTTTGGGTAAATAATTTCTGATCAGATGTTGCATTTCCGAAAGTAAATCCTTAGCTAAGGTTACATGTAAATGGCAAAAGCATGTGTGAACTCCACTCACCTACTTTTGATGTAGAGCCTTTACAGTTCTCCCCATGGCAATATCTCTGCCCCTTCCTGGATCAGGAAGAGGCCATTTACAAAAAGGCAACCTCCACAAGAACTGAATATACATCAGCACTGTCAGCAAACATTTCTGAAGATAGCACTTACTGTAGAGGATTAAATGAGCGGCATTTAAGAGTTAGCTATTATGTTACAAAGGTTGAAAAAAATAACCACCCTTTTTTCTAGTCTAGGCCAGGGCTAGAAGCTCTTACATAAGTAACATTGTCAAAGAAAACAAATGTAAAAATTATTCTGAATTTAAGAAATCAGTAATTGGAATGCAACACTGTAGACTGCTGTACATAATTTGATTTCTAAAAGTACAACACTCGCATATGATTGTGGAAAGACTAAGTAGACTCAGTTTAAACATTCACTTGTGTCTAGCCATGCTTGCCTGTGTTTCTGTAGTGCATAGTTAACAACTGTAGCAGCTGCAGAAAACTCCCCCTCCCCAACTACACCTCTGTAATTTAAAATAATGCACTGCAGTTCATTCTGAGTCAGTGCTAGGATATTAAGTTAGAAAATGGAATAGAAATAACTGATCTTCAAACAGAATACTGAGTTTCATGCTACTGTACCTACATCTCTATGAGACTGAATTTATTACTGCATCTGCAGCTTTAGTACAAAACACAAGATGAACTGCTAGTAGTGAGCTTTGTCTCTCTGCAGTTTTCTGGCACAAAAATCCTGGATGTTCCTTTTACAAATACAAATAACAAAACTTATCATTAAATACAGACAACACTATTGGCATTATCAAACAGTAAAGTGTAGAGTAGATTATAAAGTGGTAGTTACTTCTGCATTTAAACCGCTCTTGATTTCATGTCTGGCCAACTTGCTTCCAAAGCCATAGAACAGGTCTGCTTGTCCATGTCTTAATTCTACTAAAGAAAACCTCTACGGTTCTATGCAATAAAAGCCAAACAGAAAAACAGAACAAAAAACCCGCATAACAACAGCCAACCCCAAACCCCTTCTGTAAAAGGGCAGTGAAATGGGCATGTCGGGGGCAGCACAGCCCGGCTGTGGGCAAGCCACGTCCCGCTCCGCCGTGCTGGCCAGCGNCCCGGCCCCGGCAGTCCCCTGGGGGGGAACAGTCAGGCCGGCCCGAGCCCCCGCGGGAGGGCGTCTCGCCTCTCCCCGCCGGGGTTGCATCAGCCGCGGCCGCACCGTGCGGTGGGCGACCGCGGCGGCCCCGCTCCGCGCCCCGCACAGCCGGGCCCTTTCCTTCCCTGCCCCGGCGGGCTCACCTGCAGCGCCCGCACCGCCCCGGGTCCTCCTCGCTGCAGCTGCCGCCGTCCCGCGTCGCCGGACACGGCGCGCCACCGCC
>VYXH01012760.1:25612-45434 GCA_013397275.1 Burhinus bistriatus
CCCCCCAGGGTCCCCTGGGTGCCCCGTCCAGCAGCCGGCCCGGCCCCCCGCCCTGGTCTCTGTCCCCGGAAAGGCAGAGAAACCCGCGGCCCGGTGAAGGCGGGGGACCCCGGGGAGACATCTGGCTTCTGCCGGGGTCTTCTCCAGCCCCGTCCCCACTGTCCCGAGAAATTCAAGCGGTGCAAAACTCGTGACCCCCCGCTTCTACCCCCGCAAGAGATGCTGTGCTGGGGGCACTGGTGTGCGGCATTGCTCCCTGCGCCCCGCAGCTGCCGCCCTGTCCTGCCTGCGCACCCTGTGCTGTCCCTGCAGCCCATCCTGCTGCTCTCTTCATCTCTCGCCCGGCCTCGGCTAGCAGCTGGGACTTAAATCCAAACACTTCGAATCCTGAAGCTCAGGAGAAAGGACTGTTTTACACAATGTGATTTATTACTGTTTTTTAAAGCCCATTGTCGACCTTTATGTCTTACTTCAGGGCTTTCAGCTGATTTTAGTGGGGTTCCTGGCAGTCCGGGCAACTGAGGTCTGCAAGCAGGGCCTGGCTGTGGTTTGGGGGAGGGCGGGCAGATTTCTCTTCACTCGCCCCGCAGCGAACCAGTGGCGTTTTGGGTGCTTGCTTCTGCACTGCTGGGTGCTGTGTGGCAGCAGCTGTGCCCAGGATAAGCTGTTGTTCCTTTGCAGGGTTGCTTTGCGTAAGGGCTTCCGCTAACGTGCACTCTGTCCGGCGCTGGCCGCAGGTGTTTGCCTGCGGGAGATTAGATCTCCAAGCAGTAACCAGCTGGGCAGGGGAGCGGGCAGCCCTCTGCCTCTCCTCTCAAAGCTGAAGGTCTCTCCTGGGAAATGGCTTGAAAAGGGGCTGGTTCAGCTGGTGCAAAGAAGTCTCAGAAGGCGAAAGGGGTTTATAAATCTGGGGCTTTTGAGCGCAAGGAGTGTCCCAAGAGCGAGGTGAGGGATAGAAAGGGGGTTGGAGAGAAACGTCATTCAGAGGGTGATCGACATATGGTGCGCACAGATGGGGAGGCTGTTGGGGATGGCCGGGCATGAGCAGTGAGGGAGTCCAGCTCCCCTCTGGGCATGGGGAGAAAGGAACAACGCCAGCACAGCAGGCTGAGTTGTGGGTTTGGGTTTTTTTTCCTTTCTTCAAGAGGAAAAAAGCAGTAAACTGTGGCAGCCCTTGGAAAGATGGGTACGAGGTTTACTTTTTCCGTCTCAAGCTCTGCCAGTGACACAGCCCCACCTCTGGGAATGATGAGGGGCTAGTGGGTGCCCTGCCCCTCTAAAAGCCGCTGCGGACCCCTGCTTGTTGTGTTTGTTCACCTCCTGCTGAGGTAGGAAGCCAGAGCAGAGGCTAATCCACTCCTGTCCTCTCCTTCCCTCCCTAGAACTCCTCGGAGATGCCGGAGACCATTACCAGCCGAGATGCTGCTCGTTTTCCCATTGTTGCCAGTTGCACCCTTCTGGGGCTCTACCTCTTCTTTAAAGTAAGTGAGCAACGCTGGCGGGCACTGGAGCGGGTGCCTGCCATCCTNCCGCTGCGCTCCGCCAGCTGCGCCAAGAGCAAGGTCCCCCTGCGGCCCCCGGGGCGGCCCGGCCTCCCCCGCCGGGGCAGCCTCCCCCGCTGCAACCGGCGGCGCCGGGACGTCCAAACCTCCCTCCTCCCAACCCCTGCCCGGCAGCAGGGGCTGCCCCCCGTCCTGACCGGGAGACCCTCCGGGGCCTCCAGGCCTCGGCCACCCCCCCCCAGGGTCCCCTGGGTGCCCCGTCCAGCAGCCGGCCCGGCCCCCCGCCCCGGTCTCTGTCCCCGGAAAGGCAGAGAAACCCGCGGCCCGGTGAAGGCGGGGGACCCCGGGGAGACATCTGGCTTCTGCCGGGGTCTTCTCCAGCCCCGTCCCCACTGTCCCGAGAAATTCAAGCGGTGCAAAACTCGTGACCCCCCGCTTCTACCCCCGCAAGAGATGCTGTGCTGGGGGCACTGGTGTGCGGCATTGCTCCCTGCGCCCCGCAGCTGCCGCCCTGTCCTGCCTGCGCACCCTGTGCTGTCCCTGCAGCCCATCCTGCTGCTCTCTTCATCTCTCGCCCGGCCTCGGCTAGCAGCTGGGACTTAAATCCAAACACTTCGAATCCTGAAGCTCAGGAGAAAGGACTGTTTTACACAATGTGATTTATTACTGTTTTTTAAAGCCCATTGTCGACCTTTATGTCTTACTTCAGGGCTTTCAGCTGATTTTAGTGGGGTTCCTGGCAGTCCGGGCAACTGAGGTCTGCAAGCAGGGCCTGGCTGTGGTTTGGGGGAGGGCGGGCAGATTTCTCTTCACTCGCCCCGCAGCGAACCAGTGGCGTTTTGGGTGCTTGCTTCTGCACTGCTGGGTGCTGTGTGGCAGCAGCTGTGCCCAGGATAAGCTGTTGTTCCTTTGCAGGGTTGCTTTGCGTAAGGGCTTCCGTTAACGTGCACTCTGTCCGGCGCTGGCCGCAGGTGTTTGCCTGCGGGAGATTAGATCTCCAAGCAGTAACCAGCTGGGCAGGGGAGCGGGCAGCCCTCTGCCTCTCCTCTCAAAGCTGAAGGTCTCTCCTGGGAAATGGCTTGAAAAGGGGCTGGTTCAGCTGGTGCAAAGAAGTCTCAGAAGGCGAAAGGGGTTTATAAATCTGGGGCTTTTGAGCGCAAGGAGTGTCCCAAGAGCGAGGTGAGGGATAGAAAGGGGGTTGGAGAGAAACGTCATTCAGAGGGTGATCGACATATGGTGCGCACAGATGGGGAGGCTGTTGGGGATGGCCGGGCATGAGCAGTGAGGGAGTCCAGCTCCCCTCTGGGCATGGGGAGAAAGGAACAACGCCAGCACAGCAGGCTGAGTTGTGGGTTTGGGTTTTTTTTCCTTTCTTCAAGAGGAAAAAAGCAGTAAACTGTGGCAGCCCTTGGAAAGATGGGTACGAGGTTTACTTTTTCCGTCTCAAGCTCTGCCAGTGACACAGCCCCACCTCTGGGAATGATGAGGGGCTAGTGGGTGCCCTGCCCCTCTAAAAGCCGCTGCGGACCCCTGCTTGTTGTGTTTGTTCACCTCCTGCTGAGGTAGGAAGCCAGAGCAGAGGCTAATCCACTCCTGTCCTCTCCTTCCCTCCCTAGAACTCCTCGGAGATGCCGGAGACCATTACCAGCCGAGATGCTGCTCGTTTTCCCATTGTTGCCAGTTGCACCCTTCTGGGGCTCTACCTCTTCTTTAAAGTAAGTGAGCAACGCTGGCGGGCACTGGAGCGGGTGCCTGCCATCCTCCCCGTCCGGTCAGGAGCTCCCAAAACAAGGCTGACTCGCTTTTTGGCTTACCCTATTTGGGGGCCCTTAGTGTTGGGACAGAAAGCATGTAAGGCTGCATGGCTCGAGGTCTTCAGTGTCACCACGCAGGAGGACGTCAGTTCTCACCTGAAGTGTAACAGCTCAGGGTAATTCAGAGCTTGTTTGTGCACAGGGTGGTTCTGGAGAGTTGCTGAGTGGCGACTTCACCCCTGAGCTCTGCCTGTGTTCGTGGGCTGACTTGACGGTGCACAGACTGAAACCAGAGGGTGCCAGGGACCGCTGAGTTGCAAATGCTGCTGTCTCTGTGTTGTGCTCCATGCTGTGCTTCCAGCTGATGGTGGGGCATGGAGCAACCATCAGACCCTGCTGCCAGGCCCCTCTGGGTGCTGAAAGGACCCCCTGCAGCCCACCTTTTCCCCGTGGCCCACATCTCGGGGTGGTACTCTGCCTCCTCGGGTGTCTTTTCTGCCTCTTGCTCCTGGCTGGGATGGAGACACCAGGAAAAGAAGTACTGAATGTGCAGGGTGGTCCCGCTGAAGTTGCTACATGATCGGTGGTTCTTCCTTGTAATATCTGCAACCTGCCATGAGCTCTCATATTCCAGCATCTGCCCTCCAGGAAAGCACGGACACTGCAGGGGTCCCCCCACGCTGGGCTGTAGGGGTGTGATGCAGTGGTAAGGCAGCGTGTGCATTGGAGGGCAGGATTTCTAATAATACCCCATTTAATTAGGGCAGGACACGCTTGGCCTGCCGCAGTCGTGAGGTGGGGGTGCTGCTGCTCCCTTCTGCCGGGGCAGCCCCTGAGAGCGGCACAGTGCCTCGCTTCCTGCTCCGGCTTGCTCTGCAGGGGACGCATGGGGAAGCTCTGTCCTCCTTTCTGCAGCGCAGGAGTTATTTTTTGACCCAAGCAGCTTGTAGATGTGTGACAAGTCGCAGGCCCATTGTGCTTGTTCTGCGAGTACGTGGCTATTTCCAACATATTTCACATCAGTGGTGCAAGAATTTGGGTTATTCCAGCTATTCTTCTCATCTCCCTGGAGCACTGACACAGCAGCTGCTGATCGCAACGTGAAGTGCTGTAGATGGGCAGGACACTGCAGTAACTGACCCTTCTCTGGATTTGTCTTGCAGATATTCTCTCAAGAGTACATCAATCTTCTGCTTTCCATGTATTTCTTTGTGCTGGGGATCCTAGCCCTGTCCCACACCATCAGGTACAGTGGAGGGAATGGTGCAGCTGGGGCAGGGGTGTCCGAGGCTGCCTGCTGTGCGAGGCAGTGGGGCATCGAGTTTATTGGGGGGTTTCTAGGGCACCATTGCCTTGCAGCAGAGCCAAGTCCCAGCTCGCAGGGTGTTCTTCCTCAGTGATGTGAAGGGTTCTCTGGGGAGGCAGGCCCAGGGCATGCTGTGAACCCTTCCTCATGGGGCAGCCAAGGGCAGAACCAAAGTCTCGGGGGTCCCAGCAATCTGATACCCCATGCAGCATCACTGGGAGAGCTCATGGAGGTGTGGGTGGCCAGTGTTGTAGGAGCCACTGTGGGCTGGCACAGCCCTCACTGCTGTGTGGAGGGGAGAGCTCCTCGGCACCCGTCTTCCTCTTATTGGGATGGCTGAAACAGGCAGCTGGAGCTCACGATAACGTCCCTGACCTCTCGCGCTGATGCTTGGCATGAGGTGTTGAAAGCTCAGGCTGTTTCAGTAACTGAAAAAGTAAAACTGGTTTCCTGTTTCCTGAGCTGTAGGGTGTTGGGGACCTGATGCTTTCCTTAGACTGGAACTGTGGCAAGGGCTTCACTGCCGCTCCTAGCTCTGCAGGAGGGCTGTTCGGTGGTGGCACAGCCAGTTCTGGGTGACCAGAGCCATATGGTGCCAAGAGGCTGCTGGGGGCGGCACAGGGAACCTGCTGGGGTCTGGGGTGGGTCCTAACTTCTTGCGGGTGATGCTCTGTGCCTGTTGCACTAGAAGATTTGGGGGGACTGTCACATATGGGCAGATCACACCTCTGGGGAGGACAAGGTCCCGTGTCTGTGGCTTGGTGACTGAAGCTGGGGCTGCTGCATCATTGTCCCTGATGTGGCGAAACCTGGCGTTTCCCCCTCCCAAGAGGGGGTGTGGGCCAACGTCTATGCTGCGACACTGTTACGTAGAGGTGCTGGGCAGCGCGTCCTGCGGGGTTTCTGTCAAACTGCCCTTCTCTGCACCTCTTGTTTCAGCCCCATGATGAACAGATTCTTCCCTGCAAATTTCCCCAACAAACAGTACCAGCTCCTCTTCACCCAGGGCTCCGGGGAGAGCAAGGAAGGTATGTTGTCTTGCTGGTCTCTCTCAGGGCCTGAACATTTTCTGCCTTTACTGTTCTGTTTCTTGCTCACTTGGTGTTTTGACTCTCAGCCCATTGAAACAACCTTCTCAAAGACTTACCTCTTGCTCTCTGCTGTACTTCTGTGGCCAGTGTGAGCCCCGTGTGTCCGTGCAGAGCTGGGGCTGCCGCTCTCCCTCTTTGCTGCCTCTGGCTGGCAGCAAAACCCTGGAAACAGATCCCAGAGCTCTATAGGAATGGCGCTGTGGCCACTATTAAATGCACTGCCTTTATTTAAGTTCCTTGGATAGCATAGTACTGACTTTTTTGTGCTGCCTTAACTGATACGATTTAAATCTTTGCACTGGTAGAAGATGCTTTGCTAAGTTTCCTGCCCAGTAGCGTTACTGGTAAGGGAATACTTATAGTGATACCACCAGGAGTTAACTGATGCAGGAAAAGGGAGAAGATCTGCTTCTCCCTGCCTTAGACAGTGCCTGAACTCAATTTCCTTATTGACAGAAGGATCGCAGATGCTGTCCATGTGGCAGAGTCTGGCTGAAGGGGAAGGTCTGGGCTTGCCAGGGCCGCCTGCTCACTCGCATGCAGTTTGCATGTGTTTACTGTGCGCACAGCCATTTCTGTGGGTACAGTCCCCTCGTTTGGGATGTAAGCACTGCGGTCTGTATTGTTTTCCTGCTGTAAAGTCACTCATCTCTGCCATGCGTGGGAAGGGGAGCTGCCTGGGCTGCCCAAAATGTGACTTCTCTGTTTTATTGCAGAAATAGTGAATTACGAGTTTGACACCAAGGATCTTGTATGCCTGGCCCTGAGTAGTGTTGTGGGGGTCTGGTACCTGCTGAGAAAGGTAAGAGAGCTGCAGCCCTGTTATGGGGAGGCCAGGGACCAGGCTGGATCAGACCTGGGCCCCTTTCCATGCAAGGCATCTGGAGGCTGAGACTGTGGCTCGGCACATGCAGTGGGACCCAAACCTCCTTTTCCTGTCATTTTCAGCACTGGATTGCCAACAATCTCTTCGGGTTGGCGTTCTCCCTCAACGGGGTGGAGCTGCTGCACTTGAACAACGTCAGCACTGGCTGCATCTTGCTTGGGGGCCTCTTCATCTACGACGTCTTCTGGGTAAACGGGAGCGTTCCCTGGGGCGGACGCGAGTTGCAGCCGTTGGCGGAAGGCATGTGCGTGGTGTTATGCCTCTTCAGAGGCAGCACGCTGGCTGGACACACGTTTGCAGTCAGGATTTCCACTTTCTCAGCCCAAAGGGGTGTGGTGGGGATGATGACAGAATCAAACAATGGCAGAATGTGGAAATGCGTTTTCTTTTAATCTCTGGCTTAGAGAGCCCGGGGCTGGCAGGGATCTCATCAGGGCTGTTGTGGGGTACCCGGGTGTGTGGCTTATCCAGTTCTAGTGACCTGTATTCTCCACTAAGGTCATCCCAATGCCTGACAGAGCTGCTGGGTGGGCTGGAGGATGAGGCTGTTCTGGGGTATGCTGATCCTGCTTGTATGGGCTGTGCCTCGGCTCTGTCATCTGCCGGCTTCGTTAGCGTCCTTCTGTTCTCTTGCACAGAGGACCAAACACTGGAATGCCTCTAGTCTCTTTCCCTCACCCAGTGCAGTGCCTGACATCTTCATTTTGAGGTTTTCCTTATCTCTCTGCAATGGACCTGGATGCACGTTTCTCCTTTTAATATCCGTATTCCTCAGTCCTTCCTGCTGTGTCCACCTTCTGAATTACTGTGTTTCCAGATGTCTGAGAGCCTTGTATACCTTGAGGTCTGTCCAGCAGCTCTGCAGCTGCCTGAGTAATCCTTCCCTATTTAAGCCTGGCTACTGTGTGTTACTTTGTACTTGGCCGGTGCTGCCCCTGTTTCATAGGCTCGTTAACAGTCTCAGCTCTGTGGTTCGTTAGTCTGTGTGCCACTTCCTCCACTGCTCTCAGCTGGAGAGGATTCAGCCTTCTGGCTTAGCACACCCAGTGCCTCACACCCTGCTTGGGATGTAAGCGTCTTCACGGCGCTTCAGAGCTGGTGAGAGGACAGCCCTCCCTGCTCTCCGCTTGCCGGCTGTCTCCCACCTCAGCCTCTCCGACAGGTCAGTGTTTCACCAGAGCCTCACGAAAGGGTCATCCTGAAGTAGAGACCCTCTTACTATGTCCCTTGAGGGACCAATCACTTGGAACTTAGCATGGATTTAATCAAGGAAGGTTTCAAGGTGGAAGGAGAACTGCTCAGTAGATCTGTGATAATGCCATGTGCATAGTCTTGGGGTGAATTTGCATGTGACACTTTCCCCTGGTCCCAGTGTGGAGTCCTGTCACTTCATGGCGATGCCCAGACCTTGCTGCGCTTTACAGGAGTTAATCTGGTGCCCAATGCTTGCATTAAGGTTTTTGGTTAATCCCTGGCTCCGGGATCTTGCTCACTCAGTGCTAACCAGCACCTGATTTATGTGCCTGCTGCTGGTATAGCCAAGACTGGAGGCTTGGAGATGAAAAGGAACAGAAATAAGGGTGGTTGACCTGTGCGTTTACAGTCCGTCCCCCAACCAATGCCAATATTTAAAGCTGATAGTGCAGTACAAATAAATGACCTCGGAGCAAAATGCAGCTGATCTGACAATTGCTCCAGTCCCCGTTGGACGCTCATGGGCAGCAGCCTGGCGGTGGCCTGGGACTCTGCTGGGAGCTCCTGCCCTCGGATAACATCCTGCGTGGATGGATCCAGGCTTTCCAGTGAGTTGACTAATTAGAGCTGAACTGACCCACAGGGGTAGGTGCTGGGGAAAGGCCGAGTGGTGGGCAGCACCATGGCTCTGTGATATGAATGGTTTCCCCGGTGCTGCTTTGAAAGTAGGACAGCCATGACATGCTCAGCTCCTCGAGCGCTGTCCTGTGCCGTCTCCTCTGGATGATGGGCTCACATGCAGGACTCCTCTGCTCGCAGTTGGGTGGCTCTTTGGCTATTTTCTGTCAGTAAGACTGCTCCAGGCCCTGAGGTGAGGGTGTAGCTGAGTGTGTGCATGTCCCTGTGCAGCTGTGGTCACCCTGGACTCCTCTGCTTGTTCCTAGGTCTTTGGCACCAATGTGATGGTGACAGTTGCCAAATCATTTGAGGCCCCGATAAAATGTGAGTAGATCTTCCCCGTGTGCTCGAGGAGGGGCTGTTCCTTCTGCTGTGATCGCTGCCCCATGCACCCTCTGGCTTCTGGAGATGGCTCAGAAGGTGGGATGGGTGCAGGAAGCGACCCCTTAGACTGCTGTGTGGTGCCACCGACCTGCAGGGAGTCCCTCTGGAGAGGGATGGTTTGCAGAGCCCTGAGCTGGCTGTGTTAGTCTGCACCCCCAGAATGGGCAATTTCACCTGCTCATAAAAAATAAAAAAATTATTAAAAAAAAATAAAACCACAAAACAGATGAAAAAAAAAAAAAACCAACCACCCACCAGCAGGGGCGTGAG
Organism: Burhinus bistriatus; assembly: GCA_013397275.1. Lineage (NCBI taxonomy): Eukaryota > Metazoa > Chordata > Aves > Charadriiformes > Burhinidae > Burhinus > Burhinus bistriatus. The sequence continues at coordinate 34,678 of VYXH01012760.1, forward strand.
TTTCTGCTGTTGCAGAGTGTGCAGTGGTTTGGGTCCTGGGAGGTGGGTTGGAACTTGTGCATGGGGCTGGCCCCAAACCCCTCAGTTTCCTGTCCCAGAGTTGTCCCCAGGAAGAAGGGGGGAGCTGCAAGAGAGGAGAGGGCTGAGGGCAAGGACTGGGGTCTTGCCCTGCTCCGGTCCCTTTTCGTCAGGCACAGTGGTGCTGAGGTCTGCTCAGCACAGACGTTCCCCTCACTTTGCCTCTCTCTACTCCTCGTAGTGGTTTTCCCTCAGGACCTGCTGGAGAAGGGGCTGGAGGCTGACAACTTTGCCATGCTGGGTCTGGGAGACATTGTCATTCCAGGTAAGGACAGAAGAAGGGGGACATGACCGGGATTGCCTGTCTGAACGGGCTGTGGGGAGCTAAGCGAGTGCCTCGCTCTGCCTTTGGCCATGCCGGATGCCTGCAGGCCTCCTGCCAGGTGTGGGGGCTGTGTGGGCTGAGGGACAGTGTGGGCTGGGGATCTCCCACCGGGTCCGGTTGCTGTCCCGGTGCCTTATGCCGCGAGAGGGCACTGTCAGCCCAGGCACGGCACCCGGAGCCGCTGCGGGTCCTGCCCTGCCTCCCTCAGCCTTCCTTAGACCTCTGTCCCCTCACTGTCCCCTTCTCCCCGCAGGGATCTTCATTGCCTTGCTGCTGCGGTTTGACATCAGGTGAGTGGGCGGCAGGGAAGGGTCTCTGGCAGGTTGGATCTTGCAGCATATTTGAGCTGCTTTTGTAGAGGAAAAGGGGAAGAGGAAACCAGGAGCGCAGTCGTGTGCTCCCCTCAGGGCTTGGCACAGGGACCCGGGACGGGGGCACAGTGCAAGGGGAAGCTCTTGGAATAGTAGACCTGAGCAGGGCTGGCTTTGTAGGTAAGTCCTGAGCTCTGGGGGTGAGTTTTTTGAGCTCATGAGTGTTGGTGTACGCATGGCAGGGCAGACAATGTGTAATGGCCCCACAGAGCCTCAGTGGCTCCCTGGCACTGAGAAGGAGAGGGCAGTGCTGCTGGGTTATGGCAGCGAGGGGAAACAGCGACAGCGTGGGAAAGAGCCGGGGGTGCTGGCACCTGGGAAATGCTGTTATGGATGCAAATCAGTGCCCGGCAGTGCTGGCTGCTTCTGGATTGCAATTGTTGTTGGGGGAAGCAGCTCCTTGCTACATAGGGAAGCTGCACCTAGCACTGGGGCGTTGCTTTCAGCAGTTGCCCCACACTGAAAGTCTCTGGCTGGGGAGCTGCTGGGAATGAGCCACTTTGTACAACTGCGGTGGTGTGGCCCTGCTCCCGCTTCTGTTGCACAGACCCTCTGGTCTGTGCCAGGTCTTCCAGGTGTTTCCACCCACATCCTGCCGGCACCTGCTGGGAATCCCAGTTCCTGCAGCCTGCCCTGTGATAAAACAGTGTGTGCAGAGAGCAGAGTGCCAGAGACTGGCCATGCCTCCCCCGAGAAGGTGGGACCATCTCCCTAGATGACAGTACCGATTCCTCCCTGCCAGTAGCCATCCAGCAGCAGGATTGCGGTCCTCTTTCCCTTCCACAGCCGTTCACCTGGGTGTCACCCTGTTCAGTCCCACACTGCTCCCACGGGACCAGGGTCTGTGCTGGTGGCAGTCTCTGTGCTGGCCTGAGAGTCGGGGCAGAGCACAGCTCCCAGTGCCCCAGCACGGTGAGAGGTGGCTAAGAACGCTGAGCCAGCTCTGTTTCAGCCACCGGCATCCCAAACTCGAGGTCACTGGGCTCTGCTCCCTTTCCCTACAGCTTGAAGAAGAACACGCACACCTATTTCTACACCAGCTTTGTGGCCTACATCTTCGGGCTGGGCCTGACCATATTCATCATGCACATCTTCAAGCATGCCCAGGTGAGCTGCACTATGCTGCCTCCCACAGATGCACGTCCCAAGCGGGACATGCCAGCTTGGCCACAAGGTTCCTGCATCATGCCAGGAAAAAGTAGACGCATTCCTTCTCTTAGCTTTGCTTTTCCAGTGCCTGCCTGTACCTTTCATTGCCCAAAGCTTGCGTGCCTGGCTGGAGCTGAGTCCTGCTTGGGGCAAGGCTGGTTAAGGCAGCTGCGTTTCCAACAACAGCACCTCAGCTGGGCTGGCCTATGTTTTTGTGGCTCTTTGCAACAAAGCTGCCCCTGAAGACACACCCTCCGTGCTGCGGAAGGGACCTTGGGAGCCCCCGTGCCATGGGTACTGTCCGTGGCCTGCACAGGGGCCCTGAGCATGTTCATGGCCCGCTGAGACCTCACGGCAAGGGTTTTGTGCTGCTGCAGCTGTAACTTTGGTCTTGAAGCCACTTTCTGGGGTATTAATCCTCTGTGCAGCACTGTGGCAGACACCATGGGTGCAGAGGGGACAGGGCCAGCTCCCCTCGTGCTCCTTCCAGGGAGTGATTTGTGGTTTGGTCTAACGGTTGTTTTTCTTCCTGACAGCCTGCTCTTCTGTACCTGGTCCCTGCATGCATCGGATTCCCGCTTCTTGTGGCCTTGGCAAAGGGAGAAGTAACTGAAATGTTCAGGTGAGCGTCAGCTGGGGACGGAGCTGTTTTGCCTGCGGCGCTGGAGCGCATGAAGCGTGCAGATGTTCCCACGCCTGGGCACAGCTGGAGGGACGAGTTCATCTGGGCACGCTCTGGGTGTGCGCGTGCACGTGCGTGGGTGGAGGGAGTGGGTCTGTGTTTGTACACGCCGGCCCTGGCTCCAGCCACCTCCTCGTAGCCGGCTGGGAGCTTTGGTGCAGTACCAACAGGCAGGCAGCATCTGGTATTGCTTTACGCCCCGGTGACAAACTCTTCCCATGTGCTGGCGGGCAGGGGAGGGTGGGACCGCACACCTGGTGCCGAGATACTTGGTCATTGTGTCCCAGGGCCTGTGGGTGGGGGAGAAAAGAGCCGGATCCAGCTGTAAGAGCAGCCAGGGCTGGTTCGAGCACATCCCAGCCTCCTCGCTCAGGTGAAGTATCCTGGTTTGCAGCAACCTCCTTGCCTTGGGGACTCTAGGTGCAGAGAAGGGGGTCGATGTTGTTGCGCTCCAGCCCTTCTCTCAGCCTGCCATGCTCCAGGCATTTGCCTGTTTGCTGTCAGCGGGCAGCTTTGGTCTCCTGCCTAGACTGTCCCCTGTGAGCCGTGCGGAGCATGGTCTGGCCCGCCTGGGAGCTGTTTCTCCGCTATGTTTGGCCGGTTGTGCTCGAGGCTCGGTGGTGGCCCACTGCAGTTGCTGCTCTGAGGATGGCTGAAGCAGAGGAGGGAAGGGAACATCCATCCCAAAGCAGGGCCGTGCACCCCGCAGCCTCCCCGTTCTGAGGCTGCCCCTGCCCATGGGGCCTGCCTGAACCCCCAGCCTGCTCAGAGGGAAACCAGCACCCGACTGAGGCGCAGTGGGGAGCCGGCTTCCCTCGCCTCCTTCCCCTCCCCTGGGAGATGCAGGTATGCATGTTCCCACCAGGCTGTCAGCTGGGCCGGCTCCCCAGCCCTGCCGCACCTGCCCGTCCTTTGATGTTTGCTTCTGACGATCGCTGCTGCAGGCGCTGAGTGTCCTGGGATCGTCCTTCCTGTGCACCTGGGATCCTGCAGCCGCTCTCCCCGGTGCCGTGACTCACCAGCTGACAGCAGCACCACCTCCCGTGCCAGGAAACTCGGGAGAAATGAGCTGCGAGTCCGGCCCGCCTGGCAGCCAGGCACCAGGGGCTAATGCTGCCTGCTGTTGTTTGCCAAGTGCTGCCAGGGCAAGTGAAGGAAGCTGGGAGGTTGGAACCTTGATGGGCCCTGGGGTCCAGCCCCCTCTGAAGTCACTCCAGTTGCAGGCAGAGGAAGTGGGATGCGATGGGACTTGTGCCTGGAGGGCAGTGGCTCCCACCGCAGGAATCCCACCAGGTGTAGCTCCCCCTGTGCAGCTTCGCTGTGCCCTGATCCTCCCCACGCTGACGGCAGCCCGGAGCTGGCAGTTCCCCTGTGGTCTCTGCTGGCCAGCTGCCTGCACACAGCGAGCTGCCTGCACATGGTCTCGCTGCAGCCATCAGCTGCCCTGGGAGAGGGCAGTAAGGGTCTGGTGCAGTGGCGAGTACAACAGCGCTGCAGGCAGGGTGGCAGCGAGCAGATCTGTGCTGCAGGCCTGGGAAAGGGGTTGCTGATGGAGCTGTGGGTGACATTGGAATCAGTTTCGCAGTTTCCAGCCTTGCCAAGCCTCCCTAAGCAGGTGGTAACCTTTGCTCTGCCTCCATCAGCTGTCAGCAGTGGGAAAACTGTCCTGCTGCCTGCACAGCCCCTGGGCCACTCTGCCGCTGCCTTCCCTGTACCTGGGCTTGCTCTCCTTTGGGCTCCAGCTGCCTGGCTCTACCTGTGCCAGCGGGAGCTGCCTTCTCCCCCAGTCTCAGTCCTCACTCTTCCATGCTGCAGCCCTGCCCTGGGGTCTGCAGGCAAGGGGTGTGCAGGCAGGAGCCTGCCAGCACAGCACTGGGGCCATCCCTGCCTGAGCTAGCGGGTGCCGGCAGCCGGAGGGGACAGCAGACTGGCTGCACAGGGTGGTGGGTTTGCAGCAGTGTCAGTCCAAAACTCTTCTGCTTTTTCTCTCTTTTTCCCCCCCTCCCCTTTTCTGTCTTCATCTTCCCCCTTCTGCTTCCTCTCTCTCCTGCAGCTATGAATCCTCTGCTGAAATCTTGCCACATACACCAAGACTTACCCACTTCCCCACCGTGTCCGGCTCGCCAGCCAGCCTTGCTGATTCCATGCAGCAGAAACTGTCCTGTCCCCGCCGACGCCGGCAGCAAAGCCCTAGTGCCATGTAGCAATCGCACGCGGTGCCCTTTCACTGTCGCTCTGGCCAGGTAGGGGCTGGTCCTGGCTCTCCCCTTTCCCTGGGCAGAGGCAGTAGCTGTTGCCTCGCTGCTGCGGGACGGCTTCTCTCCCCGTCTTTGAGGGGAGACTGTAAAGGGGGAGAGGATTTGGCATCTCTGCCCTTGTACTTCCTGCTGGATGGTAGCGCTCAGGGGTTTCTTTTGCCAGGGCCTTGCTGGGGGGGTTTGCAGCCAGAAGAGCAAGACCCTGGGGGAAGTTGCTGCTGTTGGTGTTGCTGCGGCTCCTCCTACTAACCGGCCTGCAGGCACCAGCACTCAGCATGGGGGGAAGCGTGGTGAAGCATGGTGCTATCCAGGATATCCAATGGCACTCTCAGAAGCCGGGACAGAACCCTGGGCACAAGGCTGGCCAGGGGAAGTCCCAGCCCCTGGCTGCGTGTACCACATCATTGGAGGTGTCTGGGGGGATGTCACAACACTCATCTCTGCCTGGGCTCTGCCCTGTTGGGTTTCCTACACTGGGGAGCTGATGGCTGGAGCCCACCCCCTCCTTGGCATGGCACGGCTTCTGCAGCAGGGCAGACCCTGAGCCTGCGGCTCCAGGCTGAGCTGCCCCCAGCTGGCACAGGTCTCTGGCCAGCCCCACTCACTCCTCCCTCTTGTCCCCAGCTACGAGGAGAGCTCTACCCCCAAGGATGTGCCAGGAGCCTCCAAAGACGAGACGACAGAAGCTGCCAAGAAGGAGAAGTGAGCTTGCCTGCGGGCTGTGCCTGGTGCCACTGGGCTGGGGCCCATTCCAGACCCTCCGCAAGTGACAGACGACGAAAACAATTGTGCAAGAGCATCGTGTTGTGTGTGTCGGAGCAGCCACCCAGGTGGGGTATCGATGTATGCTGCATAGCCACCCCCCTGCTGGCCCCCCGGGGCCGCACTGCCACCCCCCTGCCTGTTTATCTCCTACGGGGATACAAGGCAGGTGGGGGGCAAACCACAGGCCGGTTTTTAAATTTTGTATTGTGCATTTGCTTTCTCTCATATTAAACCATGTCGAAGGAAGCAGTGCTGGTCTGGCAGTGATGGGGCTGTGCCGGCAGCCCTTGCCATGGCCGCTGCTCCAGCTTGTAGCCCCTGCTCAGCTGCCTGGACAGCACCGGGATCGGCGTTCCGGCTCTCCAGCAGCCTTGTTCTCCCTGTGGGGCCCATGGCCGTTGTCTGGCTGTTTCCAAGTGACCATCCCCTTCCCCCTCCCACTCCTCTGGTGCTCGGCCTTCCCCCAGCCAGCCTCAGCCTGCCTGCCCCCCCCACCCGTGCCCCACAACACCCAGATTTAGGGCTGCAGTTGCTGACCCCCGGCCTGTGCCCGGGGGCAGGTTTGAGCTGGGATCTGGCTCCAGAATGGGGTGGGTGAGCAGGGATCAGGGTGCAGGAACCCGGCAGGATGGGGACGAGCTCTGCCTCGGCTGCTGGGGGGCTCAGTGAGCTGGAGCTGAGCCCCCACAGCCTGGGGAAGCAGACATGGGAGGGAAAGAGCTCGGTGACCCCCAAACCCAGCCCCAGAGTGGGGTGAAGGCAGCGTGGGCTGTCCCCCCTCCTTGCAGGCAGCCAGGCACTAGCCTGTACCCCCTGGGCTTGGGACAGGCAGGGGGTCGGTTCAGGCAGGGGGGCTGGAGCGGCCACAGGCAGGGGCTGCTCCAGCAGCTGCCTTGGCTCCTGCTGGGGCCCGCTGCTGTGTGTCCCACAGCACCAGCAATGTCCTCCCTGCCCACCCCTGGGGCAGGCGTGCAGAGGATCCTGCATCCCTCCGGCCGTGCCCACTGCCAGAATAAATAGAAAGTGTTTGCTGGCTTGGCAGCCCCTCTACAAAAGCCGTATTGAACCATTATTCCCCACGTCGGCTGCAAGCACTAAAAGTGGCGCCTCGCGTTCTGCCATCTAATGACCCTTCGAAGTCTCCTACAGATGTTTTCTATGACTTACAGCTCCTTTTCCAACAGCCCTGTCCGCAAAAACAAGAGGGGCCACTTTAATTCCAATTAAATACCTCCAGCTAAGCAAACAGTGTGCAGCAGGGCCTGGGCATGGTGCAGCCGCCAGGCCCGGCCCATGGAGTCGCTGAGTCTAGACTCCAGATGTGATTTCACCAGCCTCCAGTGTCCCATGGAAAATGATTCTGGCTCTGCCGTGGGGTGCAGCACCCTGCCCCAAGCCGGGACCTGGCTCACCGTGATGGTGTGTACACCCCCGTGTGGGTCTGGCACCATGTCCTGCGAGGCTCTGCATCTTCCCCTGTTTCGGATGGTGGGAGCCTGATGCCATAGCCGCACAGCCGTCCCCATGCAGCTCCAGAGCCCCCAAGAATGCAGGAGCAAGCTGGGGTTGCCCATGGTACCCCCAACCCTGGCATTGCCCTCCTGCCTCCCTGCTGCCCTGTGGAGCTCGGGGATGCTCGTGCCAACTGTACGTGCGGTGGGAGCGCGGCAGCGAGCCAGGAGCTTTCCCAGAGCCTGGAGCTGCAGGGAGCGGAAAGCCTGGGGAGGGGAGAGCGGGGTCGCCCCTCACCCTGCCCGGCTGATAAGCCAGGGCTGGGCCGGAGGAAGGAAGCGCCCTGGGCCCTGCAAGGAGCCGCCAGCAGAGCTGGCGCCTTGGTGGCCCCGGGCTTGCTCGCCTGCTGCACCTGGGCCCTGCAGCACCTCCGCTCCCAGCACTGCCGCAGCCGCACGGCTCCACTCTGTCTGGGCCACTGCTGGGCCACCTTCCCCTCGCCACAGGGTCCCTCCGGCTCAGGGGGGGCTACGGAAACCCGAACACACCGGCTCTGGCAGGAAACCTCCATCCATGGAGCTGGGCCCTGCAGGGGCCATGGCCAGAGCCAGCCTGCCCTGCTGCCGGCAGCTGTGGGGTTTGGGGTTATTCCCCCCTCCCCCCACCCATGGCCCCTTGGGGCAGCGATGTAGGTGCGCACTGGCAGGGGGAGCCCCTGGGCACCCTCCCCTCATGCCAAGCTCTTGCTGGGGATTGCAGCAGGGTGGGATGGGTTGAGCTGGTGGCGCACCCCTGGGTGCAAATGCTAGGCAGTGGGATGCTGGTTTCATGGGTGGGGAGTGCTGGTGGCTGGGGCAGAGGGGGGACACCGGGGCTGCTCATGCCCAGAGCCCTGCAGAACCTCCCCACCGTGGCTGGGAGTGCAGCTGGTGGGATGGGTGATGGGTGCTGCAGTCCCCGGGACAGCACAGCTCGTGCCCCACCGTGCAGGGCCGGGGATGCCCGGCTGCGGTGGGGATACTGGTGGTGAGAGCCAGGGTCCTGCAGCGTGGCGGGTGCCAGCGGGGGCGCCCGGCCGGCGGCCACAAGCAGGGAGAGGAAGCAGCCGAGAGCAGCCCCGGCCCCGGCCGGCCGGTGAGGAGGGGCAGGAAGCTGGAATAAATCCCAGGAAGGGCCGCCTGGCTCCAGCTGGTCTGGGCTGCAGCGGATGGAGCCGAGGACGGGAAGGGAGAAGGCGGGAGGGGAACACGCAGGGGCTTTCTCAGGCTTCAGCCCCGCTCCAGCTGTGCAGCCGGCCCCGGCTCACATCTGCAGCCCTGGCTCAGCACCATCCTGCGGGCACAGGCGGGCTGGAGGCTCTGCACAGCCCCAGGGCAGAGGGGTGCATGTCCCCAGGGACGATTTGTGGCTGGCATGGGGTGAGGAGACCCAGATGGAGCCCAGCCCCCAGCCAGGGCAGAAGCAGCCTGGGTTTGGGGGTCCCATTCACTGGGGAACCCCCAGCCTGACCCATGGTGTCTGTGGTGCCTTCCCTCCTCCTGCTTGCAGCCCTGCAGACCCCTGCGTGCTGGAGCACAGGACTGGGTGCTGCCAGCTGGCCCCCGTCCCCATCATCATCGTGGCACAGGCAGCCCCCAGTGGCCCCTTGCTGGCCCAGCACGGCCATGCCCTGTGTGGTCCTGGTGGGGCGGGGGGTGGCCGGGGGCTTTGATGTGCTTGGCTGCCAGGCACCCCCTTCGCTGTGCAAAGCAGCCGCCCGCCCCCCCGGGCTGGGCTGAGCCCAGCCAGCGCCATATGGCCGAGGCCGCTGTTACGGCGCAGTGCGCCCCGTTCCCAGAATTGACATGGAAATGAAGCTATCTGTCTTGCTGGACAACACTGGCCATGCTGGCCAGCACACTGTGCCGGGACCCCGTGCCCAGCTGTGGCCTGGCCACCATCCCGGAGCCACACTGGCAGCCCCAACCCCAGCACCCCATCCCTGACCCCAGCACCCCAACATGCAGTGGGCCGAGGTGAGGGTGTCCCGCAGCCAGGGATGTCCCATGGGTGAGAGCCACCAGCAGCCAGGGCAGCCACGCCACGTATGCCGTAACACCCACCACAGTGGTGAAGCCCATCCTGGTCCTCATGCCGTCTGGGGTGGCCAGTGCTTGGGGCCATGGAGGCCGGTTCATCCCAGCCACGGCGCATTGTTGGCGATGCAGCTGGCGGGGCCCGGCTGGCCGGCAGCACTGAAAGGCATTCCTGCGGACAATGTCCCTGGCCTCCCCGCCGCGGCCCGGCCACTGCCGCCAGATGGGGGCTAATTAGCAGCTTTGAGAACCACGGTGGGAACCGGGCAGCACCAGGCCCTCCGCCGAGCCCTGAATGGAGGGGGCGACCCCAATGCCGTGCCCACCCTGGGAACCTCCACCGCAGTGGGATGGAGGACGCAGGGAGGAGGGACAGAGGGAGGGACAGAGTGCTGGAGGGACAGAGGGACAGGGGGATGCAGCTCCCCCCAGTAAGGTTAAAGCTAGTCCATTCTCTCCAGGATTGCTGCTTTCCCCCAGAGGAGGAAGAAGAGGGGAGGCCTTCGGCTCCCTGCATACCTGGGGAGGCTGCAGCCCCTCTGAGCATGGCCAGGCATGGGGGGATACTGGCCTCCAGCCCACCCCCACAAAGGGGGGAGCACCCTGGCGCTCTGCACCCACACCGGCACCAGCCCACACAACATCCTCTCTGGCTAGGAAGGGCACAAGGTGTCTGGGCTCTCCCTGTGGCCGTGCCACCATGAAGGTGCCATCACAGCAGTGCCAACGCAGCGGTGCAGCCCACCCTGGCAGCCCCGTCCCCTGGGGAGCGGGTGGCAGCTGAGCACAGCCTGAGGTCGGGGTGCGCTGGAGCTGCGCTGTTGGGGTGCCCTGGCCGGATTTGTTTGCGGCAGAGCCCAGCACGGCTTCCTGCTACTGCCAACAATGCGGTGGAGCAGCCGGGACCTGTGGCGCAGCCTCATGGGGGACATGGGGGGCAGCAGGGGCTGCTCCGGCACACAGGTTCATGCATTGGTATGCAAGGCAGGGGGACCGTGTGTGTGGGAGTGCATAGGTGTGCATGCATGTATGTGTGTGTGCGTTTGTCCATGCATGCCTCTGCATCTGTGTGTGTGTGTGTGTGCACGCATGTGCTGATGGACGTGTTTGTGCATGTGTGTGCATCCGCAGGTCTGTGCAAATCTTCCTGTCCACATGTGTCCGCGTATGTCCATACACCGGTGTGTACGTGCAGGTATATGTGCACGCCCCCATGTGTGCACACCTGCACACACACATCCACGTGTGCCTCTGCACACCCGTGAGCGTGTGCAGTGACTGAAAAGCCCCCAGCTCTGCCTGCAACACCCCCCGCTCGCTGCTGCACCGTTCCGTGCCCTCGGGGGTGGGCCGGGGGGGTCTTGTCAGCGCTGCCCTGCGAAGCTGTGGGTCCGGCGGACCAGGGTCCTGCTCGGGACCCTCCCCGGGGCTCCCGGCCCCGCTGCTGGCGGGGCGCTGGCTGCGCCTCCCTGCAGGTGCGAGGGTAACGAGCAGTAACGCTAATTACCGCCCAGATCGGAAGCCCTTCAGGGCAGGGACCGGCTGCGGGACCTCGTACGGAGGCTGCAGCCGCACCGGCGGGACCTCCTCCCGTGTCCCCCC
>VYXH01012760.1:54004-73051 GCA_013397275.1 Burhinus bistriatus
CCCCCCGCCCCACGCTCCGCCCGGCCCCTGCGCACCCCGGAGGGGATGATGAGGGGGGTCGTGGGGAAGGCTGAGCCGCAAGCAGGGAGAGTCCTGCCGAGGGGAGTGGTGGTGGGGGGCACTCTTGGGGCATCCCAAACAAGCCCCAGTGTTTGTGGGGGTTCAAACCGTAGCGAGATGAGCCCTCCTCCCCTCCCCCCCCGAGAGAAGATGGTGTTGGGAGGAGGTTTCCCCTTTCCCCAGCTCAGCGGTGGCAGAGCCAGGGGTGAGGGTCAGCCCTGGGAACGCAAGGGGTGGCTGTGGCACCCAGTGAGGCACCCACTGGGATGCGGGGCTGTGAGCCCCCTGCTCTCCTCACCCCAACATAACTGTGCATGCTCCTTCTGCCCGGCTTCCCACCAGTGCTGAGCCCGCAGCCCCAGAACCATCCCTCCCAGCCCAGCTAAGATCCTGGACTGGGCTCTCCTGCCAGGTTGACAAGTACACAGGAGCCTGGGCCCAGTGAGAGACGTGGAACGAACAGGCAGGGGTCTGCCCTGATGCTGGCTGTGATGGAGACAGGCAGCCAGGCACAAGCAGGCAGCACCACGCCATGCCAACCCTGCCCAGCAGCATCCCCTTGGGACAACAGCAACCTCCCCGTCCCCCTCCAGAGCACCCTCACCCTTCCCCAGGCAGGGAAGAGGACCCGTCCCCCTCCATCCACCCCACTGAATGCAGCTCCTGCCCAAAGCAGCCCGAATCGCCCCCACCGTGCTCACAAAGACCACAGCACCACCAGCAGTTCAAATCACAAGAGTTTATTAGTGGACACCTCCACCTGCAAACCGAAGCGTTCGATGGGCTAATGCTAATCCTCGCACTCCCCACGTAGGATCCGCTCCTGGCACCATAGGCGCCAGGAGCGGATCCTACGTGGGGAGTGCGAGTCCGTGCTCGGTGGCCAGACGGGACCCCCAGGAGCCTCTGGTTCCCCTCCCCGCCTCCATCCCACCTTGGCCTCTGCAGGGAGCACGGCCCCACACATAAATACGGACAGACAAGATAACAAAAATAGCATTAAGAGTATTCACAAATGAATTAAAAACTACTCGGATATGTACAGCAGAGCGCGGGCGGTATGTACACAGACAAGCCCGCGTGGACAGCTGGGTCTGCCGTGGTGGTCTCCGAAGGATGAGGGGTTATTTTTGAAGCTAATTTCAGCTCAAAACCTGGAGGTCCCGTGCCCTGGTGGCAGCAGGAGCAGCGCGGGGGAAAGGAGGGAAAAGCCAGGCACCTCTGCCACTGCACACACCCGTCACAGCTACACCACAAGGACAGGGATCTGCCTGTGCTATGGGGACCAGCAGCAACCAGGGCAGCGCAGGAGGAGCCGCTGTCCTCAAAGAGGCTTCCCAGCGGTGGGGACGGCTCTCAGCCTCCCTGGGCTTGCTTGCCCTCTAGCCCCCTGCATCAGCTGTGGTGGGGGCCACTTGCCAGGGCTCTGCCTTCCCCTGCTGCCACCCCGGTGAAAGGTAGGAACAATGCTCCTCTGCCCCTTCCACCCCCCAGCTCTCTATCCCTGCACTTGCTGGATGCCACGGCCCCAGCTCTCTGCAGAGCCCCTGGGCCAGGTCAGGGGCGGGGGAAAGTGCTCTCCCTCCTTGCCTGCCTCCTTCCTTTGCCAGCCCAGAGGAGCAGGCATGGGGAGGGACACACACTGCCCCACAGCAATCTACATTCAGAGGGAGAAGGAGGAAAAGGAGAAGGATCCCTTCCAGTCAGGCACAGCCCTTGGCCTGACACACCATCCTCACCTGAGACTCCCAGCAGCTGATGTCTGGGGAGAAACAGGCTCAGAGGATGACACGAGGGCAGAGCACCTCGCCCCCAGCCTCTGCCTCTTCCTCTCGGCTCCCCCCTCCCCCTGCCCAGGGATGAGCTCTGCCTGGAGGAAGCGGGGACAGGATAGGGATGCTGCAGGGAAACTCCATCCCGTTCTGCAGCCTGCCTCTTCCCTGGAGCCTGAGCATGCCGGAGATGGGGGCACAGAGCCTCAACCCTTGCTCTGGCTTGGGAACCTTATATTAGTGACACATCTACACACACGCACGCACTCACACATGCAAAAATAAGTCTGTTTATTCTCTCCAAAGTGATCTAGAGGACCCTGCAGGGCTGGGACACCTTCTAGCCAGTACTCCCCCTGGCTGCCTGGATCTCCCCGGCGCTGGGAGCTGTTGGCTGAAGTGCTGCATTGGTCTCAGCGCCTTTAAAACACAACGGAACGGTAAATAAGAGGGGCTACGATAAAAGGAGCTGGCGGCACGAGGGAGAAAGCTCCGTGGAGCGGGGCGCTTGCCCAGGAGGTGGCGGGACTGCCCCCCACGCCGGTGACTGTGCTTGGGATCGGAGTGTAGTGGACGTGGTGGTGAAGGCGCAGCCGTCCTGGCGACGGGGGGACTCGGCGGTTGGTCACTTGCGGCTCAGCAGGGATCCCAGCAGAAGCACTCCTGCCACCGTTGCCCCGGTCAGAAGCCATTTGTTGAAGGTCTCCTGGCCCTTCCTCACTTCGGCAGCAGCATCATTCCCATAGAGGTCCACAAACCGCTCCTGTGGGAAGAGAGGAACAGTGAGCAGAGGGGTGGGAGTGCAGCACAGAGACCATCTCTGCCACTTTCTGGGGCTCCTTCTGCCTCTGTGGGAAGGGGCAGGAAGGCTGCTGGGCTCCTGCTGGCAGGAAAGCAGTGGTGGGGACCAGGACGATGACAGACGCCTTGTGCTTCCTCGCTCTGAATCATGCACAGAGGGCAATGGGGGAAGCACAGGACCAGTCATGAGAGAAGTGGATGCCAGAAAGGATTTGCAAGGAGAATACAACGCGGGCAGGGCAGGAGATGCATCACGTGCTCTAGGCTCTCTAAAATTAGCATCGAAGTGTGATAGAAATCATTGCAGCAGGAAAACACTGGGCTTTATTCCATGGCTGAGGTCTGGGGGAGCAGAAGCAGGGTTGGTGCCCATGGTCGCAGCAGAAGCCTGCACCATGTATCCCCCCACCGCTTTTGCATCCAAAGCAGAGCCTCCCACCTCCTTCTCTCACTGCCACATCCCGGCAAGACAAGCATTCCCATGTCCTAGCCATCACAGGTTACTCTGCAGCACGATCTGGATTTCATGATTCCCTGTGGCGAAGGCAGACACTTTGGGTCACAAAACTCCTGCCTTCCCCCTGGCTTTGGGAGAGCAGGCCAAGCATGAGGCCCAGCCAGGAATGCAGTCACTCCAGCCCAGCTTGTCCAAGCCAGCCGCCTCCAGTCCTTCATCTCCAGCAGCAGCAAGAACCGGGCAGATTTCAACAGAGCCGCTGCGCAGCAAACGGCCACAGCCCAACAAACAGCCACAGCCCCTCTCCCTCCATGGGAGGCATGTGATGGGGCTGGGGACAGATGGCCACGGCCTAGACTGAGGGAGATGGAGGGCAGAGAGAGAAATGACCACCAGAGCTGAATTGCTCAGCAGAACAAGCTCTCAGAGAGCATGTCTGCCCCCTGTGCCCATGCAGCACCCTCATGGCACGATGCCACCCCTCCTACTCCCCTGGGCACCCAGGGACCTCGGACCACCGTGAGGATAGCTGCTCAGGTCCCAAGGCCACATGCACTGCAGGGAAAGAGTGGTCCACGGGCAGGCTACATGAAGCAGAGAACTTTACGCCCCAGCAGCTCCCAGGTTTATCAGGGCTGAGCAGGAGCACTAGGGCTAGATGGAGCTGGAGCCATGAGCTCCGGGCTTGCCGGCAGCTCGGAGCACTGGACAGCTCAGCGTCAGCAGGGGCTTGACGCTGTCCCACCACGAGTCCATCTTCCCGGCAAGGTCCCCTGTTCCCTGATAAGTGAATGCAGTTCCAGTAACCCAGCTGCTCTGGGAAAGCAGAGATAAGCCCAGCTGACGCTATGCTTGTGTCACGCCTTACCATGGCCTCCCCGGAGGCAGGGGTAGCATCCTTGCCTGTCTGGGTCTGGCAGCTCTGCCTGCAAGCTGCCTCCCACACCTGCCTACAGCCTGTGATGAGCTGTAACTGCTGCCACAGGACCTGTGGGGGGTTTGGTGCCTGGATCACGGCTGAGATCGAGAGGGTCTTTAGGTAGGTGCCGCTCCACCACTCATGGAAACATGATGCCAGTTCCCTGGCTTCCCCAAAACAGCCCCAGCATGGTCACCGCTTGTAAGGTATCTCCTCACCTTGTCACACATGATCAAGCTCACACACAGCTTTTCACAGCAAGGTGTGCAACAGACATGGACGCTCACTCCCAGGGAGCCAGGCTGTGTCCCTCTCCTCAGTCACAGGCCTCCCCACCATGGGGGATCAGGTACTTGAACAACCACCCAGGTGAGCTGTGCACCTCAGCACCCACCTCTGCCCCACCAAAGCTCTTCTCTGCCTTCCACCAAACGCTGTCTCCAGCATCTCACAACTCCCCTGGCTGTCTTTCACGTCCCCAGACCCAGGGGCAGGGTGCTGGGACAACAGGGACTTTGCTAACTCACCCTGGGGCACGTCACTGCTGCCACCTCACTCAGAGTCCTCTTCAGGGATGTGACAACTGTCCCCGTGACTCCCGCCACCTACACAGAGCAGCAGAAGGCAGTTCACTTCCCACTGGGCCTGCCAGCTGGCACGGGCTCTGTGGAGGTGTTGTATTGCATCCTGGCCCTGCAGAAATGGGCAGGACAGTGGCTCACACGCAGGTGCTGTCCAGGGAGAAAGGTGAGGGCTGCTGCCCGCTGCCAGCCCCTCCACATGGCCGCTTGCCCAGGGTGACGGCCACGGAAACAGTGGAAACATCCTGCAGTGATGTGCTGCAGGAGAGGGATGGGAGGAGATCCCAAACCCAAGGAGGGGATATTTTTAATTACAGCACAGGAAATCCCTCTGCTGATAGACGGTGACAAGCAGCGGAGCAGTGACAGAGCTCAGCCAAGCAGTGAGCAGGCTGGCATGGATGGAGGACACAAGGGAACTGGGGCAGAAGGGACGAACTTGTGCAAAAACACCAGCTGTGGAATGCCTCCACCACCCCTACAACATCCCTCTGTACCAGGGCCCTCATCTCCAGGGAAGGTCCTTCCCTTGGAATCACCATGCACCTGATGGTCCCAGCCATGCAACCACAGCACCTGATGCTGCAGGAGCACTCAGCAGGAGGAAGGAGGCTGCGCCCCTCCTGATGTATTCCCCAGAAAAAGCCACTTTGCTCGGAAATTCAGTAAGGCCTGTCCTATTGAGCCCCACGCATCTCTGCAGGCTCCTCCTGACCCACGGGAGGGGACATCCCCATCATCCTCAGGAAGGCTGCGGAGGTGGAAGGGGCTGCACAGTCACCCGGCCTCTCCGCGAGGCTGGCAGCAGGGCAGGCACCAGGAGAGGGCCCCCACAGCCAGGGCAGGGAGCTGGGGAGGGCTGGCAGCTGAGTCTCTGCACTGCCTTCCTGATGGTATGTGCCACTGAGCCTGGGGAAAGGCAGTTCCAAGAAGCGTGTTTTGAAGCCCTTACTTCTAAGAAAAGGAAGTGTTTGCTGAACAAGAGATAAATGGCATACGGTGAACCGAGAGCTATCGGGTGCTACAGACGGAGAAGAGCACGACAAGAGCCCTGTGCGGGCAGGGAGGGGACGCGAGCCCCTTTTCGTCCCCCGGGGAACGGAGCAGCAGCTGCGGGAGACGCAGCTGGGGGCTGCAGGGGACTCAGGAGGAGAGCGCCTTGCCCTTCCTCAGGGAAACCATCCCCAGGAGCTGCGATAGGTCAGCCCCTGCACAACTGTGATCCCAGATGTGTCCCCTGGGAATGGCAATCCCAGACCAGGGGGAGTGGGAAAACAGGCAGAAGCGTCCTCCCGCCCCGTCCTGGGGGTGGATTGAAGGTTAGGGAAAGGCAGCTTGCTCAGTTCCCACACCGCCCTGGGCCTCGGCTGCTCTGCACCTAAAGCCCAGCACTCCCAGTACCGATTCTGACCTCTCTGGCCTGGTGTTTGGGATCTCAGGCTTGCCCAGACACGTCCAGATATTTCTGGCCTCCCCCAGTCACCTTTATCTGAGAGGAAATATTTGGAATTCCTAAGTCGATCACAAGGGCTATGGTAGCAACAGCACATCAGTGTCTCAACCACCCTCTCTGCGTGCCCGTGGGCCTCTTCCACCCCAGAGAGGACAGGCTGTTCCACCACCGAACACCCCTTCTCCACCCCGGGTGAGACACGTCCAAAAGGAGGATGCTCTGGGGCAGGCAATGAGGAAGCAGCGAGAGTTTATGCCTACGCAAAGGCAAACCCCCGGCTTTGCCTCTCCTCCCCCTGTGCTGGGGAAGGACACAACGTTTTCTTGCTGGAGCCTAAACCAGCACTTGCTGGGGGGGACTTCCCTCCAGCTGCACATGCTGCTTGCAGGAGACAGAGGACCTGGAGATCCAGACTCCACCGGTGCCCACCACCTCACAGGGCAGGGAGGTTCTGCAGTGCCAAAGACTCTCGAGACACCTGTAGCGTCCCAAACTACAACCCACTGCCGAGCTGGGGGGGCACAGCAGCCACTTAAACACTGCCCAGTGATGACACAGGACACTGCAATAGAGAGAAAAGAGGAGCAGGTCTGACCCAAAGCGCTCCGTCTTGGGTAGGAGAGCACATTAATCCAGCATGAGGTCTGGCTGACACAGCGTTGACATCCTAGCCTGGAAACGGGAAGGGGAAGACTCAAAGTTTCAGCCTCTTGCTGGTACCCACCCCCAGAGGTTCAGCTAGTTTCATTCACCAGCACTGCCCAAGCAGTTCCCCCAGCCAAGCGGGAGGGAGAACTGTTGCCATTCAGGGCGAGCAGAGCAGAGCAGGTTCCTCTTTCAAGATAAGCCCCAACACCAGGGGAAAGAGGATTCAGTAAGCGACACCGAACCATGAAGGCAGGTGAAGGAAGCAGATGTGAGCAATGAATCCCCATCTGGTCTCTTGTGAACCAGGGGTAGAGTGGGAAGGGGAGCGTGCCAGCTGCTGGGGAGGGCAGATTTTGGGTGCTCAAAGCTTTCTCTGCACAGGGAGCTGAAGGGTATGGAGGTCATTGAGACACTAGCACGAAGCTCTGAAAACCAGCAGAGACAGGTTTACATGGACTATTCATGGTGAACCAGCAGCACTTGGTCAAACTTCAACAGGGAGACTGCCTCCAGCAGCTACACCCCTGATACCCAGCCAGCCTGTCTTTGAGACCCACAGCAACCAGCTCCGCACATACAGAAGCCTTTCCCACCCAAGGATCTTAATGCAGTTTATCAAAAATTAGTTGGTTTTCCAAAACCTCCTGCAGGATAAGTCAGCATTGTTCCCAGACAGATCAACAGAGACGCAGAGAGGTTAAATGCTTTGCCTAAAGTTGCATCCAAGCCAGAAGCATAAGCCACAGCATCTGACTCCCAATCCATGCATTCTTGTCACAAGGCAATGTTTCACTTGAAAACAAGGCTGTTTCTGTTATACCTTCGCCGTAACTACAGCTGTGTTACTGCTAAGAGGTCTAACACCAATCGCCAGCCAGGAGTGGAGTCATCTGGATGACCAGACATTTGTTAATGAGATGCTGGGAACAGTTTTGTGCTGAGCAGTGAGACAAGCATGGAAAAAGAAAGGCAGCAGCTCAGCGCAGACCTCAACAAAGCCCTGCAACGACAGCAACCTGCTCCCAGAGCCCCTTCAGGCTGCCAGCTCACCACATGGGACTGGCATATGCGAACCTGGAGGTGAAGCACAGGGGGAAAAAGGCAGCTGAGATCTTTCCAAAAAAAAGAAAACTGAAGTATTCCCAAAGGCTGCCAATAGGTTCCTGTAAACACAGCTCAGCCAGTCCCTACACATTATGAAAGTGGAAGAGACATCCTGGAGGTCCTCCCTCCACCCTGCACCCCCAGACACTGCATCCACGTGTGGCCCTGACTACTCCAGCCCTGTCTGAAGCCCAGGCCTGAAATGAGGGCAGCAGGGACACTGAGCGTGCCACACCAGTCACATAGCGCTGCCTGCAGTATAGGGACTGGAGGTCAACGTGACCCCCAGACTTGGGAGCATGCCAAGGAAACATGCCATCCAAGGAAGAGGTCTTGGAGCTTCTCCACATCCCCAGCTTCACCCCTCTGGTCCCCATCAGCACTCTGAGCAGGCTCAGGATGGGATGGGGAAGGGGCTCTGGGGACACGGGGAGGGGAAGGGGCTCTGGGGACAGCACACTCGCAGGTGCAAATGCTCCAGAGACCCAGCTCTAACTGTTATGCAAATGATGACCTCCAGGGAAGCAGCTGCTGATCTCCATGACAATGGCAGGGAATGCCACCGGCTCCGCTGCTGCCTCTCCGGTCTCTCCTGCCCTGGGAGCGGGTGCTGGGCTGATGCAGGCACTGAGGTTCTGCCCCTGCCCAAGCTCCAGGGCTCTGCATGCAGAAAAAACTGGGACCCTGAGGGAGGCAGCCATAAGCTCAAAAGGGTTAATTAAATGAGCACGTCCCCACCTCACTCTCCTCCCAACCGACCTCGTCACACACCGAGCTGTTGGGCTGCAACCGGAGGTGAGGCTGCCCCTGGGGCCTCAGCCCGAAGCCCAACAAACCTGCGGGGCTTCAGCCTTGCGAAGGCAAGAGCCAGCTCTTTTCTAACCAGAAACAAACCCTCACTAGCACATTCCAGCCCTAATCCTCGCTGCGGCAGCCTCCTGTCAAACTGGTTTCATCACCAGCTCCAGGAAACCTGCAATAACCCCACACCATTCAGCGCAATTTCAGCATTTTCCAAATACATGAAAGGGGCTATAGTGACAGCTGTAACCCCCCGTCCCTGCCCCAGGAGACTGCTGCGCACAGCACGAGATGGGGAGCAGGGAATTGCGCTCTCTGTTCCAGGAATCTGCTGAAACATTCATGTGTATTAAGACGGGAGATGGTGCGAATGACTAATCTACTTGCATCTATCTTTCATCAGTGTTTCTCCCAGAACTAACCAGGCTGAGGGCTCCCGAAGGTGCTGAAACCCCGGTCGGCGTCGGGCGCGCTTGGCAGTAGGATGGCTGGCAGGTGACAAGGCTCCAGTACAAAGGCACAGCGAAGAACACATTGGCTGAGCCGGATCCACTCAAGAGATTAGCACCTGCTGGGAATGGGATTGTTTTCCAAAGGGCATTAAGTGGAATAGTCCGAGGAAAGACGGTCTCTCTGATGCTTCTCCCCACCGGACAGATGGTGTCTGAGCCCCGGCAGGCAGAGCAGCCTGCCTGCCTGTTTTTGTGCGAGGGGCACACTCGGGGGGCAGGGCAAGACTCCTGCTTTAATTTCATGGTTATCTGCCACCTGTGGTGCCGGGGAGCCTGAGTGCTGTGGCCAGCTCACTGTACCCGACAAGCGTCTCGGCAGGGTCCCCCGCACCCGGGGAACAAAGCTCAATTTTCACCTTGTCACTGCTTTTCCCAGACGTCACAGCTCCTGTGCAATCGTGCCCTTGTGTAACTATGGGGAAACCTGCGCCGAGGAGACATGCCATGCTCACGTGTACCTGGCTGCAGAGCCACGTTCCCTCCTATCCAGGGGCCGAGTCATGCGATGCTGATGGATCTCCCCAGCCCTCAAGTGCACCACGAGCCTTAACCCAAACCCCCACTGCAGGGAATGCCAGCATTACCAGAGCCCAAGGGAACAAGGCTGGGTGCAGAGATGGTCACCACAGGAGACAGATCCTGGGGAAGGGCTGCCTGGTTCTCCTGCCTTGGGCCACTTGTCCTCCAGCATCCTGGAGGAACGCCGGCCAAGCCTCACCACTTCCCGCTTCAGCCCCAGCACCTCATGAGGCTGCTGTAATTCTTACATGCCACTTGAATGAAAAAGGGGAAAGGGTGGAGGTGCAGGAAGAGGAGGAAGATGTGCTCATTCTGTTTTCACTTCCTGTTAGTCCACATGAAATCTCAAATGATTCAGGCCACAAAGTCCCTTTTAGCAAAATCCTTGCTGACTTGAGGGCAGGAAGCAGAGTAGGCAGCTGATGCAGCAAATGTGGGAGAGAGCGGTGCAGTATGAGAAGGAGACTTTGTGCTCTGCCCTGGGCTCCTACATACGTGTTGTTGCATGAAATAATCACTGGCTGGTGCACTGGAAGCTTCTAAATGAGGTCAGTTGCTCTAATAAAAGATATTAGCTCTCTGGCAAGTTTAATACACTGGTGAGCCATACCATTACAGGGTGAAAGCACTTGCAACACTGTTATGATGGCTGATTTACAGGTAGCAACACCTCATTTTCTCCATACATAAGTCATATGTCACCCAGACACTACCCAGGGCCACATACACACCCAGGTCCCACATCCCAGCCCAAACCCTGAGCCAGCTCGCCATGAGTTACACACACAGAGTAATGTCATGTACTGCTGTCAGCTGTGCTCCTTGCACAATGCTCATGAGCATTCTTCACCCTCAATGATGACAAAAACCAGGGAGATGTGCAAATGGGACTAGCAGCATTTGGAGAACTAACGAAGTGATGCAGACAGCTGCCCCGCTCCACCTGAGCATGGCCTTAGCTGCATTCAAACCAAACCACCTCTGTGACAGCCTAGGCCTTTTCTCTGAGCTTCCCAAATAGCCCTTCACCCTCCAGCAGAGAAACCACTTCCACGCTCCTTCAGGAAGCAGGCAGCTCCCTCCTGTCAGGCACAAGGTCCTACCCTCAACAGACAGGTTGACAAGACAGCTCTGCCTGTCGACCCCTCGCACACCTCCTGGCATGAGCCGCTCCTGCTCAAAGCCCTGCCTGCTGCCAAGTTGTCACGTTTTGGAGTATTTGATTTCAGTCCTAAGAGCACCTGGCCGGCAGTGGTACAGGCAGGGAGAACCTGCCTTCTTTGTTCTTAGCCAGGTGGAGCACAGAGCAGATGACACCTGCCTCAGTTTCCCCCGAGCTCAGGACTGGGGCTGCATGCTGGGGCGCATTGGGTCCCTCCTAGATCAGGAGTGGGGGCAGAAAGGCTGAGCCTGGCCCCACTCCCACTGGAGGCTCCTCATCTCCAGGGCTCATCTCCCCAGGCAGGATACCAATGCCAGAAGCTAGCTACTAATTGGATCTACTTAAATCAGAAGCTACGTCTGCAGACACAGCTGAAACACAAGCTTGAGCAGGAAGGAGGATAATGTAATAAATTCAAGAAGCTCTCCCCAAGGGAATCGCACAGACCCCTGAAACTTCCCTCTTCACAGATGCAGCCTATTACCCTTCCTTGGACACGCTGTGTAAATGCAGGGGCAAGCAGTGCTTGAGAGAGTAACCAGCCCAAAACCTGCTGAAAAGCCATGCTCAACCCAGCTCCCTGCTCCCAGTAGCAGAGGGAAGGCAGATCAGTTACAGCACAACATTCAAACAGTCCCCATGGCCACGGGAGCCTCTCTGGTTAATGCTCTGAATCCCGCTCCTCCCTCCCTCGCTACCCCGGAGGCAGGCAGCGGCACTGAGTGCACTGGGTTTCCCATTAAAGAGATCCTGAGAGACAGCACTGGGCTGGTACACGTGAGCACGTGTCCGAGAGAAGACACGGGCGGCTGGAGAGATGCTGGCTGCACGGAGGAGCTGCAGCAGGCGTTCCCGCCTGCAGGCAGTCCTTCCCAGCACTGCTCAGCCCTCAGATTCTTTTTTTTGCTAACTAAATTAAACATGAGGATAAAATAAGCAAAATACCTAAAAATAAAAAATAAAATGAGCATTTCTACAGCACAACTAGGTCACAGCTCCCCAGCATGCGAGTTGTGGCAGCCACGGCTCAGCCCCTCAAGCCTCCCGGGTTCAAAACTGACATCTCTCTTAAAAGGCTGCCTCCCGAAACCCACACCTGCTCCCCGGTAAGCCCAGCTGGAGCCATCTGCTAACGGCTCTGCCTCCCGCAGCCCTCTGCCCCCTCGCTCTGCCGGGCTGTTCTGCTTCTGTGGCAAAGAGTAACCCTTCTCCTCACCTGAACGTGGCGAGGGCCAGCCCACACCCTGAAGCTGCCCTGGTGCACCCAGCAAAGCCATTGCATCCCCCTCCATGGGCACACACTGCATGGAAAGCTTTCGCACGCTGCTAGAAAGCACGCTCCCTAACTTAAGCCCTTGGCATCCCAAGGACGATTAGCAGCCAGACTTCAGAGAGATCTTGCACCAAACACCCTTCTGCACGTCCTTCCACGTAGGGAGCAGGGAGGAGGAATGATTCCCCTGTCCAAGGCCAGGGCAGCAAACCAAGGAGTGCCCTGGCACGGAGGGACACAGCTTCCCTTTCATGCCTCCATTATCTGCGTTAATCTTTAGTTGCTCAGAACAATAGCGTTTAAGGGTAACATCCCTCTTGGGAGGGTGGAGGAGGAGAGCGTCGCTGCTTTCCTGCCATGCAAAGGCAGAGCCACCCAGCAGAGCATACCTTCACACTGAATCAGCCAGCAGGTAGGTCAACATCCTGACTGCTATCAGGGTCACCAGTGGGGATGGGGAGAGAGCAGCCACCCCCAGCCCCTTTCTGCTCCCATGGCAGAAGTCACCATTAATCCCTCGCCTCTCGGTTCAGCAGGTCTGCAACACTTCTAGAAATGATATCCATCTCTTCCCTTCCCCCAGTTCCTCCTGGGAATACTCCGGCTTTACAGCTAGTGGGGAAAGAGCTGCTAGAGAAATACTCCTTGTAACGTCAAGATGGGACTGTGCTTACAGCCGTCAGCAGCTTGGTAAAAATCAAAGGAGAGAAGCTTAAGCAAAGGCCTCGAAGCATCGCGCCACCATTCAGCCTGTACCTGGTGTGATGTGAGCCGCAGGCGTATCACCACTCCCTGGGGTAAACCATGTACACAAACCATACAGAAGCTCCGTGGAAATCAGGTGTAGCACCCCAAACATGTACAGAAAGCTGCAGTTTCCACACAGGGAAAAAAAAGCACACTGCTCCCTCCCACCTCATCTGCTGTGGTGGGACACGCCATTGCTGCTGAAATAGGGAGAGATCCCGGGCAGCGCTCATGGGAACCCAGCTCCAGTTTCAGACAGGAGCAGGATGATCAGGAAGACTGGTATTACAGAGAGCAGCTGTGAACGCAGAGCAGCAAGAAACAGTTTGTTAATTATTTCACAGGTCTTTTTTTAAATGACACTCCGTTCTTTGGATTAAAGAACTTCAGAGTGCTTTATGAATCTGAGTTCCCAGTGGCTCCCCTGGGAGGGAAGGAAATGCTATCCCTTTTGCTGAAAGACCGTGGGGTTAAGTGGGCTGCTCTGAGCCACAGCCAGTGATGGGCAGGAGCTTTGCCTTCCAGGCGCCTGCTCTAATCACAGATCTAAGGAACGTAATCAAACTGCACCACACAGGGAGAGACAGCAAGGAAAACAGGCAGGGCCCCAAAGAAGGAGAACTGAGTAAATGGGGCGAAGAGCAAAGCTCTGAAAACTCGCCTCTGCATCGTTCTCGGTCTAGTGGCAGGAATGTTGCTGCGGGCTGGGCAGGAAGCTGCAGTGGAAGTCATTCCAATGGCATTTCCTGGAGAGCACTGCAGAAAAGCCTCCCAGGTCGAAGGCAGGACGAAAAGCTGCCAGGGATCTGCATGCTGAGCCCAGATCTCCAGCCGCCAGCAAGGATACAGCTACCTGGGATGGCCGCGCCAGGCAGGATGGCCTGAGCCAAGACTCTGCCGGCAGCGACCATCAGGCAGGCAGTTCCCACAGCCAGAGAGGAACACCTCATACTGTGAAGGGACACAAGGGACCCAGTTGGCAGGGGAAGAGTATTTTTTTCATCCCAAGCAGGTGATGACAATGGGGGCATCATCTCAGCTGCAAGGGATCCAGACTGTAAAAAAATTACAGAGGACAAAGTGGAAAGCAATAGCCCAGCTAAGCTTCGCAGATCACTGGTGGGGATTCATCTCTAAGACAGCAAAGCACAGGCTTGGCTATCCACAGTCACCTCCTACAGCCAGCTCTGCTGCGTGTTGGCCAGCAAGTGAAACTGATGGCTGCGATCTCAAATGGGATTAGCAGTGCCGGGGCATTCCCAAAACCCAATTTGTTAACACTCAAAACAGGAGAGCTTTGGGAAACAGTGTTCACCCCAGAGGGAGCTGCGTTCCCCATATGGTGCAATGTGCAGGTGTGCCCCTTCCACGTGCGCCATGCACACCTAGCACGGTGCTCCTCTCTGAGTCTCAGGGCACAACAGCAGCAGAATTCAAACTTGCACTTATCTTAACACTGCCCAAAAAGCTCAGACCAACAAAGCATGAGGATCCTGGGGCACCCGGGATCAGCTAGATAATGTGGTGGTTGCAGGGAAGGCTTGTGCAGGTTACCTGGGCAGTGGCACAGGGCCAAAAAGCATTTCTGAAGAGCTGACAATTGAAGGCTTGCCCTCAACCTGAAACCATTGAGAAGGTTGCAGCAAGAGCACAGGACGAAATCCCAGCTGCACTCTGTCATATGACACAGGCTGAGTCATTTCCTATTATTCAAGAAAAAAATTAAAAAGGTAGAAAATGAGTTTGCTATATTGACATCTTCTAAGGGTTTTCCCCAAACAGAACCACAAGCTTCCAGTTCACCACAGAGCGACACAACACATGTGTCCAGGCACCCTGAGCCCTGAGCGGCTGGAGCCAGCTGAGAACCTGGGATGCACAGAGCCAACATGGGAAGCTGTCCATCCTCCTTCAGCGTAGGCCAGCTTGTTGGGATTCAGATGTCACAGACTGGTGACAAAGACGCTGTTTGCTTTCAGTCCTGGCCTGGCACAGACCCTTCATGCTGGTCCCCACCACACACCCTGCGAAAAGGAAACCTCTTGCCTCTATGTCCACAGACCTATCTCCAAGCCCCCACAGAACACCCTCTTTAAACCTCACTCTGAACATAGATTTAACCTTGAAAGAAAATCTGTCATCCACTGGAGGGTCACAGCCAGGCACGAACTACTGCTTGCTTGCCTTTCTCAAACAGATTAAACACGGTCAGTACATCTCTGCCTGCCAGGCCCTCTCCTATTCACTGTGCACTTCCCCCTCCTATGTTCCCACTCATCAGATTTCTCCCCCCACGACTCCCAGTCCCCACTGGGATCACTGTTTGAACTTCACAGCTAGTGGAATCTGGTCCTGGCCAAAGCAACTGCCTCAGGAAAGCTGCCTCTTTGGTTTTGATGGCTCACCAAGGCAGCAGCTCTCTTCTGGCTAGTTATTAAACGCTCCCCTTGGGTTGTTGTTTGTTTTCTCAGTGCCAGATTGCGGAGAGGAGGGCAAACCAACGCAGGGCCAGTAAACGTGACAAAATACACCCACGTTCACGCTATGTAGCAAGATTTGCCATTCCCTCTCATCTCAAAAATGGTTTCTCAAAAAAACTTCTACAGCCCAGCACACAGCAGCCTTAACAGGGCCCTCCAAAGGCAACCTGCACCCCGCAGCCATCCTACGCCTGCCTTTCTTCCACTGGCAAGGAATGAAACACAGTTTCCTATGTGACCAAGCTGTGCGATACCTGTGATGGAGCTGCACTCCTTCCCTCTTTCAGAGGGGCTTTCCAGGAAGAGAAGTGCTGCAGCACTCCAAAACACAAACTACCTGGTCCCTGCCAAGCAGGCCTGCCAGAACTTGCATCTCTCTCACCAGGACCTGCCTGCTGCACCTCTCAGGAGAGCTTTGTTTGCATGGGACAGGCTCTAACAGCTCAGATGCACCAAACAGGCTCCCTGTGCAAACAGAGCGGCAGGAGAGGGACCACTCTGTCACAGCAAGTGCAGGGTGGCACTCCCTTCTTGCAGGGAGAGCTTGCAGCAGGCCAGCAGTTTTCTCCTTGCAGCTGGAGTCACACGAGAGGGAAGCAGAGCATCTCCACGCACGCCCCATGTGTGAGGCACTTGGGAGCTCTTATGGCCCCTGTGCTGCTGCTGCACCGTGCCATCCCTACACCTGGAGCGGGCACAGCTGTCCCCTGAGAAGAGACACAGTGAAAGCTGAGCATGGACGAAAGCTACTGCCGAGACATCAAACAAGCACCAGATTGGGGTTTGCAACAGGCTGGCAGCAGCCACACTGCCCAGCCCTTTTTTTTGGTGGCTGGTGGGGTGGATATTCCCCACTATGGCCTTTACCACCCTGCTCAGCTCTTCTTCAGCTACCGGCACAGCCTGGGCAGCAGCACAGTCTGAGCAGTGAAGTTAGAAGCCCCGTTCAAGGTTAGAAGAAGAGAGCAAGGCTGTTCTGGGTGGCAAACACAGCTAACGGTGATCTTCAAAGCAAGAGCTGATGGGCGGGTCAGACAGAGAGCAGTCCTGACCCTTCCACAATCTGTTGAACAAATATTTGCTCCAAACAATGAATTTACAGACAGACACAAAAAAATTGAAGAGTCTTAACCATGATGGTTGGGGGTGGGGAACAGAGGGAGGAGGTATTTCATTCCCCGCAAGCAGGGACCAGTGATTTTCCACCAGTGATTTAATCTAAATCCCCCAGAGAGTTCATTTACAAAAAATCAGATTGCATTATCGCCTAGGTCTCCAGGATACAGCCCAATCCGTCACTAACAGCAACAGCCACACTAGCTTGGAAACCTCAATTTGATCACTCAATTCCAAGACTAATCTGTGGCTTTAAAAGCCAAAGTCAGAGGGAGGGGGAAGAAACTCAGCATTTGGCCGGGGTTATCTGCAGGATGAGAGTGCTAATGGGCCAGATACAGCCTGATGAAATGGCCAGCAGATCCTGGGTTATTAATCGAAACCAAGCTCCTCTGCCTGAGCAGCCCCACCCAGGCAGTGCCCCAGGGCGGCCACATTCCTGGAATTCCTGCACCTTGTGTGAACCTGCTCCCTCTCCCTGGGTGCACCCTCTTTCCCTCCAGAGGACCCCGGCATTGCCCGCCGGGCAGGAGGAACTGGGGAGCTCTGTGGGATTCCTGTGCCTCTCCACTGTGAGGAGGGTGCAGAGCACAACGCTGGGCTCAAAGGTTCCTGCCCCCTCTTCGACATGCAGAAGCCTGCTGATGGACTATGAGATGAACAGGGCTGAAAGGCCTTAGCTCACCAGTAAGGCAATTCCCCACCGTTTAGATGCAAACGCCTGACAGCATGAGCTCTTTCCAGTGGGCACCAGTAAAGGTTACACCAGCAGAGAATCACTAAGATGCAGAAGCAAAAAGAAAACTCAGACATCTGTAGGTCGTATACCTCCCGCTGGCAGTCCCAGGCAGCACTGCACAGCCGGACCCGGCATTTCAAGAATGCTTCCTGAAGAAATGCTTATTCATGTTAATGCCTCACCATTGAAAGCTTACAGGGTTTGCTGCTGGGGCAGCTGGGAGTATTGCTCCCTGCCAAGCAAGAAGCAGCTGCAGGTTTAGCAGCTCGCCAGCGCAGAGGTTGCCTCCACCTCAGCCCTGGCTCCCACTGCACCAGCTCAAACAGGCCCAGCAGCCCACCCACCCACCAGGATCTGCTGGGAGATTCACTTCACCGTGAGCACGGCAGAAGGCAAAGTCCTGTCTCCAGAATGAAGAAGTAGCTGTTACCCCAGCAGACCACAGGCCGGCCCACTGGAGCACTTCACGCTCGGAGAGGAGGAAGCTCCACTCCCTGCTGTTAAATGACACCGGGAACATGCCCAAAAGCAAAGGGCTCCCGCTTGAAGGACAAGCTTGAATGACATTAGATTTCCAAAAGCTCTTGGAAAACAGGTCTTTTACATAACATCCAGGGAGAAGGAGAAGAAACAGGGATGGAGAAGGACATGACTGAGCATAAACTGTGTCATTGCGGTGGACTGACCCTCTTGGGGCAAAGCATTAAGAGCACAGAGGGAAAGGCCACACACCCCTTCATCTCCCTGCAAGGTCTAGCACATGCACTACCAAAAACATTGCAGGGAGCTGCATTCCGGTTTGACTGGCTCTGCTGCCGCCCTGGAGTGAGGGAGGACGCGGGCAGCCATCCCCACCAAGGAAAGGAGTTCTTACCCATCCGCCATTCTCCTGGATCCAGGGATCTAGGTGGTCGGTCAAGTACGTGGTCATCCAAGATACAATGCGTCCCACCAATACCCGCATCTCCTTGTCAACGCTCTCCACACACAAGGCTCCTCCGAAGGAGAAGAAAGCCACGATGCGACCCCAGTTCACTCCATCACGGAAGAGTTCGTTCACTACCTGCTCAAAGCTCTGATACGCTGTGCCGGGGGTGATGTGGAGCTGGGAAGTGAGGTCGCTGAAAGCCCGCCGGTACCTCAACTCAAACTCATCCCCCGCCTCTCTCAGCGCCTGCCTCACATCGGCTGCTTGAACGATTTCATGGACTTCGAGGCTGCTCCGGTGCACAGTGGCTCCGTTCACTACGTGGCTGGCGGGTGGGTGCCAGGAGGGGCTCCCATTGAGGACGCCGTCCATCTCGGCCTCCTCCGCTGCAAAGTCAGTCCTGTTCTCATCCTCCTCCTCCTCCTCCAGCTGACTCCAGCTGTATCCCTTCTGTGAGAGCTTGTAGGAAACAAAGTCAATCACTAACTCCCGGTTACTGCTGGACATTTTCACACCTGGGATGCCCTCAATGAGTCCATGGTCCAGAGCACAAGCAGATCAGCACTTAGCAGGTCCCGACTCCACTCTTCTTCTTCACGACCGATGGAAACATCTGACCTTTGCACAGACAAACACCAGAAGAGGAGACAGGCAAAGAAACAGTCAACGCTACAGCTTTTAGATGCACCCGTGCCATTAACACCGATAGCTTATCATCACACTGAGATCATCCCACAGCTTTATACTGAGACTCAGGGCCACCGGATTGCAGCTGCACGGAGAACCGACTGCAACACGCCCCCTCCCGGGAAACCGACCTCGAACCCCAGGGAACCCTGCAGGCTCGCTCCCAGCAGCCCCCGGTCCCCAGCCCTGGGGTCTCACCGGGTGCAGGCACCGCCTGGCAGGCCAGCTGCAGGCCGGGCCGGGGCGGAGGCGGCTCTCGCTCTGCTGGAGCTGCGGGCCCACCCGGCC
>VYXH01012760.1:73496-95256 GCA_013397275.1 Burhinus bistriatus
GGTGCGCAGGCGCGGAGGCGCCGGGCGGCGGGTGGGGCTCTGGCGCCCCCTGTCGGCTGTGCCGCGGGCTCGGAGGCGCCGCTAGGCCCGTGGGCAGCCCAGGCCGCGGGGGCCCCCGGTGCCCCGGCCTCCGCCGCTGGGTGGGGAGGCAGGCTGCCTGTGCTCGATCGAGGCGGGAGGGAGATGGAAGTCCGCTACGCGCTTACTCAAAGCCACAAGCCTGACACACCAGCGACCACGTAAGGTATAGCCGTGGTACCAGGGCCTGGCGCCGGTGGGCTCCTGCCCGGGTGGCGCGGCCTCCCCTGCTGTCACCGCTCCTGGGCTCGGCGGGGGGCGGGGCGANGGCTCGGCGGGGGGCAGGCACCGGCCCCAAGCCGCCCCGCCCGGGCCTGCCCCAGGGACCCGCCTACCGGCAGCTGATAGGCTGCCTCCGAACAACACTCAAAGCGCCGCTTCACCTGATTGGCCGGGCACCGCCCGCGCAATGCCTTGTGGGAGTTGTGGTTTGCGTCTGACCCCAGGGTTGGCGCTTTGCTCTCGGGCACTACATTTCCCAGCAGCCTTTGCGGGCAGCGCTCATCCGGGTCCCCTGCTCTCATGGCGGCTCGCCCAATCGGCACGCACCGAGGGCGTGCCCCAGGCGTTGATTGGTTGGTTCGGAACGATGATCTCTGTTTGAAATCCGTTAACGGCGGCGGCGGCGGCGGCAGAGGCACCGCACGGGGCGGTTGCGGCGCCGAGGGGAGTGGGAGCGGGCGGGGGGTACCGGGCCGCCCTCTCGCCTCAGGGATGCTCTCGCTTTCCTCTCACCTTTTCCCCTTCTCTGGCAGATGCCGTCCGGTAACGGTGGCCCGGGCCGTGGCTCTCCCCCGGGATCCGGTCGGGTCTCTCTGGCCGTGGGGGCACCACGGGTGTGCTCTGCACTGGGCCGTGGGCCTGCTCTGAGCCCAAGTGTCGGTAACACGGTGCCAGCCCCTCGCACCGAAGGCAGGAAGTGGCTCCGAGGGCTTAGCCCGTGTCCGGGGCCGCTCTTGCCGTGTCCTGACACGGTGGCCGGGGGGCAGGATCGCACCCGGGGCCCCCGTGGCGTGGGCCTAAATCTCCGAGCGCTAATGGCAAACCTAGAGCGGCGTGCCCTGCTAATGGCAGCACGGACCGGGCTGCCCGCTGTGCCGTGTCCTTAACTGTTCATTTGCACCCATTGCTCAAAGCCTGAAGCGTGCATCTTAATTTTAGAGCTAAGGAAAACTACATTACTTCTTATACAACCAAATCCTGCTTCTTAGGAAAAGGAGGGAATAAACCCAGGCGAAACCCGGCTTAAGTAACAGAAAAAGCACTGTGTTAGCTATTTTTATGCAGTGCTTTTTTTAAACTAGAGGAGCCTCAACTTATCTAACAATAAGTTGAGGTTATACTAGCTAAAAATAATTGACTTTTCCTTGAACAGCTATTCTTAGAATGTCCCATCTTCATGTCTTCTAGAACTTATGGGATATTTACGGAGCATGAGATGTCAGGGCTGTTTATTTTGGGCTGTTGGAAGGGAGGTGGCTCTGGGCTGCCGTTAGCCACTGGGGAGAAAAACTGCTGCTCCAGCTCCTCGCTTCTCCTTTTGCTGTAGGCTAATGGTGGCAGGTCGGGGTGGTCTGTGGAGCTCTCTGCGTGCTCATCTCTCACCTGCATAGAGTTAAAGGCCTCGTCTCCCAGTTTGAGTATTATATGATGGAACAGCAGCGTTGCCTCTGTCCTTTACCCAAGATGATGAGTTCAGCATTGATTCCGTGCTGTGGAAAAGCATGCTTGAGCTTTGGGTGAGGAGGGCCAGAGAGGAAGGAGAGGCCGTAGATCCGGAATTTGTTAAAAGTGTTCACTTAACCCTGCTCAGAGAAAAGCAAGCATGACTTCTGTTAGTGGTTGAGGGCATAGTGCTGAAGGAGTTCATGTGGCGGTCTCGTGGTGGGATAGCTTCCTAGAGGCTGTGGTGACAGGACTGTATCTCTAGAGAGGCAGCTTCCAGCCCCTTGTAATTGTCCAATTTACATATTACCCTGTGAAAAGCATCTGGGAACTCTGTCTAGATTATCATCCCTATAAAAGGGATGGAAAGCTTTGGGTTGTAGGAGAATAAAGAAGCTGCTAGGCTGAATTAAGCAAGTTGCACGGTTAGTGTAGCATCTCGTGTTTAGAAGGTAGTTGGTGTTGAATGCCCAGCGGAAGGCACTGGAATTACTGCAGCACATTGTCATGCAGCTTCCTCGGCCTTGAGGAAGCTTCTCTTGCTTATTCCTGATTGTCCATCTTGGGTTTTGAGGCATGTGGATCAACTGGCTTCAGACTTATCTGCTGATGTAAGTCGGAATATCCCTTTCATGTATCTGGTACTGTTTTTTCCCTTTCCAATCCTGGTAGGGTGTTGGAGTAAGTAACGCCTGTAGCTTATGAAGCTGCAGTGGTGTATTGTGACAAGTGTTGTCTCAAGTTGACTAGGGGCTTATCTAATTACATTGCAAGGCTGCAAGAAAGAGCAGATCATTTCGGCACCTGGCTTCTGTTTGTCCCTTGCTGCTCCCCCAAACCCAAACTCCCCCATTCTCTCTCCTTCTGATCTCTAATTTCTCATCTTGGAACTCTACTTCTTCTCTCAAAGGCTCGTACAGTTGGGAGGGTCTTTTGTCCCAGACAGCGGGTGCTGTTATTGTATTGCCTGATGACCATCAGTCCGTACTGGGCTGCTGCTCTAAAAATAAGAAGCTCTTTTTATTAGGTTGTAAATGTGAAGTGTTCCCTTAGGACGCGCTTGGTGCCGAGTTTCACATGGTGCGGTTAGGCTAGTACTACGTAGGTCTTATTGGAGGTACTCCTCTTCAGCCTTGTCTGGCCTAAATGTTTTTGGCAGGAAATTAACAGCTACATTGAGAAAAAGACACTGAGCACATCTGTGATGGAATCGTGTCAGCATTTTAAAGCTAATTTGGATCGGAGCGAGGTGTGAAGTTATTCCGAAATACCTATTGCGCTTGCTGTTGGATCAGTCTTATTCTGGGATAGGAATGCTTGTTCCAATTTAGCTGAATCCTTTTTCAAAGCTAACTAATCTAAACCAGGCCAAGGCACTCTTCTGGAACGTGCCAAAGTGTAGTTACTCAAAAGAAACCTGATGTGCAGAGAAACTTGTAATTTATTTCTCTTTGTGGGTAGGGCTGTGCTGCTCTGTACAGAAACAGTATGGGGCTGTGCCTGTGTAGCACGTTTAGGTCAGTGAGGGGAGCAGACCTAGAAAGAAAATAAAGTTTCAGCTAGGCGGTCACTTCTATTAAAGGAATTTGGGCTATTTTTGAAAGTGAGAGGACCGGATCCTCCTTTCTTGCACCAGTGGTGGTGTGAGCAGCTCTTTGCAAACCAGGTAAAAGCTGATCCTGCAGAATGGGGATGAAGGTTCCCCAGCTGGCTCTCTGCGAACACTAGTGTCGATACAGAAGGTGATGGATGTAGGGGAGAGCAGGGTTATGCTTTAATTCCCTGCTGTAGTTATGTAGGATTACAGTGTGCATCTAACTACGGTCTGGAAAAGGCACACAGTGCTTGCTAACTAGGTAATGTCCCTGTTAATGAGAAGAAATTTCTGCACCTCACTTCTGGTGGAAGAGTGCCACAGTAGAGAGAGAGAATTTTGCCTCCTGTCCTTAAAGAAAAGATTGAGATAATGGTGGTTCTACCATCACAATCATGATCAGGAGTTTTAAAATGCCTGAAGGGAGTGGGCAACAGGCTTCGGGCTGTACTTGACTGAGCCTGTTTCAATGGCAGAAGCATTGCAGTGGGCGTATCGGAGTGATAAATCACCGTAACGTTCCTAACTGACTGGAGCTCAGTCCCAAGCTGAGTCGACGGGTGGAGGAGCGAGATGCCTTTCAGTGAACTGCTGCTTCACAGTAAATCCTGTTCTGCGCAGGACTCGGAGGATACGTAGGGGTTTGAAAAGCAGATGCTGTGAGTTCATCTGACTGAAATGGACCCTCTGGAGTTCAGTCACGATAACTTTTACCTCCCCACTGGCTCTTTCAAGAAACTCCGAGTGTGAAACTGGCATTGATGCACTCCCTTTCATGACTGCTTCTGTCTGGGACGGAGGGAGGGGGAAAGAGTGGGTTGGCGGTGAGGTCGGCGACGAGGGCACTGACACTGTGAAAGAATATGGACTTTACATAGTAAAAAGCTGGAAACTGCAGCAATGTAGAAGTGGACACAAGTAGCTATGAAACATGATGCCCGGAGCTCCGACTCCCGGACTGACTGGGGAGGGTGAGGGGAGAATGCAGATGACGCATTTGATTTTTAAAAAAGTGGATAGTGTTGACAGAAACTCTATCTTGATTAAGGGCGGTAGGAAAGCATTTGATTCCAGCCATGTCTTGAGCTCGGTTACAGTTGGTTTTGGCTCTGATTCTTCTGTTTGCCTTCTTTGGGTCCTACCCTGACATCTTCACAGTCATGTAGCTGACACTTCTCTACTGACATTCTTCCCCTTAACTATCGCAATTCTGTGTGGGGAACTGCAGGCTTCTTGGTGCACCCATCTTCGGGAGGGAGGGCCCATGGTTTACTCTTGAACATTTTTCTTATTTATGGAGCATACCATCTGGGTTGAGCAATGTGTGGTCTGCCTGGACAGATGGTTTAGGTCTGAGACTTTGTGGATTAAGAATATGCTGCTTTAGAGTTGGTTGGACTCAAAAAAGCAAAGTTCAGGTGATTTCCTTAGGGGGTGTTTTATAACACATCCTCATGGGCTTTGCCTTGCAGCTGTGTGAGGCATCATGAAAGCACCTTTGCAAAAAGATTTTTGTTATGATTTAAGGGTTTATAACTTTGTCACTGGCTTTATTCCTGTTCCGTTGAGTTTAGTATCACCTGTTGACACGGGGACTCCTCCTGCTGTCAGTGCTCCACTAATTAACTGCAGGGACTGTTCTTGACATGGTCACGGTACTTGGTTTGTTTACAGCCTGGCCAGTATCGAGGTAGTGCTGTGGAATGCAGCAAGGATCCTACACTGCCCTTCTTCCTAATGTTTGGCCAGTGACAGTACTCTACAGAACTCTATTCCTGCTTTGGAAATCTATTTACTCTATAGAAGAGAATGTTTGTGTCATTAGTTCTTGTTTGTAGCCCTTCAGAGGGAGAAAGGCTGCGCTTTGCAGTGCTCTGGAGTCAACCTCATCATCAGGCTTCATAAATCTGTGCCTCTTTGCTGTGCGTGCTGAGGGAGGGAAGGGCAAATCAGTCGCTCTCTGGAAAAGCTTTGTACTTTACTTCCTTTTAAAAAATGCAATTCTAGCACCTACAAGTACAAAGAAAACCTTCAAACCTTGATCTTTTTGGATAGTTCTGAACTTGCAAATGTCAACAGTGGTAAAATCTCCTTAGCTTTGCCGATCAGTAGTAGAATAAAAAACTGCATTGCTTGTGAGGCATTCTGTCTGAAGGCTGTGAATTACAAGACAGGAAAAGGTACCAAAGGCTGTCCTAGCGTCTGTCTCTAGAAACTGTGCAGAGGAAGAGAGGTGAATAATTTAACCAACACCTGTGTTAGCGTTTGGTAT
This sequence comes from Burhinus bistriatus, assembly GCA_013397275.1. Taxonomy (NCBI): domain Eukaryota; kingdom Metazoa; phylum Chordata; class Aves; order Charadriiformes; family Burhinidae; genus Burhinus; species Burhinus bistriatus. Next base: position 79,106 of record VYXH01012760.1, read on the forward strand.
AACAGGTGACCAATGTTTGTTGTCTAAAGGACTGCAGCAGTGCAAGAGGAGGACTCACGGGGACGGTGTGAAGGTGAAGATGTCTCACACAGAATCGCGCTATTCCTTTGATGTCCCAAACCCTTGCATCAACTTTGCGGCTCTGAGTGATGATGATGTACACAATCCAGACTCCTGGTTTGGTAAGTTGCTTCCAACTCCTTGATTTGTTTTGTCTTTGGATGAGGGCTTGGCGTGATCCTTGTTTTGGGCCTGGCTTGTGTGCCAATGGATTAGTCATGTTAACTGCATCATTCATGATGCTTGGAGGTTTTTTGTTTGTTTTGTTTTTGTATTTAAACTTTGATTGTCATCTGTAACTTGACAGATGACTTTGTTAACATCATAATGAGATTCTGAGGCATTGTTAAAAATTCCTAATGTAGTATGTATAGTGAAAGTCTCTCTTTCCTCACAGACCAAAAAGCCAATCTGGAGAATGTTCCTCCTGCAGAAAATCTGGCAAAGGTTTCGCAGAACAGCCCTGCTTTTTCAAAGTCTGATGTTATTCTGTCCTCTGTCACATCACAAGGAATAACAATGAGTAAGCTGGCATGGTATGGGGTGGGGAGGGAATAAATTTTACCTGCTTCTCACTGGCAAAATTAGAAGGCCTCAGTCTGGCTTTTGTGGGACCGTCTTCATATATTGTCGTCTAGCAAGGTCCCATGTGGTTTCACTTTAGCATTCCTCTGTGTGCATGTGTGTATATATATATGAGCTGACATTTGTCACTTATCAGGTGAAAGCCATGATGAAGAGGATGGAGAAGCACAATGTATGCAGACCAATGTGGTTCCTCAGAATATCGTTGGATCCCTGGAGAGCTGGAGAGCTGCTGCTCCTGCAGAGGCCTCTCAAAGGTGAAATACTTGTATTCAGTTTGCATGAAGATTGATGATGGTGTGACTAAGCAGGTCCTTGCTCTCAGGATCTGCAGTTCTAGCTGTTCTTGGGTCATCCTGTGGGTCTGAAGTTTTCCAGTGTAGAGATTGTGTATTGGGACAGCTGATCCACTTGCTAAGCTGGAGGGACAATTTCTAGGGGTGGAAATGTGATGCAGTGTCTCACTTACATGTCAAATGAGACTCGGTAGCACTAGCAGCTTCTGGAATGTGAGGATATCTGAAACTGAAGTGGCTTATAAAGTTTCTTTGTTTATATCTGACCGAGTTGGGCAGAACTCATTCTGGATATGAATGCAGTGCAAGAGGCTCTGTATGCTCATGTATACCAAGGAATATTAAGTTTATGGATTGTTAAGCTTAAATAATTCATTCTGCATTTGGATTGTTGGGTTAAACACAAAATTTGCCTAAGGGACATGTTGGAGTTAGGTGATGCACTGACCTAAACAGTGTTGTACAGATCGTATGTCCTCTCAGACCCGTGGGAAAGCTAACCTCCATTTTCTGTTCTACTCTAGAGCGGGTAGAAGACAGGCTACAAAACAGAGAAAAACACAGCAACGCAAACAGCCAGCTAGAATCAAAGCGGAGAGAAATGCTGATGCCTTGGTTAATAAAGAAGAGGTTCCGCCCCTGAAAAAAAGGAGAATGTAAGTCATCAAAGTCCTTCTGTCTGGGGCTGGAAAGCGGGATACAACTGTTTCTTTGGAAAGGTTTTTCCACTTGTCTGAGAGGGATCTCGAAGGAAGGTTAGGGGGAGGTGACTGAAACCTGATTCCTGATACTGGTTTCATAAACAAGAAGCAATGGCTGTAAGACCTGAAGGAAACACTCTGTTTGGAGGTAAAGATGTGAATGAAATAAGCTTGGGCTTCTTGCTCCATACTTAGTGTCTGTCAGCTAGCTTTAAATTTGGCTTAACTTGTCCGTCAGGAAGTCATCAGGCAGTCATAAGCTGTGAAAGAATCACAGCTAAAATATTTCTCAAATTAGCTTAACCATTAAGATATCATATGGTGATAAGCTTGTGGTCAGGAAATTGAAGCGCGATCTTTCGAACGTTGCTGTACCTAGATGAACTACAGTACACCTACCTCCTCAGGAAAACCTTAAGTTCCAAAAACTCAGTAATTCATCATCCCTTCCTACAGCCTTAGAGTACCAGGGAAAATTAGACGATCTATACCTGGGCCTGTGGTGAGGTAAGGCCAGTCTGGCATACCTTAGAACTTGCCAGGTGTTGGGATTTTATGTGTGGTGGTGAGAACTGCAGGTGATCTTTCATTTAGAGCACAGTTAATTGGAGTGGTTTGCTGCAACAACTTCTTTCCTTAGTTCTAGCAGCAGAGAGAAGGTGACAGAAGTATCCACGAAGAGAGAACCCCTGCAGAATCCTGACCTCTCCCCAGGGAGAGGGAAAAGCAAACTGACCGTGCCTTCCAAGCCAACAATGTTAAAGTACGTAGCTTTCTTGTGACTTATCTTTGCTAATCACTGTTGATTTAGGTGACAGCCCTGGCTAGAGTGTTTTCAGCTTCAGCTTAGCATGTGATAGTATCACATTTAGTAAACACCAGATCAAGGCAACAATATTAGGATGAAATGTACTTCACCAACTGATCCTGTGCAAAGGAAAGCGCTTGCTTTTAATTTGAGGAAAAAGTTGTTCTTGCTAATGGATGAAGCTTGCGTACAGCAAAGGTGTATGCAGGATAGCAGTTAGCTGCAAACTTTCTCAAGCAAACAAAATCCAAACAGGTCTTTTCTAAAGAGTATCCTTTTATAATGAATGATGCTTCTGCAATGAAGTCAAAGATAAGCATGTTCCGTTGCACAAATATCATGCTGTGAACCACTGAAGCAGGAAGGCATATCTCAGTCTTTAACCTGCTTCTGCAGAAGGACCAATGTTTCTGGCAAGCTGAAGAGTACAGAGGAGCAGGAACTGGAGAAGATGCAGCAGTTGCAGCGGGAGGTTATGGAGCTGCGGAAGAGGAATGAGGAGTCTCTGAAAGCAGCTATTGCTGGAGCAGGTGGGCTTTAGCTGAATTGCAAATTGAAGCTGTACTGGGCTCAGCTGGAGGGTTCTATACAGAGCTGTACAAGTACCTTTAAAAACATTCCAGATTTTGTAACAAGTATTAGGATTAGGCGGCTTCTAATGTAGATCAGCCCCTAAACTGCCTGGAAACAAGTTTCTTTGTCTTTTGTCATGTTTTGAAAGGTTGTAGATGAGGTCTCCAAAAACTGTTCAAGTTATAAGAAAGTAAATGCCTTCCCCCAATCCCCTACCCCAAAAGGCTTCCAGATCTTACATGCTCTTTTTCTTTAGGACAACCCATGAAGAGAACTGTTGGTCAAGTAACAAAGCCAATTGACTTCCACTTCTGCACGGAGAGCAGAATTAAACAACATGTGGAAAGCCAGCCTGGGAATGAGTACAAGGAAATAGATTTTGCATCGGTGCTGAGAAAGCATCCTCCTTCTCCGGTGAGAACTAGAATATTGCCTGCAGTCAGCTGACTAATTCTTGACATCATGTTCTTTCTGCTTTTGCAACACACATGCTACTGGTAACCTGCAAAGAGGGTTACTATAGGAGAGGCAAGCGTTGTGCAAACATAACTGTTAGCTCACGGCATATCTGCATTGCCACAAGACTCTAAAGGACCCTTTTGAAAAGCGCCCTTTAGTGTCATATCTTCCAGTCACTATACTTCGAGCTTTAATCTTCCACTTCATACAGTTTCCCAATGTGACTAGCTTGTGTATGTTCAGACAGTTGAGGCTTATGTCTAATGTTAAGTGTTACTGTCTTTTTAATAAGGAGAAGGGACAGATACTGTGAATCAGTGGGGAAAGGAAGTGTCATCAAAGCATCCTGTATTAAACAGCCATAATGACTATAGTTTTTTTTTGTATCCAGGGGCGAATGCCGAAGGGACCCACTGTCCCCAGACCTTTCAACCTGTCCCAGGGAAACAAAAGAAAACTTGAAGAAACCCCATCAGAATATGTGTCCCTTGCTGAGCAGGTAGAAGCATTCCAAAAACGCACACCCTCTCGTTACCATTTGAGGAGCAGGAAATCTGATGAAGGTGAGCAGTCCTGGCTATGTCCAGCCAGGGGGCTGTCCACAGAGATGGTGGTAGAGCAAGAACTATGCTTTGACTACTCTACTGAGCAAACAGTCTGTGTCTGAAGGCCTTACCATTAACTGCTGGTCTCTATGACTTGAATTTATAGGCCCAGTTCCAGGAAAGGTGGTGAAGGCTCGGATTACAAACCCTAAAACGCCAGTACTTCTAACAAAGCAGCGCTTCAGACCTGTCACCTGCAAGACTACAGCAGAGTTAGAAGCAGAGGAATTGGAGAAAATTCAACAGTAAGTAAAGGTTTACTCTAGTCCTCCAGGAAAGAATTGTATAACACTGGAAACATCTTTCAAGTGCCAAAATATCACTTCTTGGGAATACCCTTTTTCCATAAAAGAATGAGTAGCATAAAAACAGTGAGATTCTCTTAGTTTGTTCATAATCCTGTGGCTCTGACTGTAGGGACGTGAAAAATAGCCAATTCATTTTGAAGAAAGTGCTCTTAGGAGAGCTGATCTTGGGTTGAGTACAGCTTATGATTAGTAAAGCAAACCCAGTATAGCAGTACAGCCTGTGTATGCTTCAAAACTCTTCTGTAGACAAAGTTTTGGATTTCCAAGAAAGCAATCTGTAAGGTTTTCCTTAACGTCTTGCTGTTTCAAAAGCAAAGGAGGAGTTGCGGACTATGTAATGTGTGTGTGGCACAGCTGCTTCTGTACCTGAGTATTGCTCTTTCATGTTGTGAGAGCAGCCATTTGCTAGAATGGCTGCATCTTGCAATGTAAAATATGTGGTGACTCCGTCTTTCCTGTGTAGGTACAAATTCAAAGCACGAGAACTCGATCACAAAGTCTTTGAAGGTGGACCACTCCTGCCCAAGAAACCCCCTGTGAAGGAACTCACGCAACCCATTGGGTTTGAGTTGGAAATAGAAAAAAGGATTCAAGAGCGTGAGAGTAAGAAGCAGCACGAGGAAGAGCACTTTGAATTCCATTCCAGGCCATGTCCAACAAAAATTCTGGAGGACATTGTGGTAAGAAGTTTAGTAATACCCCGACCTGGGAATTAGAATTGAGGTGGCAATTAGCTTCAAAATGTCTGTAGCTATGTTGCATTATGTATTTAATAATCTTCAGTAAACACTGTCTGTCATTAGGTAAGAACTGCAATGAGTACGTACTGTGCTATGTTGGGTTGTCTTTCTGTAGCGCTTTTTCTTGGTGCTTAGGCTTGGGTAACTCCTTACTGGCTCTTCTGAACAGGGCGTTCCAGAGAAGAAAGTACTTCCTGTTACAGTCCCCAAGTCTCCAGTCTTCACCTTGAAAAGCAGAACCCGAACGTCTGGCAGAGATGAAGAAAAGGTAACTGTTGTGAATGGGCTGTAGTCAAGCCTTCTGGTCCCACCACGGTGACTGCCTTGGCCAGCCTGCAGTACCTCTGCCGGCTGGGCGTGATGGTCTGGTTCAGCTAGCCCCTTCCCTCCTGTTAGGCAGTTCCTCCAGTGGTCAACTTTCTCTGTGCCTTTCCCTTGTAACAACCTAGTTGGTGTTACTCATTTCACAGAAACTGAATTCTCATACAAAATTAAATAACTCCAATTTTATCACGAGGGCACTGACTTGGATTTCTGAGGTGTTGCTGCTATGAATGAGGAAAGTGAACTGCTTAAATTTCTAAAGGACATTACCCTTCCCTATTCTGTTATTGAGAAGGGCAGATATTGCACGTGAGCTTTCTTCTCCCTGCAGTCACTCTAGATTCCTGGAGGTGGGGAGCAGGATTCAGAATGTGTCCAGTTCTTCCTCCATTCCCTCTTGTTAAAGCATTACAGTCTAATTTGAATGAGCACTAGAACTGATAGTGGTTTGGAAACAGGAAGAACTTGCCTGTGGTTCAGGATGCCTGTAAACTGGTACTCTTTTGGATTACGAATTTTTGCAGTGTCGAGACTGTTTGCTTGATGCTGTTGTGACCCTTATTAGAGGAACTCTAGTAATCACGGATTTGTTTGGTAGGAGTTAGTCTTTCTACAAAAATAAAAAATCTGGTGCTGTGTCAGATCCTAACACTAATATCCCTTTAGGAAAAAGAGGTGGTCCCCGTGATCAAAGCTAACCCTATGCCACATTATGGAGTGCCCTTCAAACCTAAAATGCCAGAGCAGAGGCATGTGGAAGTTTGCCCCTTCTCTTTCGATGCTCGTGACAGAGAGCGGCAAATACAAAAAGAGAAAAAAATAGAAGAATTGCAGAAGGAAGAGGTAAGAACTAAAAGCTACCTTGGCTTCCACCCCTTAAGTAAAAAGAGTGTGGCAGGACTTGCCTCTTGCTGTTGGCTGTTAAACTTCCAAAGCTTTATGCCTTTGAGGAAAGGGCAAGAAATATTTCAAGTTGTTTCTTTCAGGTGCCAAAGTTCAAAGCACTACCTCTGCCTTACTTTGACCATGTTAAGCTGCCAGAAAAGAAGGTCAAAGACCCAACTCAGCCTGAACCGTTCAATCTACAGGTTGATGAACGGGGAGCTGCTAAGCTACAGAGCTGGAAAAAACAGGTAGGATGGAAAGGATAATGGGTATGACTAGACTTAAAGCAGCTAGTGGAGTTGTGATCGACTTCTGAAAGTGTCCTGCTTGAGTTGAATCAGGATGTGAATTTTAGCAATTAATTACCTTGTCCTTGGCATGAGACTTGTGCTATGGGTTAAGGATTGGTAGATTGTGGGGTTTTTTTTATTTTTCTCTTTATGGTAAGTGATAGGATTTACCACAACTGCATGAACAGCTGTTGGGGTATTTTCTAAGCAGCAACTATGTGCAGCTGAATCCCTTTGCTGACCATCTCTGTGCTTGGGGTTTATTGACATATAAATAATATACTGCTTTTCTCATGTGGAGTCTGCGGTGGACACCTGAAATCTTCAGGCTATTTTTGGCAAAAGTAACTAGCAGGCAATGAGTGACATGACTTCTTGGCTTTAATATAATTTTCTATGCAAATGATTTGATCTAAGTAAACCAAGCTTTTCCTGTGTTGGGAGCCTGAAGTCTGGGTGGGGGTAGTTGGTCTTTTTGTTATGCTTGGCACTTAATGGACTCTATTCTCTTGCAGCTTAAAGAAGATTTGAAAAGGCAGAAAGAGGCAGCATGTTTTAAAGCTCGTCCCAACACAGTGATGTACCAAGAGCCTTTTGTGCCTAAAAAGGAAAATATGCTGTTATCAGGTGGGGTTACAAGCACTTGCTACACAGGCTTGGCTGATAGAACTGATGCAATTAAATGATGTTTAGACTGGCTGTTGCCTCTTCTTTATCAGCACAGCCAATACTGCCTTGCACTTAATCAACCAGTTCCCTAACAGCTTGTGTCCCCAGAGATCAGAGGAGTTTCCTCTCCGCTGCCCCCCTGTCCCGCACTAACATGGCAGCTGTATTTAACAGCTATGCTACAATTGGCAGATGATTGATGTGGGCTAGCTTGGGATAAGGGTAAATAGCATGCAAGGAGCTCCCTGTAGAGACAGCTGGCATTTCTGCAGCAGCTGTCAGTCTCTTCCTCCCATATCTAATGAGATGAAGGCATCTACAGCTAACCTTTGTAGGGTATAGAACCAGCCAAAAACTTGTTTGTACTAACGGTTGTCTGCTTGCTCCCTCCTATGAGAACACCTGTGATGGGGTAATGTCTGCATTAACACTGCTCACGTTTGGGCGTAAGGCTTTCTCTTTTCCTGAAGCCTGGAGGTATCTACTAACTACCCTTGCAAGGTGAAGTGCTCCAGAGGGAGGCTTCCATTTGACGCTAGTAGTGCTCTGCTTTACCTGACGTCTGCACCAATGTTATCTCCTCTATTTCTAAACTTAGAGAGCCTTTCTGGTTCCGTAGTTCCTGAAAGCTTTGAGCTGGCAACGGAAAAAAGAGCTAAAGAGCGGCAAGAATTTGAAAAACGATTGGCAGATAAAGAAGCCATAAGGGAGAGGCATCAGGAGCAGGTCAGACAGCAACAAGAGGAGCGTGAAAAGGAAGAAGTTGCTAAGCTAAGACAAGAACTGGTAAGTGAGCTATATCTGAACAGGGGCTGTGAAGTAACCCCAAAGGGATGTGTGAATACACTAAATGAGCTAATGTCAATGTTGAGCTGCATTAAGACTGTCTTTTCAGGTTTCCCTGTTGCAAACTGATTCCTCATTAGCTTTACAAGTGGTCTTAAAAAAAAAAAAAACACAAACCCAACCAACCAATAAAAACCAAAAAAAAACCCCCAAACCCCAAACCAAAAAACCCACCCAAACCAAAAATCACCCAAACGAAAAAAGGCAGCTCTGCTGAGATGACTGATTTTTGGAGCTGTATGCATGTAGTCGTTGGAGCAGAATGATCTTGGTGAAATCTACACCCCCAAAGTGTGCCTTGCATGTTCCTGGTGGGCTCACTCCAGTGCCCTGGGCAGTGTGGTAGTCATGTAGACAAACGTCTGCCTTCATCCCACCGTTGGCTCGCCTGCAGGTCTCAGCTTCATCGTAACTGCAACCATTTGCTTCACTTTGTCCTTGATTTATTTTTTTTTCTCCTTTTTTACAGGTTCACAAGGCAAACCCAATACGCAAATACCGCAGCGTAGAAGTGAAGCCCAGTGATCAGCCACTGACTATGCCCAAGTCTCCCAACTTCTCAGATAGATTCCGGTGCTGATATGCATCCACATGATAGTAGGAGGGAGATCCCATCCCACTCTCTTGATAGGCAGAGAGGGAACAGTTGTTTTTGCGTGACTGCTCAGTCTCGATTCCTATACTTAGTTCCATTTATTGCTATATTGAGTAGTTTAACTCCACCTGAGGCAGGTGGCTGAGGCACGGCATTCAGGCAGTGCCATATGGCCTCGCTTCACACTAGACATCTTTTTCTCTAAAGACTAGGTTTTATATTGTATACAAATATTGTGTACATGAACTAAATAAAAATTCCTGATCTGATACCTGTCTCTTGCTAGTGGCCCCAATCCCTTTCTTGCAGAAGAGTTTTCGGTAAAGGGCACTTGGTGAACCTACAAGGATGTGTGTACCTGGAAGACCTGGCTTGTCTTTGTACATCTACGTGTTGGTTTCAAGTGTCTGTTCCTTAGACTTTTAGTCTGTATTACACTTGAATTGTGTTAAGTAACGTGGCTTCTGACCCTTCTTGTTGATGTTTACATGAGTGCTAACATGAATCTTGCCCACACTTTTTAAAGTAGTTTGCTGTATATTAGAGCATTAAACCTTCTGCAGTTTTATAGCTGAAGTCATTCTGTTTGGGGAACCACTTGACTGGCAAATGACTTGCTGTAAGCTGCTTCCTGCCAGCTCAGTTCTCCTCATCTCCTAGCCAGTCTAGCACGGCTAGCAGGACTGAGTATAGGCCAAGTGCTCTAATGTGCTGGAGGACAAAACTTTGAGCTTTGTAAAGAGGTAATCAAATTTAGATTAAAATTTACTAAGAGTGATTTTTTTACCTTAGCATTGTGATGTGATTTCTCACCTTGTAAGACCTTTATCACTTGCTGGAACCTGTGTGAGCTGGGCTGCTCACTGCTGTGGTGCTGTTTTGAGCAAAGGAAAACATGGGAAACTTAATGTGTCCAGGTAGGACAAGCTGTTTCTTGTTTGTGAGTTATGGCAAACATTTGCTTTCATTTCCTCTGAATTTGGATACCATTGGAGAAGTATTCTTAGAGTGTGTGGCCTTTTATTCAGATTTTCCTTTGGGTGGAGAAGAGAAGGGAGTTCAAACTTACTAGGTGTTGGCCTCCAGCCGAGGGTTATGGCATACGGTACTGTCTCATTATCCTTGCCAAAGCGTATCAAGCAATTGCTACTGTTTTACTCCTAATAGGAGAGATGATAGGCAGAAAATCCTCAGAGAGCTGAATTCAAAGACAAACATTTATTGTACCTGAGGATGATGTTTCTGCAGGGATTCTCCAAAAAAGTGGAATGCTCAAGGGATATCATTGCAGAACAGCAGCTGCAGTCTGCCACCAGCAGTGAGCAAGTGTTTTGTGTGGATGTACTGAACTTAGTGCTTCAGCGAGCCCCAGCCTCAAAGTTCTACTCTGCTTGGATTAAGAGAGTCACCCCCACTGAAACATAAGGATTCTTTAAAAATAAGGTATTGTGCAGTTGTTAATTGAGGAACTGGAGAGCAACATATTTTGAGGAAGCATGTGTTACTAAAGGATGTGACAGCCTGTGACAGCATGGCCTCTTCAAACCAGTGAGCTAAGAGACAAGGCTCCTTTTTGCCAGTTTTGGCTTTTCCTTCCTTTCTCTTGAGGATCTTTACGTGACGGTGGCAGAACTGGGCCTGAAAGGTTGACCCAGTTGTACAGGATGCCTTCAGCAGCATTTTGCTGACTTCGCCCTTAGCTCCATGTTGCTGAGCTGAGGGTAATGGGGGACTGTTGGCAGCAACAGCCTGGCCGAAAAGCTCTTTGTCACAGGGAATGACTGGAGCAAGAGGAACTTGTAAGCATCTTCTTGAAAGCTAAGATCTATGTGGATCTGACCAAAGGTGTTGCAGGTGTTCCCTCAGTCTGCCGTAGCCTTATTTCTGTGGCAGTGGAGCTGTTCCATGTGATCTGCTGGACGAGGACATGGCAGGACCTCGAATGTGCAGTCACCTTCTGCTGCAGGCTCAAGTGCCAGGTCCTCTGGAGCAGGCAGTATGTGGGCAGCAGGAGCAGCAAATATTTATGGCGACTCGGAGGAAAGCCTGAATGATGATGAGCTGGGGAAGAATGTAAAGGCAAGCAAGATAACAAGGCTGCTGAGCTGGAGCAGATATCGATCCCTGAAGGAAGGAGCAACTGGATTTCTGTGACAGCCCTACATGGCCTCTGCTTCGGACCTGAGGAAGGGTTTGTATGCCTGACAGCTTGTCAGTTGTTTTCCCAATGCTATCATTGGGTCTAATAAAAGATATTACCTCTTCCTGCAAACACAGCCTCTTATATTCCTCATACACTGCAGACTTAGTGAAAGGGAGCCTCGGGCTGCTATGCCCTGCAAGGGTATCAGGCATTTGGCAGAGATCTTGGAGTCATCCACTGGATTCTCACAGGCTGGTGGGTGGCGGATGGTTAGTGTAACCTGCCCTCTTAATTAGGGGGAAAGTGTTGATATACTGGAAAAACTGCTCTAGTGTAGAAAATGTGTAAATGATGGGTGTCCTGGAGAAGCTGAATGTTAATGAGGATGGAGTTCAGCTAAGGTTTCAACAGGGAAACAGTGGCAGGTGATTTTCCCAGTCCCAGCAGAGTAGAAGTGAGAGAGTAAAGTTACAGGACTGGAGCAGGAGACCGGGATTTAACTGAGTGCTACCTCAGCACACGCCCTTGGTCAGGGCAGGTTGACAAACTGATGTAAAAATCTATATTGCTGTGTGGATTTTGCAAAAACATTCTTCTGTTCAAGAACTCATCACCTTTATGAGCATGCTTTTATGGAATCACTAAATTTTCAGAGCTGGAAGGGACCTCTAGAGATCATCTAGTCCAACTCCCCTGCTGCCGCAGGAATGCCCAGAGCACATTACTCGGGACTGCATCCAGGCGGGTCTTGAAAATCTCCAGAGAAGAGGACTCCGCAACCTCCCTGGGCAGCCTGTTCCAGTGCTCGGTCACCCTCCCCATAAAGAAGTTTGAATGGAGCTTCCTATGTTCCAACTTGGGCCCGTTGCCCCTCGTCCTGTCGCTGGGAACCACTGAAAAGAGTCTGCCTCCATCCTTCTCCTCAGAACTGCTTTCCAGCAGGTCCACCCCTAGCCTATAGTGGTGCCTAGCATTCTTCCTCCCCAGGTGCAGGACCCTACACTTGCTCTTGTTGAACCTCATGAGGTTCTTCTCTGCCCAGCACTCCAGCCTGTCCAGGTCACGCTGGATGGCAGCGCGGCCCCCTGGAGTGTCAGCCGCCCCTCCCAGTTTGGTATCATCAGCGAACTTGCTGAGGATACGCTCTGTCCCCTCATCCAGGTCATTGATGAATATGTTGAACAAGATTGGACCCGGTATTGACCCCTGGGGGACACCACTGGTTACAGGCCTCCAACTTGATACTGCTCCGTTACTCACAACCCTCTGAGTTCAAGGGAGCAAGCGGGGCTGGAGGGAGGGGTGATCAAGGAGAGCGGGAGCTCGGTACAGAGTCTCTGATGCATTTCTAGTTCAAAGTAATTTGCTGAGAGCTGGAACTAAAAGGCAACCAAAGTTTTTCTGGACTCTTATGTTGAAGCGTAGCTGAGAATTAGCTGGTGAATGAGATCCTTATCAAAAGGCTTGATGATGCTCTCAAAACCACAGCTTTGGTTCTCACTGGCCTCTCTGCTGGGATACCTTGTTGGCTGCCAGCATGGCCTGGCATGAAGCTGGCAAGGGCAGCCTGCATGTGGGCAGGTCCCGGTGATTTGGATCCATGCTGATGCTCCCTGGTGTCACTGCTGGCAGCCACGTTGCTGTCCTTGAGCTGTTGCATACCTCTGGGAGCTCTTTTCATGATGTTGGGATTTTTCCCTGTCTTTTCCCATCGCCTTGGTGGGACCTGTCACGACACAAGCACGGCTCATCTGGGGAAGTCCTGGGTGCTGATGGAAGCAGTTAAGCTGCTGACTGTGTGTCCAGGTTGGTCCCCACTGGGACAGGCAGGCTGGCTGGCTTGTGTTACAGTGGCATGGCTGGGATTTAGGTGGGGATGTTGTTGTTGCCTGCCCTGCCGCTCGATTTAGACAGGGTATAGGGTTTCCTGGAGAACAGGCAGGGCTTGGCTGTGCGGAGAGCCTCCCTTACCCGTGAAAAGCGTAAAGGTTAAAGTGTGCTGCCGAAGTTGTGACAACCGCGTAGCTAGGGAACTGGCATGCTTGATGCTTTGCCAGATATCCCCAGGACAGGCTGTTTTCCAGCTGCAGCCAGTGTAGACTCTGGCTTAAGTTCCTGAATGAGGAGGGGAAAAAAACCCAACACCCAAACCAAGAAACCACCACCCCCCAACCTGAGAAACCTTGATGGTGGTTGGTTTGCTTCTGTGCTCTGCAGAGACCTGGAGTGCTGTGCTGGTCACTGGGGTGTGGGGTCTTGGACCAAGGCGTCCGAAATCATGGTGTGCGGCAGCTGTTGCCCTTCTTGCAGTGCTACAAATCTTTTGTGAGGGGACTGTCTTCAGCTTATTTCTCTTTGCCCACAAATGAATTTTATCTTGTAACAGTGCCAAACCATGGGGCAGTCATCCTTCACACACACCTTCTTTGGAGGACCACTTCCATGGCTGTGGCTGCGGTGCCTGCTCTCAACTTTGCTTCCTCACCTTGTCCCAAGGCTTCACGCCTGGACACCAACCCTGACTCTCAGTGAACGTGTAAGATTGCAAGCACCCCGGGAAGGCTGGCCAGCTTCCAGCCAGGCGCTCCTGCTCTCCTTGGAGAATTTTATCCCAGTTTCCACTGTACCAACCCCCTGCTCCCATTCCTGGTGAGTGGATGTGCTCCTTCCACGTGGGGCTTGCTGGGTGGTTGCTGAGCCGAAGGCTGGTGGAGCAGTGGCAGCACGTACCCGAAGTGGCATTGGTGGCCTCCAGGTGCCTGGCAGCCCTTGGCCAGAGGAGAGGAGAGGCGATTCCAAACTGTACTTTGGTGATGACAGTTGGTGGGCAGAGTCCCCGCTGCCCAAGGCATGACATCTCACCAGTTATTCCTGCTGGTGTGTCCTGCAGACGCTGAGTTGCGATGGGAGCAGTGGCTATGCCAGGAATGGGTGACATGGGTGCTGGTGATTCTCCAACCTCTGCATGTACACAACTGCATCAGCACTGCTGGTAGGAGCTGTGTGCCTGCTCCTACATGATCCCTGTTGGTTCTCATCACGTTCCAGGTCCTGCCCCCAATCTGGGGAAGAGGGAGGCTCTCCAGCATGGAGCCAGGCTCCCTGAAGCCACAAATCTGAGCTGGAGTGGGAGAGCCCAGTGGCTGCTCAGGAGCCTCTGGCTGTGCCCAGCTGAGTAAGCATTGCTCTTGCGTTGAGGTGGTGGTGGATGCCTGAGATGCTTCTGCCGCTTGTGCTGCTGCTGAGGGGCTGCTGGTTTTGTTGTCGGGACTAGCTGGGCTCCAGAGGAGACAGCTCCAGCCACGAGTTTTGCTTTCTCCTTAGCTTTAAACCTTGCCTGCAGGCTGCCTGTGCGGTGGGGCTGTGAGTCACGGCTGGAGGCTGCAGCAGGGAAGGAGCCGGGATGGCTCCCTTGGCCAGTGCTGTGATCAGCGTGAGCCATAGCGTCACCGGCTCTCTACCCTGCTCGCCAGCTGCCACACGAGACCAGAGCAGCATCTTTCCCACGGGTGAGACATATATCAGCCTTGGACTGTTGCCCATGGCATGGGAAGGGTTTGGGGGGGATCTTTTGTTTCTTCTCTTGCACTGCTTGCTGGTGGTCTCCTCTGCAGCAGCAGCAAGGAGGGCTGCAGTCCTACACCCCTGGCTGCTTACTCCTCCGTGATGCTCCGGGCCTTTGTGCTCGCCCCAGCAGCTGCCCAGGGGCAGGCAGGACAGCACCACCTCCAGGACAGGGGGACGGCTGTGTCCCCAGCCTGGCTTGTCTCGCTCTCAATGCCATGTGTGAAGCACAGCTCCTCTGGCGAAGCCAGTCCATGGTGCACAGAAGCTGGTGACTCACTGGGAGCTGGGATTTGGCAGCATGGAACAGCACTGTCCCTTCCCCTGCCTGGACAGTTTTGCAACACAATGTGCCCTTGTGGCCAAGAAGGCCAATGATATCCTGGGATGGATTAAAAAGTGTGGCCAGCAGGTCAAGAGAGGCTTTCTTCCCCCTCTACTCTGCCCTGGTGAGGCCACATCTGGAGTACTGTGTCCAGGTCTGGGCTCCCCAGTTCAAGACAGACAGGGAACTACTGGAGAGAGTCCAGCGGAGGGCTACGAAGATGATCAAGGTCATGGAGTACCTCTCTTATGAGGAAAGGCTGAGAGACCTGGCTCTGTTCAGCCTGGAGAAGAGAAGATTGAGAGGGGATCTCATCAATGCTTATCAATATCTAAAGGGTGGGTGTCAAGAGGATGGGGCCAGACTCTTTTCAGTGGCGCTCAGCAACAGGACAAGTGGCAACGGGCACAAACTGGAACACAGGAAATTCCATCTCAACACGAGGAAGAACTTCTTTACTTTGAGGGTAAAAGAGCCCTGGAACAGGCTGCCTAGAGAGGTTGTGGAGTCTCCTTCTCCGGAGATATTCAAAACCTGCCTGGATGTGTTCTTGTCCAACTCGCTCTAAGTGAACCTGCTTTGGCAGGGGGTTGGACTAGATGATCTCTGAAGGTCCCTTCCAACCCCTGCCATTCTGTGATCCTCCTGGGAGATGCTGCAGGCAAGGCGAGCACTGCTCCTGGGATCCTGCTGCTGCCTGTGTTGGTGGGCTCGGCTCGGCCATGCGTGATTCCTACGTGAGAGCAGCCGGACTTGGTGTCTGGCAGGACTTGAGCTCCACGTGGCTGCAGGATGGAGAGCTCAGGAGGAGAGACCTGGCCGTCAGCTGGCAGGGGCCGATGCTGGGGGAGCCCACAGTAATCTCAGCCTCCCTGGGGGCATCCAGCCAGCCCTGCTCAGCCCCGGAGAGTGTTCCACTTCCCAGCAAGCGCCAACGCTCGGCCCTTCACTGCCCCGGCTGCTGGTGGAGCCCCGCAGAGGAGCAGAGTGTTCCTGTCTGCACCTGGCTGGGGTAGCAAGGAGTGATCGGGAGGAGGGCCAGGAGGATGCCCAGTGCGGGCAGCTGCCTGACCCCCGGCAGCCCCTGCCGTCTCCTTTTCTCTTGCTGTGAGCTGCTCTCGCTGCTTTATCTCCTGTCACCGAGCCATGGCCTCCCCCGTCCCCTCCAAAGCAGCACCAGCTGTGGGCGAGGGACCAAGCTCTTCCTCCTCCATGCTGCGCTGGCGTTCCTGCTGCCCTGACATGATAAATGGGTGTTCTGCATTTTTAATAGTTGGTATTATTGGAGTGCTTTCGCCGGGCAGCGCTGGCTGCAGAGGGCTGAGTCCTGTTACCGGGGATTCCTCCTGCAACACCCCCCCGCCCCCCCTCTGCC
>VYXH01012760.1:100791-111888 GCA_013397275.1 Burhinus bistriatus
GCTGTGTCCCCCGGTGCTGCAGGCAGGCAGGAGACCCCGATTTGCAGCCAGGCACTCGGTACCTGGCCGCATCCTGCACCCACAGGCTTGGCCGGGCTGGGCTGCTGGGTTCCTGCCTTCACCCTGCACCGGTGCGTGCTCCTAGCCTGGGGCACCCCGGGGTGCCCAGCAGTGGAGTCCCCCACCTGGGCAGCTCCCCTTCTCACCCCAGATCTCCTCTCTGGGCAGATGACGTCCCTCCGCCGCCTGCACCCTTCACGCACCGCATCGTCACTCTGCGGTCTGCCAGCGTCAGCTCCCAGTACAACCTCAGCTCCAAGGAGATCCTAGGAGGGTAAGGAGGGTTCCTGGGAGGGTGCAGGATGCCCGACTTTCCCCCAGCACTGCCCTGGGCTGTTGTCCAGCCTTGGGCAATGGTCCTGGGTCGATGGGACTTCCCTGGCCAGGATGGGTTGGTGCCTCGGGTGGGATGGGTGCAGAGGGGAGCATGGGGCAGCATCCCAGAGCAGTGTAGGGGTCCCCAGCAGCCTGGATGGCTGATGGGATTGGCATCTCTCCCTGTGTCCCTTCCCAGGGGCAAGTTTGGCGAAGTTCACACGTGCACAGAGAAGCAGACGGGGCTCAAGCTGGCGGCCAAAGTGATCCGGAAGCAGGGCGCCAAGGACAAGGTCTGACTGATGCCAGGGCAGGGGTCTCCTCCTGGCCATGGTGCCACCAGCAAATGGCATGGCCAAGGTGGTGGGTGGCAGTATCATGCCCCATGTGTCCCTGGTACTGTGACACATCCTGTCCCAGTGCTGGTGGCTTGGCCAGGGCTGACACTTCGCACCACCATGGGGCTCCTTCTGCAGGAGATGGTGCTGTTGGAGATCGATGTGATGAACCAGCTGAACCACCGCAACCTCATCCAGCTCTATGACGCCATTGAGACACCCCGGGAGATCATCCTTTTCATGGAGTTGTGAGTGCCAGTGCAGTGCCACGTGGGGTCCAATGCCCGGGTGAGGGGCACCATCATGGGGGATGCTCCAGAGATGGAGCAGATGTGCCAGCCCCTCACCAAGCAGAAGGGGTTGGGTCCCATGGAATGTCCCTCACCTCACCCATTCTTTGTCGGGCACCTCTTCATCTCACGCTGGGCTCGGAGGCAGCCTCTGGCTCTGTCTGGCCAGGACATCATCTCCTTCCATTGCAGCTTCATTGAGGGTGGAGATGACCCAAGTCTTTCCCACACAGCTCCTTTTCCCCCTGCCCACTTGCTCCAGGGAGGCTGGGGCTGTGCTGGGGGTCTTCTGTTCTACAAACCCCAGTGGAGCTGGGATGTCCTGGGGTAACCCTTCCCGCATTCGTGCCTTGGGGGCGGTGTCTAATCCCAGCACACACCCATCCCACCATGGCTCTGCTCAGCCTCTACACCAGTATCTCCAGAGTGGGGCTGGGCTGGGGGTCCCCGGGGTGGGCGGGGGGCTCTGCAGGAAGGTGGCATGGGACAGGGAGTTCCAGGTGACCTCATGGTCCACCCTCACACAGCGTGGAGGGTGGCGAGCTCTTCGAGCGGATCATTGACGATGACTACCACCTGACGGAGGTGGACTGCATGGTGTTCGTCCGGCAGATCTGCGAGGGGATCCGCTTCATGCACCACATGCGCGTACTCCACCTCGACCTCAAGGTGCAGGGCTGGGGGTGACAGCAGGGGCCGGGGGTGACAGCAGGGGCTAGCTGCTGCTTGTGGGGATGGGGGAGGCTGGAGAATGGAGGGGCAGTGGGTGCTTGCAGTCAGTGAAGTGAGTCGTGCTGTGCGCTGGCCCGAGACCTGCCGTACCCATGAGGGCAGTGTGTCCCCAACACTGTCCAGCTGTGGGAGGGATGCCTGCAAGTCAGTATCACTCTGGTCAGCTGCAGGACCCATGGGTTGCCAGACCCAGGTACTGGGGATGCCCCTTCTCGGCAGTGGGGCAATGGTCTCCTTGTCCCCACAGCCCGAGAACATCCTCTGCGTCGCTGCCACTGGGCACATGGTGAAGATCATCGACTTTGGGCTGGCTCGAAGGTGCTGTCTTCCCCCCTCGGCTCCATCCCTCCTCCCTGTCCCCCTCCCACCCTTCAGCCCCGCATGTCCTCACTGTGCTGGGACCCTCGGGGCCTGCTTTGGGCTGTGACTTTGGCCACGGCTGCCTGCTCCAGCTCTCCCTGGCTGGCCTGGGAGGGCTGGGGAGGGCAGTGCCTGCTAGGAGGGGGGCAGTGGTTTCGGGGAGCAGCCTGTCCCCCTCCTGCTGACTTGCCCACTCTGGCCACAGGTACAACCCCCAGGAGAAGCTGAAGGTGAACTTTGGCACCCCGGAATTCCTCTCTCCTGAGGTGGTCAACTATGAGCAGGTCTCCTACTCCACAGATATGTGGAGCATGGGCGTCATCACCTACATGCTGTACGTCAGGGCTGTGCGGGGAGGGCTACCAGTACCGTGCTGGGGTCCCAGGGCAGAGCTCCACCAGGCACGGAGCCACCTCCAAGCCATACGTGTGCCCTTGGCACCAGGCTGCTTGGTGGGCTGGTGGAGCGTGCTGGACGGGGGGATGGGCAGGTTGGGCTGGGGGAGAGCAAGTAGGGCCCGGGAGTGTCCGTGCCCATGCGTGCAGGCAGGGAGCAGCTCATCCCAGCTGCAGGCAGGCGCGCAGCATGGTGCCAGCAGCCGTACACCAACTCCCTTCTCAGGGCCATCCTGTTTTGCTCCCTGGGGCAGCCCTGGCCAGGTTTGCTCCATTCGGGGGGGTTTTGGAAGTGCTGCAGCCTGATGGCACCCAGCTCCTCATCCTTCTGTGCCCCCAGGCTCAGCGGCCTCTCCCCGTTCTTGGGTGACAACGACACTGAGACGCTCAATAATGTCCTGGCTGCTAACTGGTACTTTGATGAGGAGACCTTCGAGAGCGTCTCTGATGAGGCTAAGGACTTCGTCTCAAACCTCATCATCAAGGAGAAGAGGTGCGAAGCCCAGCAGTGGCAGTGGGCATCCTGGGGTGGGCATCCCTAGAGCTGTGTGCCCAGCCGCTGGGTACCACGCGCTGCCCTCTGCACCAGGACCAGCAGCACCCTCTGATGTTCTGTGCCAAATGAGCCTCGTGGGGGCCTGCCCTGGCTGCTGGCTGTCCCTGGCAGAGCCTCACATCCCTCCAGGGTCACCTGCCCCAAGCAGGACATGGTCAATCACTTGGGTCCCAGCCCTGGGCACATCCCTCTGCCTGGTTCCTCCCCTGCAGTTTTCTGGGGTTTTGGGGCTCTTTGGTGGCTGGAGAAGGGGGTGATTGGGGGACAGGGGCTCGAGCAGGGGTGACCCAGGCTCCTCTCACTCCCAGCGCCCGGATGAGTGCTGGCCAGTGCCTGCAGCATCCCTGGCTCAACAACCTGGCAGAAAAAGCCAAGCGCTGCAACCGTCGGCTCAAGTCCCAGGTGCTGCTCAAGAAATACGTCATGCGACGGCGCTGGAAGGTGTGCGGGATGCGGGGCCGGCATGGGGAGGAGGGTCAATGCCGCCTGGGGGAGCTGGTGGGGGGGCTGCCAGCCTCTGCCCATCCTGGTGGATGGCATCTGGGATGGCTCTGTCTCACTGTGCTGCTGGCAGCCGGGGCACTAGGGCTGGGGACCCCTGAGCCTGGAGGAAGGGCTCCCCAGCACCAGGGTCCTCGTGTGGGTGTCCTCATGGTGGGACCCCCCTCAAGTATAGGTGCATTCGTGGTGGTCTCCCCTGAGCTGATCCCAAGAGCACCCTCTAGAGGCAGGAGTGATATCAGGACAGAGTACAGGGGATGACCCCCACCATCAGCCCTGCGCCCCCCCTGCCCTGCACTCCCCTCCCACGCAACCCAGCTGAATGGGTGCCCGGGCAGCTGCCCGCTCCCCAACCTGGCTCCTCACCAGCCCCGGGACCGGGGTCTGGCTCAGTCTCCAGAGCCGCAGCTCTTGTGGTAGGACGAGTATCTCTCCTCTTCCCCTTTTACAGAAAAACTTCATCGGGGTGTGTGCCGCCAACCGCTTCAAGAAGATCACTAGCTCGGGGTCTCTGACAGCGCTGGGCGTCTGAGCAGGGGCTCCCAGGGGAGCCTGAGCCACGTGTGAGCCGAGGCCAGAGAGGAACCGCTTGAGGGGGGGCTCGGGGGCTGCTGAGCCCCCTCCTGGCGCTGTGCCTGAGTCACTCGTCAGTCTTGCTTCTGGATGGCAGCAGGACCTCACTGGTGTTGGCCCCTGCCTGCTTCCCACCACAGGGGCCAGGGGCTGGAGCTGTGCAGCCCCTTCCCTGCCCGTGCTGCTGCCAGATGGCTGCTCTTGACCCTGCAGCATGTGCTGCACCCCTGCTCCACACCACCACTGCCGTCATGAGTCCTGCTCTGCTGCGTCCCCTGGGCTGCTACCCTGCCCTGGTACCCAGCGGCTGTGGGACTGCTTGGGGACCAGGACCCCACCGGGCTTCTCACCTGCACCCACCTCTGCAGAGCCACTCTGCCGAGCTCATCCCACCCTGGGCAGCATTGCTGTGCCAGGGACCTGCTGCTGGGGACGCTGGCATCACCCTCCTGGGCTCCTGGGGCTCCAGCCCTCCCCCTTCCCATCCAGCCAATGCTCCCATCTGGATTTCCTTGGACTGCGAGGCCACTCCTGAGCAGGGGTTTCTGATCTCATCCCTGGCCCGGCTGTGCAATGCCTGACCCGCAGCACCTCTGCTCCACTTGCGCTTCTTTCCCGTGGCCTCGGAGGAGAAAGGCTGGCCCAGCGTGAGTGTCACTGCCCGGGCTGTCCTGCACACTTGCTGCTACCTTGGACCCAAGACTTGCGTGCTCTGCCTGTAAATGCTGCAGCCAAGCCCTGCCTTTGCTGTTGCTGGATCCCGAGCTGCCCGACCTGCCTTCCTGGCACCATAGCTTGGCATGGGGATGCCAGAGGGCAGGCATGGACCCTCACCCTGGCGCTTATGGCACCGGAGCCAGGGGTGAAGCGCCTCCTCCCTGGCCAGCTGGGTGTGCGGGAGCAGAGCTGAGCTGGCCCCGAGCTGCTGCTTGCACAGGAAGGGAGGAAGCGGTGAACACGCTTCCAGCAGCATCCCCAGCTGGGAGCCAGCGAGGGAAGAAGGAGTCTTTGTGTTCCTCCTGCCCTCCCTGCCCTTCGGCTCTGCCAGCGGGGGAAAAACACAACCTCTGCTTCACCCGTCCCCGCCAGATCAAGATGAGCGAGGCGTCCTAATGCAGAGCAGCTGGACTGCGCTCCTCCGCTCCCGCGAGCATCGCTCCAGCCTCGACCACCAACACACAGGAACTGCCGATCGTTGGCTGTGGCCGCCAGCTCCCCCCACCGTGCTCGGGGGCTCCTCGGGACTGGTTGGGCTGCGGGAGGCGGGTGCTGCCCCCGCTCCTCCGCCTCGCCCTGTCCCCCTTCCCCTCTGCCTGCGCCCCTCGGGACACCCCGGTGCTGCCAGATCTGCCTGCGCCCCTCGGGACACCCCGGTGCTGCCAGAGGACGGGCATAGCCGGGGCTTTGCAGCTTCCAGCCTTGTCCACTGCGGGAGGGGATGGGGGGCTGGCAGGGGGTGCCATGCTCCCCCTGCCCTCCAGCTTTGGTTTTTGCTGTGGCCGAGCACCCTCAAGCCAGGGCTGCGTGTTTGCTCTGGGGCCCCCTGTGCCCTCTGCGTCTGCTGGAAACACCCCGGGGAAAGACAGGGGGAGGCACTGGCCCCCCCAGCCCCACTGGCTGCAGCAGGTGAAGGGGCTTTGGGCTCATCCCCACCGGGCAGGGGACACAGCTCACCAGAGTCCTGCCCGGCTCTCGCCTTCTTGTAAATAAATGTACAGGTCTGCCCGCAGCCCGCGCCTGCCCTGCTTCTCCGGGGGGGCTGCTCCCGGACCCCTCCCTGGGCCACTGCTCCCGCCTGCGTGGGCCATGCAGCCCCAGTCTGAGGGCTGCAGATAAGCGGGGAGGGGATGGGAAGTGAAGTCTCGTCCCCAGGGTAGAGGGTACAGAGAGGGGGCCCTGGCTGTGCTGGGGACGGGGACCGCCTGGTGGGTCCCAGGCAGGGCTGCGCAGCCCATGGTGCAGGTGGGGTTCGGTCTCTGCACGCTGTGGCTGTGCAGCAGCAACCGTCTCTGAGCACCCCAGGGTGCTGGGGGAAAAGGAGGGGGATGGATGGATGGATGGATGGATGGATGGATGGATGGATGGATGGATGGATGCATGGATGGATGGATGCGTGGATGGCCAGAGGTGTCCTCACAGCTTCAGCATCTGCCCAAGTGGTGTGGGATGCCCAGGCAAGGGCTGGGGGGGACGACCAGTGCCCCTCTGCCCGGTGGGGCTGCAGCCGGCCCCGAAGCAGTTAAGGCTGCCCGGGCCTGGACGCCGGCTCCCGCCGCGGGCGTCCCTCCCAGCCGCTTCCTGCCGGCAGCCTTTGACCGGTTCCTGTCGGTGACCACCCTGCGGGCCTGGACGCCAGCGCAGCCCCATCTGGTTTGAGTTACGCTCTGCGGCGGTGACGTCTCCTTCCTGCCTGGCCCTGAGAGCCATACATCGCCCTGGCCCGGACAGGCCATGGGGGCTGCAGGGCTCTGGTATGGGGTGGCCCATGGGGGTCCTGGCTGGGCTGTTGTCCTCGGACACTCCTGAGGTCCTGACTCACTCCAGGGGATCAGTTCCTGGACACAGTTCTGCGTGTGCACAGCTGTGGCACAGGGATGCATGAGCACCAGCACATCCCAGTGCCCCAAGCCCAGCTTGGGGGGCCCCCAGCCCACAGCCTGGTTTGGCATCCCAGCCCCCTCCATTCCCATCCCAGGACCCCACGGAGGCACCCACTGGGAACAGAGGAGTGGGGCCTCAGGGCTGACGCCTATGGGAACAACTGTGGCCCCATCCCATGCTCCTGCTGAGGGGCAGGACAGGACTTGGGAGCCCCCGAAGCCCCGAGGAGGGGACTGGTCCTGCTGGGGCTGATGAGCACGGTGACAGGGCTGGTCCTTGTCCAGCATAGACCATGGCAGCCGGTGTCATCCCTTGTGTGTGGGGTCCTCGTCACCCCCACGGACACATGGCACAGTCTGGGGTGTGTCCACAGCATCCGTCCCTGGAGCCTTGAGCACTCTCACAGAGCAGCACCCTTTCCCCATCCCTGCCTGCACCCCGTCCTTGTGGCACCCACCCTGCCTACACAAACAAGGGGCCCCACAGGCAGCACAGGGAGGGAAGGGGAGCGGGCAAACCTCCTGCACTGGCGGCAGCTTTGCCCCTTGACTGGGTTCAGCCCGGTCCCCAGCCACGGTACAGCCCATGCTGGGAGCGGGTGAGTGGGTGGGGGGCCAGGCCACCCACCACGAACTGGGAGCGAGCCGGGGCGGAGGCAGGGCAGGGAAAGCAGCGGGCCCACGGCCGGGAGCCAGGAGCTGGGGCGGGTGCAGAGAAGGGGAGCACCGGCAGAGCGGATGCCCTGGGCAGCGCAGGCAGCCAGGCTCTGTGGGATGGGGGTCCCCATTCCTGGGTACTGCAGCTCGGGGTGGGCAATGGGATGCACCACGCCATGCCACGCTGCTCCCAGTGCAGGGAACCCATGTGGGGCCAGGGCTGCGTGTTCCCAGGCGGTGGCAGGAGCCGGGGCGGGCGATGGGCTCGGCCGCACTGCGTGGGAACCAGACGGCCCCTGGGCACGGCTGCGGCGCTCGCTTCCTCCCGCGCCCCCGGGGACCGGCGAAGGAGGGGGCTGAGGTCAGCCACGCTCGCCGCCGGCCGCTCCGGAGACGCCAGAATGATGTAGGCGCTCAAATATTGTTTTTCACTCGGGAGGAAAAAAAAAAAAAAAATAAAGGGAGAAAAGAGAGGCCCAGGGCTGAGTGGCCGTCCCTGATGATGAAGGGTGGCC
Source organism: Burhinus bistriatus (assembly GCA_013397275.1). Taxonomy (NCBI): domain Eukaryota; kingdom Metazoa; phylum Chordata; class Aves; order Charadriiformes; family Burhinidae; genus Burhinus; species Burhinus bistriatus. Next base: position 108,684 of record VYXH01012760.1, read on the forward strand.
CCCCCTGCACTGCCTGGCTTTGGGACACGGCCATGGCCCAGCAGCAGCCGTCTGGGGGCTGATAACAGGGCTGACACGGCCGCGGTGCTCCCAGTCCCCGAGTGACGCCAGCTCCATCCCTCAGTGCCAGCACAGCCCCCGCAGAGACCCCTGGGATGGGCCAAGCTGGGGTCCTGCTGGCCTTGGGGGGCTGGGGGAGGCTCTGTCACAAGCCCGCTGCCCACAGAGAGTCCCCGCTAACCTAGTGTCCTCCCCCCATGCCTGCCCTGGTGCTGGCAGTGCCGTGGGGTCCAGGAATTGCTGCTCCTGGGGTGCCCCCTCTCCCAGACTGGTGTGGGCAGGACGGGGCATGGGTATGGGCCCCCACTTTGCTCTGGCCCCACTCCAGCGCTGTGGAGACGCTGGCCCAGGTGTCCCAGCAGTGCGTGGCAAGGGGCTGGTGGCCAGGTCTCTGCCCAGGGCTGTGCGGGGATGCCCACCCACCCCGGTGCCCCCCAGCCTGGCTGAACGGGGCAGGTCCCCGTGCCTAGCCCGGTGCCGGCAGCTGTGACTCAGCCGGTGTCTCCTCACCGGCAGCCGCCCGGCATGATTCAGGTCGGAGGAATCTGCATTCCCTGGCTGTTCCCATCACAGCCGCAGCCCCTGGCACAGCCTGGCTCTGCGGGGTGCCCCAGCCTCCGGATGTCTGCAGGGACCTGGTGGGACCCCAGGTGGGCACTGGCATGGCCCCAAGTAGGGACAGAGAGGGGAGGGAGACCTGTCCTCCCCAGAGCAGAGCCCCGGCACAGTGCCACCACCACCCACTCCTATCCAGTGTCTCTCTGGGGCCATGCTGGTGCTGAGGCTGGTGTCAGTTGTGCCACGTGTGGCACCTGGGATGAAGCCAGGCACTTTGAGTGGTCCTAGGCATGGGGAGGCAGCAGCGGGGCTCTGTGGGGTCTTGCTCCTGCCGCGGTGCATCCCCCTGCCCCTCATGGATGAGGTTCCCTCCTGCTACCCCGGGACAGGGTTTCAGGGCCTCCTGGCCCCACGTTGCGGCAGGACCTTGTCCCCAGCATCTCCCAGGGACGCAGGACCTGGATGCAGATGCCCTGAGCCAGGCCGTGCCCTGTCCCCCCATAGCCTCACTGTCCAGCCGGTGATCACCGATGGAGGGGTCAGCAGGGACGAGGGCTGCACCAGGTGGCCTTGGGGACGCATGTCCCCCAGCCAGCACCTGAGCTGGGGCAAAGGGTCCCCAGCTCACCCCTGCCCACTGCCCACCCTGAACAGGGCGCAGAGACCACAGAGGCAGCATTGGGGAACATGCTTTATTTGGTGCCGGGGCCAGGGGCGTCCCGGAGTGGGCCAGTCCCTCACTCAAAGAAGAACATGCCGGGTGTCCGGTAGAGGCAGGGGGGCAGTCCCAGGGGGTAGCCATTGCCCCCCTGCAGTGGGATTGTGGCCCCAGACCCCCACGGCTCCTTCTGCTCACCCGCCCGCAGCCCTGTGGTCCCGAAGGGCGGCTGGCGGGGGGTGGCGGGGGCTGGGGGGGCCGTGGCCAGGAGATGCTCCAGCGCCGCGCCGCATGGCCGCTCCTTCACGCAGAAGCTCAGCGCCTGCACCCGGCACTGGTAGCTGCTGCCCAGCGCCTCGGGCCCTGGCCGGCCAAAGGAGCCGAAAACGGGCAGGGGGGGCTGTGCGTAGCCCTCCCCCTCCAGGAAGCAGGACCCCCCTGTCCTGCCTGTGCCCAGGAGGGTGCCAGGGAATGCAGGGGGCACCTGCCCAAAGGGCTGGCCCGGACCCAGCCCAGAGGCAGACGGCTCCTCACCCTCCAGCTGCCCCGGGGGGGTTCCTGGGGGGACTGGGGAGTCCTGCGGGGGGTCCCTGGGCTGGGCAGGCAGCAGGCTGGGCAGCAGGGCAGGGTGCGGTGCCGGGCGCTCACCGGGCAGCGGGTACTGACCTGGCCGGGGCAGCTGCAGCGCCGCCGGGAGCCCCCCGAAGACAGTCTCCTTGAGTGGGCGGCTCTCCGGGGGTGCGAAGAACGGCCCCTTGGGCTGCGGCACATCCGGCAGGTACAGGCAGGGCTGCCTGGCCTTGGGAGGCTGCCGCCGGGCACCAGGCTCAGTGCACCCCGCCACCCCGGCACCCTCGGGCAGCGTGGTGGGGCTTGGCAGGCGCCCCGTGGCCACTGGTGAGGCGTAGCCCCCCTCTGCCTTGCCTTCCTCGGGCAGTGGGGCAGCGGGTGGCCCCCGTGCCCGTTGCCTGGAGGGCTTCCCGCGCCCCTCATCCCCCTCAGTGCCTGGTGCATCCCGGAGGCCCCTCTTCCTGGTGAAGCGCCGGCGTCGCCGCAAGAAGCTGCCGTTCTCAAACATGTTGTAGCAGTCAGGGTCGAGCGTCCAGTAGTTGCCCTTGCCTGGCTTCTTGTCGTCGCGGGGCACCTTGACGAAGCACTCGTTAAGGGAGAGGTTGTGGCGGATGCTGTTCTGCCAGCCCTGCTTGTTCTCGCGGTAGAAGGTGAAGCGGCCCATGATGTAGCGGTAGATGCCGCTGAGCGTGATGCGCTTCTCAGGCACGCTCTGGATGGCCATGGTGATGAGGGCGATGTAGCTGTAGGGTGGCTTGGTGGCCTCAGAGTTGGGGAAGGGGCCGGTGGCCGGCTCAGGGGCCAGCGGGCTGCGCAGCGCTGCATCGCCGACGGGGAGGTCCGGCTGCATCCTCCTGGCCGGCCGCAGCCCTCCCGCTCTGCTGCACAGCCCCGGCACGGCCCGTTAAAACCCGCCAGCAGCCCAGCCTCCTGTGGCCGGCCGGCGAGGGGGCGGCGGGCCCCTCCTCTCCGGGGCCGCCCAGGGCGGAGCGGGGCTCTGCTTGTCCAGCACTGGTCCCTGTGGACAGACGGATGGACGCGCTGCCAAGGCCTGCAGCCAGCGGCTCCAGGGCTGGCATGGCCGTGGCCTCCCCGGGGCAGAGGTGGGCAGCTGGCCTCGGNACAGCCCCCGCCCCCAGCCTGGAGTTGTGCCCGATCCCGTGCACCGTGCCGGATCCCATGCACCATGCCGGATTCCTGCGCTGTGCCAGCTCCCTGCACCATGCCGGGTCCCTGCACTGTGCTCACCAGCTGGGGACATGGCCTCCGGTGTGCAGCACAGCCCCCACCTCCCAGGAGCCCCCTCACCCCACTCACCAGGGGAAACTGAGGCACAGGCAGTGAGAGCCTTTGGGACAG
>VYXH01012760.1:112975-140035 GCA_013397275.1 Burhinus bistriatus
GCGCTGCCGGTTTGGCAGAGCAGCTAATGGGCATCTCACCGCTGCCTGCACCCCCTGCCAAGGGGCTGGGAACCAGGGGCAGGATGGGACCTGAGCCAGCACAGGGGCAGGGGGGTCAGCTCACGCTGTCCCCCACGGCTGGGGCTGAGCTAGCTTTGCCCACAGCATGAGGTTCTGCCTGGGCTTGCCTCCCCCAGCCACCCGTGCCCCCCTCAGACCAGTTCCACCCCCCCACACTGGAGCCAGTGGTCCTGAAACACAACCTTTATTTCTAAGGTTCACAAACCGCGAGTCCCGGTGGTGCAAGGCACGAGGACGGAACTGGCTCTGCCCCAGCTCACCAAACAAGCCCACAGCAAATCCCACCCGGCTGGCTCCCGGGGAATAAATACAGTGATCTGAGTGGGGGCGGCAGCCATCTGCCCACCCTGGTCAGTGCCCGCCCGTGTCTGGGCCCACAGCGCTGAGCACCTCGTGCACACCGGTTTGGGGAACGTGGACGGAGTGGGGTGGCAGAGCATGCCCCTCCAAGGCTTCGTTGTGACTGGGCACTTCTCTCCTGGCCCCCCCACCCCGGGCTCAGGGTTGGCAGAGCTGTTTGAGGACGCGGATGATGTGGCTGGAGGCACCGGGGGCGCAGGCCTGGGGGGAGTCGCGGAGCAGCGTCGGCCCCATGCGCTGGGCGTGATGGAAGAGCTCCCGTGCAAACACTGGCTCCACCTGCAGAGGCACAGAGCCCATGGAGGACGAGCGCAGGCCCATGTATTCCCTGACTGTGACAGCCCCGGCACCTGGCTCGGTGCCGCCATGAGCACTAGCCCCGGTGTGTACTCACGTGGGCCATGATGAGCTTCTGGAAGTGGTGCCCAGCGCTGGTGGGGTACTCCTCCCCAAAGCACAGGTGGATCTGGTACTGCGGTGTGGGCTGTCCCTGGCTCAGGTACCCCCGCAGCTCTGCAAGACACCAGCCCTATCAGGGGACACGGCATCCCCACAGCCCCGCAGTCCCGAGCAGCCGCACCAGGGCAGGACCTGGCCCTATTCCCAAAGGGATCGGGGTCTCCTGGGGTAGGGGCTGGCAGAGCCGTGTGCCTGGAGCGGCGGGCAGGCACTTACGCTGCAGGAACTGCTGCGTGTCCAGCAGCTTGTAGGTCTTCTCCCTCTCCAGCTTGTTGGGCCAGTCCCTGTGTGGAGCCAGTGGCCCGTTCCAGTACACCCTGCCCTGGCACTGGCGCTTCATGAAGACCCCCTCGGGTGCTACCCACAGCAGCACGCCACGTTCCAGGTGAGGCAGGAGCCTCTCCAGCACGTCGGTCATGCTGGCCACCCGGCCACTGCTGCCAAGCGCCCGCGGTGGGGGAAACTCAATCTGCTCCATGCAGGAGGGACCGTAGAGGCGCTCGCTGTCAGCCGGCACGGCGCGGGAGGTGATACGGCAGCCCTCAGCCGTGCGGGTGGTGACCTCCTTCACCAGCACGTCGCAGTAGTAGAGCCGGATGTGGAGCCAGCAGTCTGGGGCGAGGGGAGGGTGAGCTCGTGGGCAGCCTGGTCCGGGTGGGCCACCCAAGGCACTTCCCGGCTAGTACAGTTCCTACCTGAGTGGTTGACATCCTCCACGGGGAGGTAGGATGGGGGTCCGGGGAGGAGGTGGCCGTGGGTTGGGTTCCAGCCGTAGAAGACTCCCCTCACGTAGTACCCTGGGCCAGGGCAGAGAAGAGGTGGCAAAGGGACACAGGCAGCTGCACTGAGGGGCTCCAGGTGCTGTCCTAGATGCAGCCCCAGGGCCAGGCGGGCAGCAGGGTGTTTCCCACTGCTGCTGCTCATTACTGGGCCTCATTAAAGCCCATAAGCACATGATCAGATGGCTTTGCTCTGGGGCATGGAGGGAGCCCCCAGCCCCAGTCTCCATCCCTGCTGGCATTGCCTGCACAAGGAACAGGGTGGGAGGCTGTGGAGAGCAGGCTCGGTCCTGCCAGGCGGTGTGTCCTCCCAGCCCCATCCCGCTGCCAGGGACCCTCCTCACCTCGTTCAGCCGGGTGGGCTGAGAGCAAGGGCAGTGGAGACACGTGGCACGTCTCCATTGTGCTCTTCTGGCTTTCCTCCTCTGGACCCCTGGCAGCGCTGCCCTGGGGAGGAGAGTGGCCGCAGTGAGGGCTGAGCCGGTAGCGAGGGGCCCTGAGCTGGCTCCTGCCTCCGCCACGGACCCCATGTGCCAGCAAATCCCCTGCCTGAGTCTGGCAGCTGGGTGGCACAGGGGACTCTCAGCGACGCTCAGGTGAGCCAGCTGCCCAGCAGGACAGACACAGGCCCTGTGCAGGCAGGGGAGCCGCCGGCGGACGAGGCGGGATTTGGGGCTCCCACCTTCTCCAGCGCGCAGGCAGCTCCTGCGGTGGATGGCACCGGGGGGTGGTGGTGGTGGTGGGACACCTGGCTCACCTGCTGATCCTGACTGGCTGGGGACTGCGTGTCACCATCCTTCTCTGCGGAGAGCAAGAAAAACGCACTGAGCCCACGGCCAACTGCAGGAACAGCCCCTGGGAAGGCACCTGGCTGCCCGGGACCCCCAGAGAAGAAGAGGAATGGGGAGGAAGGGTGTCCTGGTTTCAGCTGGGATAGTTAATTTTCTTCCTAGTAGCTGCTGTGTTTTGGGTTTAGTATGAGAATAATGTTCATAACACATATTGTTTTAGTTGTTGCTAAGTAATGCTTATAGTAAGTCAAGGACTTTTTCAGCTTCCCATGGAAGCTGAGAGGGAGCACAGACAGGACAAGCTGGCCAAAGGAATATTCCATACCTCAGACGTCATGCTCAGCATAGAAATAGGGGCTGGCTGGGGGACAGGGATCCGCGATCACTGCTCAGGGTGGGCTGGGCAACCGATCACCCGATGGTGAGCAATTGTATTCCATCACTTATTTTGTATATTCTATTATTACTATTTTCTCTTCCATTACTGTCTTTATCTCAACCCACAAGGGTTTTTTTTCTCTTTTTTTCCCCTCTTCTCCCTACTCTACCGGGGGAGGGAAGTGACTGAACAGCTGCATAGTCCTAGTTGCCAGCTGGGGTTGACCCATGACAAAGGGTGATGTCTGTGGGACACGAGGCTCTTACAAGCACGGTGCAGGCATCAGCCCCAAGTCTGGTGCAGGAAGAGGGATGGCAGGGACGTACCTGCGTCCCGGGTGCCATCAGACACGATCTGGTACACCTTGTAGGGCTCGGAGATGTCCAGCTGGCTCCGTTCAGGCACCTCCTGGAAGTCGGTGCTCTTGTTGAGGGCGCAGCGGAGACGCGTCTTCCAGGTGGAGGGATCAGCCTTGTCTGTTCCTTCGTGGTACTTCCCCTTGTAGATGGCCCAAGCCTGCCGGGCAGAGGGTGCCCTCTGCTGCAGGGGCTGCCTGCGCCCCAGAACCCTGCTCGGCTGTCCAAGGGGGCCCACTGGGGTACAAGTCCACTGGGGCTGGGCAGGAGGCAGTGGGGAGCCGGGGCTGTGTGCCCTGGGGGGCTGAGGGGAGCTGGGTGGTGAGGGGTCCCAGGGGAGCACATGGAGCTAGGCAATAGTGAGCACTGGGGGTGTCCCAAGGGTGCCCATGGAGCTGGGCAGGGGATCCCGGGGATGTGCATGGAGCTGGGTGGAGGGTCCGAGAGTGCACATGGAGCCAAGTGGGGGGTCCTAGAGGTATGCATGGAGCTGGGCAGCCCCGGGGATGTACACGGAGCCAGGCAGGGGGTCCCAGGGGTGTGCACAGAGCCAGGTAGAGAGACCCGGAGGAGTGCCCAGGGCCAGGCAATGGGGAGCCCCGGGGGTGTGCATGGAGCCGGGCAGGGAGTCCCGGGGGTATCCCCAGGGCTGGGCAATGGGGATCCCCGAGGGTGCACATGGAGCTGGGTGGGGGGTCCCGGGGATGCTCCCGGAGCCAGGCGGGGGCCCCGGGGAGCCCGGGGTACCTTGAAGAGCGCTGCGTCCTGCTGCTGCCGGTAGTCCTGCTTGGCCGCGTGCTTCCAGGGGATGCGGAAGAGCGTCCGGTGCCGGTTCTCCCAGCGCAGCCCCGGGTACCGGCCACTGTCTATCTGGGCGATCAGCCATTCCTTCAGCCGCATGGGGCCCCCCGGCTCCGCCATCGCGGCCCCGTGCCCGGCCCGACCCGGTCCGGCCCCGCCGCCCCGAGGGAACGTGTAGGGGCGGTGAAAGCGAAAGCGCGGCTCCGGCTTTCACTTTCCTTTTCTCTCCCGACGCCGCCAGCTCTGGCTGCTCCGCCAGCCCGGCGAGGGGGGGACACGGGGCAGCCCACGGGAGAGGGGACAGGGCCACCCACGGGAGAGGGGACAGGCAGCTCGCACCCACGGGAGAAGGGACAGGGCAACCCATAGAAGAGGGGACAGGGCAGGCTACGGGAGAGGGGACAGGGCCACCTCGCACCCACAGGAGAGAGGACAGAGCAGCCAACAGGATAGGAGACGGGACCACCCACGGGAGAGGGGACAGGCAGCTCGCACCCACGGGAGAAGGGACAGGGCAACCCATAGAAGAGGGGACAGGGCAGGCTACGGGAGAGGGGACAGGGCCACCCACGGGAGAGGGGACAGGCACCTCACACCCACGGGAGAGGGGACAGGGCACCAGAAAGCACAGGGAACTCCCCTGCACCCCTGCTCCCCTCCCGGGTGCCTTCCTTCAGACTTTCAGGACTCCCACATGCTCCCCGCAGGGGACAAGGGACCCTGCTCCCCTGTCCTCCTGCTTCGGGGACCAGAACACCTCCCTGCCCCGGGGGCCATGTCTTCCAGTGGAATCAGCATTTCAGCCCACGGTTGTGGGGAGCTGCGGGAACAGGCATGGGGTTTCCAGGTGGGCCCCATCTCTCAAATCTCTCCTCAGCTCTAACACTTGCTTCTGCCTTATGAGGCTCCGGGTGCTGAGTCGAACGGGAACTGGGTGGGAAGGGCCGAGATGAGCTGTGCCAAGGGCTGCTGGGGGCCAGTGAGGGAGCCTGACTCATCCCGTGCCCGTGCTGGCTCCCTACCGGCCCCAGGCTTCCTGGCAGAAGCTGTCCCCGCAGGGGAGACACGGTGACCATGGTCATGGCACTTCTGGGCACTGACCTTCCCGCGCGTTGGGAAACAGCTTCCCACACCTGTGCTGCTCTGCGGAGAGGTGGGTGCACATGTGGGTGAGACAAGCATCAGTGCCGGGAGACGGCTGGGCCCAGGGCAGGGTCCCAGACAGCCCCTTTGCTCCCGGCTGGCTCCTGAACATTCTTCCTCAATGCTGTGGCTACAAGGAGGGTTTGTCCCTCTCTCCTTCCGGTGAGGAGCCCAGCTCAGCTGACCTTTCAGGAGGAAGAGGGATTTCACCCCATGCAGGGCAGGGAGGGAGCTGGCTGATACCAATCACTGCCTGGTTGCCCTTGCAAAGGGCTGTGCTGGAGCAGGGGTGGCAGCGTGACTCCCACCCACCCCAGCAGCAGGGCATGAGCCGGGTGGGCTTTGCCCTCTGGGCTCACTGGGCCACACTGAGAGGACACTGGTGTCAGCTCCTCTGTCACTGTTGCAGAGCCACATGTCGCTGCGTGGGGAAACCCAGCTCCTCCGCCTGGCCCCACAGCTCGCCAGGTCTCCTTTCGCAGCCTGCTGGATTTCCTTTCCAGCTCTGAGTCAGAGAAAGTCACTTCTCATGGGGAGGAGAGCCGAGACTCCCGCGAGCTGGCGGGCTGCTGGGGCCTGCAAAACCTCAAAATGAATAAGCAGCCAGCACAGCACAGTGCCTGGTCCCGGGCTTTCCCGCAGGGCATGGAGACAGGGGCACAGTCGCATGGCACAGAGGGCACATGGGACCACACAGTATGAGCTGGCCATGCTGGCAGGGGTTTGTTCTCCTTACTGAGCCCGTCTGTGGTCCCTTTGCTGGTGAGCAAAGCATGCCCACCCTGCCTGCACCTGCTCAGGGTGCGGGGCCGCAGCTAACTCAGGGTCTGCCTGCAGCATGGCTCTCCCTGCCTGGGAGGAGGAGGAGGTGGCGATGCCAGCACGGCGGATATGAATGCTGGGAGCTGGGGGAGTCCCAGTCTGGGGAGGGAAAGAGGGGTGGCAGGTAGGACCCCCTGGCCCAGCCAGCGTTGGGCCACGCTCACCAGTGCTGCTGCGGCCGGGCTGGCACCCTGCTGCACGAGGTGGTGCAGGAAGCTGCACTGCTCTCTGCACTACGCCAGCGAGGAGGGGATTTCCAGCCGGCTGCACCTCTGCCAGGGCAGCGCCCTGGCACCCCCCTGCACCCTTCAGCCAGGCAAGCCAGGCGCCGTGTTCCAGGAAAAGGGCCCAGGACTGACCAATGGAGGATCTGCATCTCCCCTTTCTGCTTTGGGAAGCGGGGCGATGGCAAGGGGCAAATGCATAGTCTCTCTCAATGGCTTGCACAGATTACATCCAAGGCCAGGAGATAATCGCAGCCGCTGGCTCGTTAGCCAGCCCCAGCCCGATAGGATAAGCCTTTATCAGCCGGGGATTTCATCTCGTGTGACAGCCGCGTGGTGACGCGCAGGACCCATGGGATCTAATTACCCCGGCATCAGCGAAGATGCTCAGGAGCTGGTTTCCCTGCCGTGCTGCTCCCTGCGCAGGGAAGGTGAAGCTGCTTAACCCTTAAACTTTTAATGCCGAAATGAGCTTCAAAAGGAGTCAAACATTAACTCACAGCTAACCTTGCTTTCTCCTGGGTTTTTCCAATTGTGCAAATCAGATCTGCCAAAATAAATACATTTTGTGGTGCGACGGAGCTGGGCTGGAGGTGCCATTGCTCAGTGTTTGTCCTCGCCATGGGTTTATAGTGTGAACAGGGAAACCCTGGGTGTAAACACCTCCGCAACACACGTCCTGGCATGAGGCTGACAGGATGGCGCAGCCATGCACAAGGCGCATGTCCATCCCAGGTGCGTGGGCCTGGGGCATGGGGCCACCACTCTGTTTGGTGCTGGGAGAACAAAGGGTGCTAGAGAGCCCTGGACTGGGGGTGAAGGAGTTGGGGGGAGCTGCCTGGCAGGAGCTGGGAGAAGAAGGGGACCCCACGGTGGAGGGTGCAGGAGCAGCAGAGGATGATGCACCTCCGGTTACTCTGTGGGCTCAGCAAGGCTCCCAGCCTGCCTGGGTGACCCAAGGCAGCACCCAGGTGCTGGCAGCAGGGAGGAACCATGGCGCCGAAGCTCTGCGGAGGTGAAACAGGAGTGGGTGTGCAGGTCCTGCCAAGGGGCTGTTTACACAGGAAACTCTGGGTTCCAGGAGCAGCAGCTGCTGCAGCACCCTCCTAAATTACCCTAATGTAAACAAAAGGGTAGGTTTAGGGAGCCAAAAGGTGGAGCATGGCATAGCACACCAGCCCATGGCAGCAGGTATAATGCCATCTCAGTCATCAGCCGCCCCTCCTGCCCCTGCCGCTCCGTGCACCCCATGCAGCACCCTCGGGTGCAGGGGGCCCCACACTGCCTGAGCACTGGCACAGTGGGTGCCAAGGGGCCCTCAGGACACGCAGCCAGCTGCTCATCTTCAGCCACAGCCACCATGTAGGGGTGAATGAGCGATTACTAATTACTGATGAGCGTGGTCTGTCCCATGCTGATGTCTCCTCAAAGCAGCCAGGGCAAAGGCAGTCCTCATTTTTCAGGAAGCTCCTTCATTTTTTGACCCCGTGTCTAGCACCCTGTCCGACGCAGAGCTAGAAACTTCCCTGCAGACACCTGTCCCTGTCTGGCTTCTAGGGGACACTGTCCCCTGTGGGAGAGGGCTGGCAGGGTTAGGGGGGACCCAGAAACGTGCTCTGGCTCCCAGCATCAGAGATGCTGATGCCCCAGCTAGAGCATCCACAGCATCTTCCCCACCTGGGACTCTGCCCCAGAGAAAGGTGTAAATGGGACAGGTCTGGGGAGGAGCTAGGACTTGTGACACCCAGCTGGTGTCAGGCTCCTAGTACTCCCAGCAGTTGGAGCCAGCAGGCTCTTGGACCCAGTGCTCCCAGCAGGCTCCAGTTCAGATGAGTGAAGAGGCTGCAGTGAAACAGGCTCCATGTGAGTGCCTGACCTCTCCTGGAGCAGACCCTGTCCCCACAGAGAGCCCTGCTGTGGCACCTGGATTTCTGGCCTCTCTTGCAACCTTCCTGTCAGGCAGCAGGGTGGTGCCCTGTCCAGGCATGCTGGTGTCCCCAGCCCACTGCACTCATTCCCCACTCATCCCTGCGCTGCAAGAGAGCTGCCAGCAGCAGCCTCCAGACCTGCCCTACACCGGGACCTTCCTCCTCAGCATCCCCCTTTCTGTTTCAGCCATCCCAGGGGAGTCAGGCTGTGCCACAGGCAGACTGTGGAGAATAGGTGTTTATTACTGGGAGGACATAGACAGTCTTCAGGCAAAATGGCTTAAGGCTCTGCTTTAGTGAGGTCTGGCCAGGTTAAATGCTTCGTTCCCACCTTTTAAAGATTGTGCCCTGGGATGGATGGGAATGGGGTGCAATGGAATCCTAAAGCTACAGCGCTTGCTCAGGGCTTGTGCTTGGCCATGCTGGAGCTGGACCCTTGCCTGGGAGCCAGTGCAGCAGCGTTATCTGCTGCTGCACCCACCTGCCCCTGCTCCGCAGCCACCTTGACTCTGGGAGCTTGTGCTGCTGGTGGAAAAACTGCTCTGAAGGGACCGCTGGCTCTCCTGCACCCTGTGCACCCCGAGGCCCGTGCAGTGGGTACCCAAGTGCTAAAGCTGCTGCTGGCATCACCTGGGTGCTGGCCCCATGGCAGGAGAGACCCCCTCTGTCATTCTGCCCCAAGCAAGAGCCTGCGGTGACCTAGGGGCTGTCAGCTGCCCTTTCACCGGGCATCCCCAGTATGCTGGACACGAAGAGGCTGAGCCCACCGAGCGCTGCAGGGCCCGGCAGTGCACACAAGTCCCTCCCCAACAGCTGAGAGCCAGGACAGAGGATGGCACGCTTGCACCCCAGAAGAGAAGAAGGAGCTGGGCTCGGCGCAGCTCCCCTGCGCAGTGTTCGCCTGGCCTGCTGCGCTGTGGCTCCTTTGTCTCTCCCAGGCTGCTGGGTGATTCTCACTGCTCTCCCTGGGCTGGGGTCACTTCAGACAAGCCGGAATGCAGGAGAACGTCCTCTTCACCCGCAGCAGGAAGGGAGTTGTGGTCCTGACATCTCTGGTTCTTGGGACCAGTCCTTGCATAGCTCCCTCTGTCCTGGATGGTCCTCCTCTCCCTGCTGGCAGCAGGGCCTTTATTTCTTCCTCATCGTTGAAAGGGGATGTCCCGTATCTCTGTTTCAGGTACCTGCGGACCTAGGGAAGGAGGGAGAAGCAAACTAAGGTGCCTGTTTCCAAGGGCAGGTCCAAGCCTGCCAGCAAGGGGAGCAGGGAAGCAACCTGGGCCCCTGGGGACTTGTCCTTGCTCTGAGACCCGTGGGCAGGCTCAGCTGTGGAACAGAGCACGGGTGGCAGAGGCTGGTCCCACCTTGCGAGCTGCGCCACCGCTGAACTCAGCCAGCTGCTGCTTGAAGCCAGGGTTGGGGTTGGCAACGGGCCGGATGGTTCGGACGGCATCCAGCACCTCCTGGCTGCTCAGTTCCGTGACGACCATGACGTAGGCAACGACCACAGTGGTACTGCGGGAGATGCCGGCGAGGCTAGCAAAAGAAAGGGCAGAAGGGCTGCTGTTGGCAGCGCACCCTGAACCCACATTTGCCCTTTCCTCCACCCTTGTGCTTCAGCTATTTCAGTTCCTCTTCTCCGAGAACTTGCTCTCTGGGAGGCCTGAGCCCTTCCAAGGTCCTCTCCATCACTGCCTATAAATACTCGCTCCTCCCCAGGGAAGCAAAAGCAGTGGCCACTGCCTGGCTGCCTGCCCCAAACCCCGCTCTTCCCGCTCACTCAGCTGCAGTGAAAAGCTGCCCCGTCTCCAGTGCTGCCTGGATCCCACTTGGTTTGAGGCAAAAGCCACAGCCGAGGGTGGATCCTGGGTGGATCCATGGGCACAGAGCCCTCTGGCACAGGCTGGCTTTCGTTAGGGGTCTGCAGCCAAAGCAGGGGGCTGGGTCTTTTCTTCTTTGCTGTGCTGGGGAGGACATGGCATTAGGCATAGGAAAAGAAGTGTTACCAGTGGACGAGGCAGTTTCCTCCGTGCAGGCGACACTGGTGGATAAAACTGATGCATTCCTTGAAGTGCCTCTTGCTAGCAGGAAAAATAAACCAGACAGAATAAGGGCTTCAGAGGTGGAACAGGATTTTTAGGCTGCAGGCAGAGCAGCCCTGAGGGTTTGAGGATGAAGCACTAACGTAAACTGCCAGTTGCTTTACAGGCACCACGAGCAGCTGCTGAGACCTGAGCAGCTCAGTGCTGCTGTTTCCCAAGGGGAGGTGCATGGGCCAGCTTATGCCGTGCTGGGGACAGTAGCGGGTGCAGCTATACTGGAGATGTGCTGGGCTGCTCAGCTGCCCTGGGACTCCTGTGACTCGTGCTGGGGCAGCAGGAGCTTGACTGGTCATGCCTCCAGCCATGCCAGCACCCTTGGCTGGCTCTATACCCTTTACCTGTTCTTGCCCCTCCAGGCACCTCCCCGGGGGGATGCTCGCTGCTCTGCTCCATCGGTGCTGCAGAGGGGCTGCCCCTCGCCTCGCCCCAGGGATAAGACCCCCTCCCCAGCGGTTACTGAGCTGGAATGCTGTCGGGGACCACAGGTGGTCCCCAGCACCAGGGCATCGTGCCTCCAGCCTGCAGGTCGTTGTATTTGAGGAGCTGGAGGCAGCAGCTCAAGGGCTCAGGGTGCCGTGAGCCCTCACCCCTGATCGCCTGCAGAGCCCAGCCCTCTCTCGTGTGCCCCGAGCTGGCCCTGGCCTCCCTGGGATACTCACATATTGGCCTCAGGGGTGTCAGGCAGGGGGATGCGGAGGTAGGTAATGTCCTGGAAGACACAAAAGGAAGAGGAGAAATTTGGGCGCTGTGGTCAGGGTGTCATGGGTGCTCGCAGCTGGTCCTGTAGTGCCTTCGCTCCTCGCCCCAGTGCTGCCTGCAGGGCTTCGCTCCCCCAGCACAGCATCCCCCTGCGCTGGGATGGGGCCACTCTCCCTTGGCAGGAGCATGGGGAGGGCGAGGGGGACAGGCAGCTGGTGGGAGGGGGTGGGAAACAAGATGATGCTGGAGAGCTGGAAATAGTTTCCCATTCAAGGCCAGGTTATAGTCACAAGACAGCTAGTTTCCCAGAGCGAGGGCGGCTGCCCAGCTCCTCTGAGACTGCTGGTGGGGAGAGGGGAGAGGTGTACATGCTGTGGAGTGCTCAGAAGGGGAAGGAAGATGCTGCAGCATGGAAGGAGCTGCAGAAATCTGCATGGTGGTGTTGGACACAGGACCTACCTGCAGCAAGGGCTGGGGAGATTCATGGATCGAAACGATGTGGGTGATCTTGTTCCGGCTTAGCTGCTCTAGGTCTTTGGCATCTAAAGGACAAAACTAGATATTAGCATGTATTCATTTCTTATCCTTCTCTTCCCACAAGTGCATCTGCTGTGCTCCTGCAGACAGACAGCATGCAAAGCCTTGCTCCAGAGGATTGGCTGCATCACACCCCCGGCATGCAGCGGCACAGACAAGGGCAAATATGCAAATGCACCCCGGACATCTGGAATGCGAACCCCATGATACCAAACCAGAGACCTACTCCCTCCGAAGGCACTTGACCTCTCTGCTTGTGCTGGGGTCAGAATTCACATCTGCATGGAAAAACTCCCTCCTCTGCAAGCAGGCAGCTTCCCGCCTGCCTGTACTTGTCCCCAACTTGGAGAGGAGATGTGCGCTCTGCCTGCACCTCCCCTGTGCAAACACGCGTGTAGCAATGGGACTTGCTGCAGCCTAAGGGATCTGCTTTGTCTTGTGAAGTGTGGAAGAGGAGCTGCAGCTGCTCATATCACCACCGAGTTTGGCTTGGTCTGTCTGAGCTCCCCTTTAGCACCCGAGGGGGCTGCAGAAAACACCTGAAGGGCGATTCGCAGCACTTTGCATGAATCCTCTCTGCAGGTGCATGCACAGAAATTAGGTACCCTTGGCTTTCTAGGGCAATGACCTGCTTCTCACTAATGCTTCAGCATCCCTGGTTGTAATCCTGGTCACTGGTTCAGCACAGTGGTTGTTTCGCTGGGAGGGGAGCATGCTCCCTTTACTGGCCAAGCAGCTTTATAGCCGTCTCCCCTTCATGCCATGACCAGTGGATGCTGCACAAGCTGCCAGAGAGGAGAAGTAACATTTTTCCCATCTCGTCGCTTTGGGTTTCTAAACTTTCATGTGGTGTAAAACCTTGGCTCAGGAATCCAGACTGCAATGTGCTAACAGCATGATGTGAATTTTAATAGGAGTGAGTCTCGAGGGAGACGCTCTGCGGGCAAGCCATGCCGTGCGCGTGTGGGGAGGGAGGTGGGGACCCTCACGGGGACTTGCACAGCACCTGTCACCTTCCCACCTGCCTTGGGCAGGCAGAGTGACGGCAATTAGTGACACGGGTGTCAAGGCTTACAGCGGCTGGAAAAGCCTTCAGTTGGAGAAAATGTCTCTGTGAGCAGTCAGTGCTTAATGTCGCAGGCCCGAAATCTCTGTTGTCACCCTGGATTCCTTGGTAAGAGTGATGCTCGGGTGGCATCAGGCCAAGAGCCCACATCAGTGGTTACTCGCAGGAACCCCCGTGATGAACCTGGGAGCCGGGTGCCCCTGCCCCTCTGCTCCCAGCAAGCTGCAGCCCCTCCAGCCCACCCCAAGGTGCTCCACAGGGTGCAGGGAGCACAGGGTTGCCCCAGCCAGGGCTGCTGCTCAGGCTCCAATGACATTTTCTTAGCAATTCACATCAGTGGTTTTAAACCTTCTCAGCACTTACAGCAGGAATCAAGCTGCTGAAAGAGCCATTAGGGAGGCAGGATCACTAATTAATGCTGGTTTGTCATGGCAGATGCCAGTAGTTGGTCAGGAATTGTCCCCTGACAATGAAAACCCCTTAAAATAGGGTGGGCAGCCCCCTCCTGCATCTCCTACAGCTGTGAAACTGGGGTGCATCACCCTGAGAGGCTCCAGTCCTGCTTCCTCACGCTCATGTGGCACCACCAGCTCCTCTGCTCCTGGCACAGGATCCATGCCAGCTCGAGCACGTGGTACAGCCCACCGCAGTGGGTGAACTTCCACAGAACCTGGGGGGAGGATGGGGGTGGTGTTGAAAGCAAAGCCCGGCTTTCCCTGTGCCATGCCGCATGCTCCAATCCCCTCCCAGTCTGCCCGGCTCACTGTCTCGCACCGGGGAAGCAGGAAAGCTGCAAGAGCTTCCCGGTCCCAGCCAGCAGTGTCGTGTCATGTCCACTGCTTGGACCCTTCCTGGCAAGGCCACAGCCCCTCTGAGCCCCTTCCACCCATGTGTCCCAAGAGCTCAAGGCAGCCATTAACTAAGGAAGCCAAAGCGAAGGCAGAGGGTTTCTGCCTTGTGTTTCCCCCAGTGCCTCCACTCTTGCTGCTGCCAACACAAACCGAGCAGCAGTGCGGAGCGTGTGGTGGGTGCTGGCAGGGCGTTGGGCAGCATTTGCAGGCAGGGTGGCACGAACTCAAGCAAGCCCAGCTCCCCAGCTGGAGAACGTCTCTGCAGCGGCAGGGCTCCGCTTACCGATGAAGTTCCCAAGGTAGAGGCCGGGGAGGATCTGCGGGACACAAGGAGAAGTGGCAGCGTGAGCATCGACCTTATGCTGTGATACCCATTGTGTGGGAAGCAGCAACCTTGGCTGGAAAGGCCAAAGTTCTGCCGTTAACGTGACCATCACCAGCCCCAGGGCAGGAGTGGTGCTAGTGCAGCTGACCATGGGTGCTCCTGGGACTGCTGCTGCTCTGGCATCCAGCACACAGGGCTGGATGCAGCGCTGGCACCCCAGCCTGCGCAACTGCCTGGCACTGCACCCTCACCGGCGCTGGGAGTCAGCCACGACTTTTTTTTATTGCTCTTCTTGCTTATTATCAATAAATTCTTTGTTGGGGCTTTTTTATCTGAGCTCAGCGAGTTGCATACACCTCCATACAGCCTTGGACTATACCCGTGGCCTGCAGAAGTCCTGCTGCTCCAGGGACGGGGAAGCAACAGGTACGGAGAAGCCTGGGGGGGATGCGGTGGTCTCCCCCTCAGCCCCAAGCTCTGCTCCCCTCGCTCTACACCTTAGGGAGCCCCTTTCTAACAGATCACTCTGGACACTGTGTCTTCATCTTATTTTCCTTGCGAAATTCCACTTTTTATGATGAAAAGATAATTACTTGACAATGCCTCTGTTAATTGCACTGAAGAAGCAGAAGCAGGATACTTTGCATTCCTTCTTACCTAGGGCTATTTTATATTTTCCCTGTCTCCCAGCCTGGCCAGCGAGGGTCCCCACACTGTTCACCCCCACGTCCAGCCAGTTCCCCTCCAGCTTCTCTGTGCTGTGATATTTGGTGCCTGCGACCTGGGCAGGCAGAGGTGATTTCTAACAGCCAGCTGGGCTCATACTCATCTCACTGCCCATGTCTGGAAACATTTCTCTTGGTCAAACAGCTGAAAGAGGGGTTTTTTACGATTCCTAAGATTTTAGATCAAGTCTCTATTGTCAGGGCGCCTTTAATCTGCAGCTGCAGCACCAAAAGGAGCTGGTAGAAGAGCACCAGTTAGCAAGGGCAGCTCCCAAGGGCAGAATGCTGAGCCACGAATAGCAGCCCGTTCTGTCCCCCGCACCCTTCTGACCCACTCCTTGCTGGAGAAAACGGGGCAGGACAGCCTCTCCTGCAGCACTGGGCACTTCCCCAGGTAATGAGCAGTTATGGGGCTGGGGAGGGGTGTTTAAAGCTTAGGAGCTGGAGATTCCTGTAGGAAGAAGGCGTCTCTGTTCACCTGTGACAGGGATAAGCTCAAATGACTATAAAATATATTGCACCAGTCCCCTCTATGCAGCGATGCTGAGCACAGCCCGGCCCCACTGAGCAGGGGGTGTGGGACTGCCAGGCTCAGGGTCACACAGGGCTCCCGGGTGTGTGCTCAGGAGGTGGTGCCTTGGTTTTAAGAGTGCTGGGAAAGGTTCCCCCCTCCCTCGGAGGGGCTCGCTGTCACCCCTGCCCTCCACACCCCCCAGGCATGGCTGTGGGCTGGCGCAGCGTCCCTGCCTGCTTCTCCTCCAATTTCACTCCATCGGCAGGTAAACAAGCTGCCTGACCTCCGAGCCCTGTGCAGACAGATGAAACGCCGCTTGGCACCGCACAGCGAGCCAGGCAAGGGTCTCCCACCTCCAGCACCGGGACAAGCCACCCCGGCATGGCGAGCCCTGCAGAGCAGCCACCCCAGCACTCCCTGTTACCTGGCTCATGCCGTTTCCCATGGCCAGCAGTGGGCGAGGTGGGGGGGACAGGGCGCAGGTGTCCTTGTCCCCAATGCTGCCGTCCTCCCTGTCCCCAGGCACAGCCGCTGTCCCCGCTCCAGACGCTCCCCGGTCGGGTTTCTGTCATGAAGAGCTTGGCTCCCCTGGGATCGCTGCCTGTGGCAGGCGGGATTGTTCCGAGCGTCGCTGTACCGGGACAGAGGGGACCTCAGCCGCCGTCCTCCACGGCTCCTGCCAAGGCCCTTTCCCGGCTGCTGCTCTTGCCGGGAGCAGACAAAGGAGGAGAAACTCCCCCTCTGCGCCGCGGCGAGGGAGCGTGGGGGCCGCGCTGGCTGCTGCCTGTCGCCGCTGCCGCACAAGGCTGCAGTGTTGGGAGAAGAACAAAACCTTTGTCCCGCTCCATCAAGGAAGGTCTGTGCGGCCGCGCCCGGCGCCATGCCCACCCCTGCCTGCGCCATGCCCACGCCTGCCTGCGCCATACCTGCCCCTGCCTGCGCCATGACCTCCCCTGCCTGCACCTACCGCAGGGTGTGCGAGACCCCAGCCCCGCACACCTCGGGGCTGCCCACGGGCAGGCAGCGGATTTTAGAAGGTTCTAGACCTGTTTGCTGTCCCCCTCTACTACCGGCCCCAGCAGCCCTGCGCGCCTTACTGGGCTCGCTGGGACTGGGGAAATGCTGGTCGCTGTCCCTGCCTGGCAGCAGGATGGTGGCAGAGCCAGAGCCAGGGGTCTGGGGACACCCCTGCCCTGCAGGGTGCCATGCTGCAGCCCCAGGTGGGNCCTGGCGGGCGCAGGCCCAGGCGCAGGCCCCGGCCCCGGAGGCGGCGGCTGCTGCAGCCAAAGGCGGGCGGGGGGTAACGGCCCGGAGCGGGGCGTCTGGCGGGCTCCCGGCGCTGCGATCCCGGCTTTTGCCCATCCCCGAGGCAGCGTCTTAAACCCCGGACCCTCCGGGTGCGGCTGAGGGCGAGTGCAGCGCCAGCGGGGCCGCCAGTCCCTGGGCCGTGCGCTGTGTCCCATCTGCCCGGCAAAAGGAGCTTTTGCCTTAAAACCACCCGAGGATGGTGCATTTGCGATAGGGCCTACGAGTCTCGTTTGTATCCGTGGGCAGGTTTAGTTGCGACAGGTAAAACTCAGACTGCCCCGTCCTCTCCAGGGCGGTGGTTCCACCATGGCGTGGGTGGCTGAGCAGGAGGCGTCCCAGCTCTGGGCCTTCACGCTCACCAGCCCTGGCATGAACGGAGGCTGAGGGTGGTTTGCAACACCGGGCCGTAACCTGCGGCTGCTGCGGCCCTGGGGGCTACAAGTCAGGTAAACACTGCCCGGCCTGGAGGGGAGTGTGCTGACTGCGTGGGAAGGCTACAGTAGGAATGGTAGAACGTGGATTGTAAGACTTGCTCTGTTCTAGCACCCCACGTTCGTGCAGAGATGGAGAAAATTGAAATCGAGCCTTCTCCCCCACAAAGAAAATGTAGTTCTCAATGGTATCCATATTTATTTATTTTTTTTCTCCTCGGAGTAAGTGCTGCAGTTGATCCCCAGAAGCTTCTCAAGGGCAATTAAAGTGAGTCAGACCATGGGAGAATTTGTTGCGCTGAACCTTAATTTCTCTTTCTATCCAGCTGAGTCAGAAGAACTGCTTAGTGAAGAATCTGAAGAGGTTTCGGAAGCAGTTAGAAAGAGAAGCAGGAAAGCTTGAGGCAACAAAATGTGCCTTTATTCTGAAGATCTTCAAAATGCCTTCAGAGTACCATTTGTTTGTGGAAGAATTTCACAAGAATCCTGGCATCATTTGGGTTCTGAAACTAGTAAGTATGTGCTCTCCCAAGGAAAGTGAGGCAGAGATGAATGGATGCCTTCGTTCTGTGGAGGAAGAGGAAAATATGCAGGAAATCCACAGGAAGAACTGGGCAGAGCAAGGCGGCTAGGAGCAGCAGTGCTCCTGGCCAGTGTCCTGGTCAACACGTACTACCAAAACACTTCTTCTTGTGTAACAATTTATTTGAGCAGTGGAAAGACAGCTCAGTTTATTTGTAGAGCCAAAGTTAACTCAGTGGTGAGGGTATAAAGTGCAGAGTTCTTGTGTGGAGGAATAGACTGTGCTCCCAGGGGTTCTCCCTGTGGGGTTATGGCCAAGTTCATTCTCTGAAATCCTTCAGTTCAGCTGCAGGTGTGCAAGAAGGTGTGTGTGCGGAGAGCAGCTGTCTAATTGGGCTCCTGGTTAAGCAGCATTCTAGGGCAGCCCCTAAAGATGGAGCTATGAAAACATCTGTTTGGTTTCTGGGAAATCCCACTACATTAGACGTCAGCTGGTGTAAGTCCAGCCAACTTACTGAGCAGACTTCCATCCTGAGAATGTGAAGAGATTATGGGAGACTCCATGAGCAGCCTGGAACGCAAGGTGGGGTGCGTTTGGTTGGCATTAGCTTCTCCCTGCTCTGCAGTTAGAGACCTGCAGGGTAGCCTCATGCTCTGAATGGCATTTGTCCCCCTAAACCTATGGCTGTCTGGAGCTGTGCTGAATGCAGCAACTTTCACTTCAGCCAGTGTCCTGGGGACAAAGGAAGAATTGTGTTTCCTTTAGAAATCATGACAATAAGTGATGCTGAGAAATGCCTTGCTTCTGCCAGATGATTCAAGCCATTAACATCATGAGTATCGTGCTGTGGTGCTTAATTAAAAATACACCCATCAGTGAGACCTGCGAGCGAGCAGTCGCTGTGCTTTGCACAGCAGGTCTGGCGAGGAGGCTGGGACAGGAGGATTCGCCTTACCCTGCGAGTCAGGCCTGTTGGTAAGAGCACACTTGTGAGAAGTGAACGGGAGGTAATTATGCAAAGTAACATGTGAATTACAGCCAGGAGGATAGCAGCTAGTGATTATCTAACTCTACAAATGAGAACGTGTTAATTGGCAACAAAAACCTTATATTAAGCTGATTTTATGCCCACAACCTCAATTAACATGGTAAATAACAAGAACACACTAAACAAGGATGTATGAAAAGCCTGTGATTACTGAGATTATACCAACAACTTAAATGAAATAGTTTGTGGCTGACCTCAGAACTCACAGACAAGTAAAAATAAACTCCGTGTTACTCCTCCTGTCAGTCTGTGTTCTCGAGCAGCCCCACGTTGTGAACTCTCAGGTTGCCTGCTCCCACAGTCAGATGCAGTAGTAGGTCAGGACGTGCCCAGTGCCACATTCTGGGGCTGCAGGAGTCTGGACCTCCTTGGGAAGGTGCCCTGGGGAGCCTTGCTTCTCGGGTGGCTTATCTGGGCCACTCGTCACCCACTTTTAATACATCGTGCAGCCTAGGCTGTCTTCAGCATTGTTCTGCTCTTGCTTGCCATAGTTCTCTGACAGCTTTCATGACTTTCCTGTTTAATTAAGTTCTTCTATAACGTACATAAATTTAAAATGTGACTTAACAAAATCCCCAACAACATATGTTGTGTTACTTACATTTCTGCAAGCATATGACAGAGCTTGTTTATTCCGTACTGTGGAAGTTCCCCATAGGCTGGCTGCCTGCTCTGCCCTTTCCTCCAGGAATCTTCCTAACACTTACAAATCTGAGCTTTTTGCACTAGAGAGTTGTTGTTGGATCCCCCTGCCCCCATAAATAAATGTGCTTGCATACAAACAGATGATGAATCAGGTGATGCAGGGCTTCTACACTGAAATTCTGGGAAAGCGCAGGAAATGCTAACGTTAAAGCAAGTAACTCTGCCCTTCAATCCGTGTGTTGGCAGGTCGCAAGGTGAAGGAATTTTCCCGTTCTGAAAACTGAAGGATATCGTTGATTGAAGAAGGTGAGAACGACTCTCTGTCTTCTCCTTGGGGAATATCCAACAGGCATTTTGGGTTTTTTGCTCTTATTTCATTTTCTCCTTCTGCCAGTGACTTGTTCTGTTCTCCTGTGCATGTCTTGTGCAATACTCCTTCACCATTCTCCAGGGCAACAACAAAGTTTCTTACTGTGGCTTTTCCCAAATGGTCAGATACTTCATCTGGGATCTGACTTCTTACACTTTGTGTGCATGTTTTTGTATAAACTTCCGAGCTTTGGTAGATCTAACACTAGGCAGCAATATCAGCAACTGCGTTATAATATACATTTCTCTGCACTTCATAGGTTGAAAGTTTGACTTGAGAGTTTATGTTCTACTGACATCTGTAAGTGCAAACCACCATTATTATGCCAGAAATGGATTTCCTTGCCTTAATGCCCAGTTGCTCCTTTCTTCTTCTCCCAGTATGTCCCACTGAAGGCCTCGCTTTTCTAATACACGATTTACTCTGAATAGCGGAGATGATCATGGTATGCTACCTGTCTGTGCGTGCCGTGCCGTAAAGAAGGGTATACTAAGGAATGTACAATTCCACTGCTTGGTACTGCATGCATCAGATGAACCTTGTCACTTCGTACTCCTGCAAACACCTAGAGGATTTGGCTGTCCTGTTGCTGCCGCTGTCACCTTGTCTATCTCCTGTCTTTTTTCATTGGAAAACTGGTGTCACCAGATCACTGGAAATGTCAGTTTGACAAATCAGCTAAGACCGAAGCTGAAATGTCAGTCCTGGTTTTATTGTTAGTGGTTGAATGTTGGCAGCCTTTCTTCTTCCTTAGCTTCACAGAATGTAAGGACAGGGTGATTCATGGGAGAGAACTATTTGATTTCCTGTGTGTCACACTTGCTACTGTATTGAGTTTGATAGCTTTCATTTGATTAACACATCTTCCTAAAAGGTATCCCACCTCAATTTGATGGCTTAGGAGACAGGAAAATCCATCACTTCTCTCCGTGAAAGTTCAGCAGAGTTCATGCTTGCTCTAAATGATCAAAAGCCTTTCCACAGTGGGGGTACAAGCTGCCTTAGGTGAAGGTGTGCTGAGGTTTGGAGATGTGCTGACATGAAAAGCTTCGTGCCAGCCATGAGGTACAGTACTAGCTCAGGCTACTCTTTCATCTTCCAGATACCACTCTTGATTACTTCTGATTTTTAATTTTTTCCTGCAATTTTTAGTAAGATATCATCATGCAGTATTGGATTTAAGCTCAGGTGGCTGAAGCCTGTGATTACAGACAGGGAAAATAATTAATTGGCACTGGGGCAGAGGAGGACTGTTTAGAGTGAGAATTCCGTATTTGCTTGTTCAGTGTCTGTTTGTCTTTGATCCATATCTCTACTTCATTCCAGATATTCATCTCACAAATGTGGCAGTGCAAAAGACTGTATGTGATTATGATCCCGGGAATGTGAGGGATATGCACTGTCTGCAGGCTATTCCCCTGCTGCCTGCCATTGGGGCTCTTCTGGCAGATGCAAGCATGCTGACCTCATCCTGCCAGCTGCCACGCCGTGGACGTGTGCTGCAGCCACTTAACTGTGCTGCCTTGTCTCCTGATACCCATAAATGTGATTTCGTTGATAGCAGCTTTAGGAGAGCGTTCTGCTTAACTGTTGCTTTGCAGCTGTCTGTGCATCCGTAAGGCTGATCTTTTTGACTTTAAACCTACTAACTTTCTGTTTAGCGCTCTTCTGAAATGTAGATATCTTATAGCTTAGCCCTTCGCTTCTAAGACCTCAGCGGTACAACAAGGTTGACATTGCTGCACACAACTGTCACTATTAAGCTTTCTCTCTCAAGAGGTGGCAGCTAAGAGAAAGAGGGAGGAAAAAAAAATTAAATGGGATGTTGGGTTCCTCATGAATCTGAGATGAGGGTCAGCGTTTGAGAGTGATGGAGGATGGTGTTGAATTTCCCATTTTAATGGGCTGCTCCCTTCTATAAATCTCTCTTGTCTGTATGGAAAGGAGAGTCTTTGCAATACCCTGATAGAAGATAAGATGTTGATTGCTGTTAGGGAACTTCTGATGGAGACCTAGGGACCTTTTTTCCCTATAGCTATACAGTTTTCATGCTTGAAGAGCTTAACTGCGTTGTGGGGCTGGTGGCCCCTACCTTCTGGTCTCTGCTTTTTTTACTAAGAATTCTTGCTGGGCTGTGGAGACTACAGGGTGAGGACTGAAAAAAATCATGTGGACTAAATGTGTGGTCATCTGTTGGGAACGGCTTCATATACTTGTGTTTGGATTTCTCAGGGCTGCAAGTAGGTGATTCAGCAGCTTGGACAGTGCTTGACTTGCCAAGCATGGGGCAGGATCGGTGGAAGTTCTCTTTGTGGATATTGACAACAATTTCATTCACAGCCTCCAGAGTGTTCAGAAGATGATTAGCGGTGACAAACACTGCTTCGAGCTCTACAGCTATGACATCCTGATCCATCAGGATCTGAAACCGTAAGGGTGTTAATAAACACACAAGGGGTTGTAGTATCAGGCCAGCTACTTTCCCTGGGACAGGGGTGTCTTGTGACGCTTCTGCATCTTGTAGGTAGGTGCTTGCAAGCTGGATCTGAGTGAGCCAGTCTGGAACTGCAAGTGAACTGTAGAGAGGTTTGAACTGTTTTACATGAAGGGAGCTGGCGTCCAGAAGAAATACAGCTGGTTTTGCTCGGAGTATCAGAGTTTATTAGCTGGGTGCAGCACCCTGTAACTTTGTCTCTAGGATCTCTAGCACTGTCTTGTGAAACCCTGCCAATTTGACTATTTCTGGAATTTGTTCCCCTCCAAGTGTCAGCATATCACAAGTATCACAGCACTTGCCAGAGATGGAGGGTTACTAAGATCTCTTCTCCTGCTTATGTATCTTACAGCAGTGCCCCATCAGCATTGATGAACCTCCAGCCGGTGCCATTCGTCTGCCAGCACTAAACATGACTCGTGTCTGTGGTACACTGGCTAAAATGCAGACCCAAACTGAAAGAGGTCCCTCCTGCCAATTGTGGAGAAAAGGACTCCACAGGAGTTGAGGGTATTTAAAACAAAACAGCAACAACAAAAAACCTTTAAAACATAATTTGACTCTAGCCTAAGTGAAAAATATATATCATTAAAGTTCAGCTGAAATTCTCAGAATTTTATCTGCTACATACGCAACCCAAGTATTGCAACAGCAGGAACCCGAGAGCGCAACTGACTGGTAATTACAGGAGTTGAGAAAAACAGAAACAGCAAGTAGTACTTCAGAAATGACAAGCAAATAGGATTATTTTTCTTTCAGCCTTAATCATGTAAAGTGCAAGCAGTATCATAGGTAAGGATAGATATGATTTATGTTGATGGTGCTCTCCTACCAAATGTCTTCTCTAATTTGTTTTTTTAAACTCTTCTGTCTAACAAGACACAGTAGCTGGTATACCTGTCTGTGTAGCCCTGTGTCCTGTCAGCATCAGTCTAATATTTCCTGTGGTGCCACTGGGGACAGCTTTATTTCAAATGAGCCAATAAATGCAGCTCAGCTGTGGTCCTGGATAGCTCTAATTTGCACAAACTACTCAGTTCATAGCCTCAAACCAAATGACTCCTTAGGCAGCCTGCACATAAAGAGCTGGAGTAACTTCCGTTAGTCAGGAAACAAATGAATCGGAATGAAAGTCCTCGATGTCGTCACAATGCTCAGTGCTGCCGGACTCTCGTAGGAGAGCTATTTGAACACTGTGTTGTGCTAGGAAACTGTTCCCAGGAGACATCCACATTCCACCACTAAAAAAAGGGTTAATGCTCACTCTGTGAATTCTCCTCAGCATTTATGGCTTCAGCTAGACTTTGGTTTTCACTTGTATGTCTTTCTGGAAGCTACAGGGATTTTTTTTTTTTTCTTTAGTACCATCGAGAACAGGAATAGAAACTTTGCAATAAGCTCAGAATGTTCTTTGGCTCAGCGCATGGGAAAGAGATTTGGGGTTGGATTTCCTATTGCTTCACACTTACTCCTGCCTGCTAGCAGGGTAATGATTTTGTAGACGGGCATTTCTCTTAGATGAACCATTGGCAAAACTTCCTGTTTCTCCCTAATTTACTGTTGTTGCATCCCCTCAGCTGGCTTCTGGAGGTGAGTGCTTCACCCTCCCTCACTTTCAGTATCCAGGAAGACTGAGAACTCAAGTGTCATCTTCTCAAAGACACAATTCATATTGTGGACAGGGAGAACAGGCAGGCAAAGATGATTATTACCTTCTAAGGGGTTTTATTAAAATGTTTGGAATGGATGGTCTAGTTTTATGTCTGACTTGGCAGTTGGTCATAATACTCTAACCTTTATAGCGATTAAATGATGAGTTTCCAGAAACAGAGCAAAGTAAGCAAGCATGCTGCCACTTCAGTGGGAAAACAAAATAGCACAGGGCTGCAAAGTGTGTGTCAGAGCTTGGACTTGCACAAGAGCTCTCTTTCAGAGGCTCTTCTACATTGTGCCTCCCACTCTTACTGCTTCTGGAGTGCTCTGTTCCAAGCAGCTTGTCTTGCAGCATTTTGTGATTGACTTTACAACTGTGCTAACCTCAGATATTAATAGTGGAAAGATGTCCACTGCTTTCAGCTGTCCAGCTTTGTCTCTGATTGTCTGGGAGTTTATTCTTGTGCACAGACAAATACTTGTCATTGCACAGGTACTTCAGTATGTGTATTTGATGTTGTAGGCTCATGGGGAAGGAGAAGCGTGTTGGAGGCTGTGACCTGATACGGAAAGATGGGCCTGTCAGCAGAGGGGAAGACCTGGGTACTCCGGTGAACGTCATGACAAACACACATTTAGGTGCATACTCATCCAGTGCTGGCAGGGTGCCCTGCTGAGTTCTTAAGCTATTTGCCCATCAGCAAGAGGAGAGCACACACCTTTCCATCAAGAACAAAAGAACCAGAAGAGGTGTGTGAGCTCTTACAGGATTAAGAGACCAAAAGGAGCAAATGCTTTCCAAAAGTGGATGTAAGTGACCAGCCTGCAGAAGCGCTGTTGAAAACAAGCATGTGAATGTAGTGGGAACAGTTTTGTTCATAGTCCTGCTTTTCAAGTATTAAGTCACAGCAGACTTCTTCATATGCCAGCTTTGCTGCAAAAAAGGCTCTACAGTCACTGTGGTGACTGTTTACTGGGCACTTCCCTGAACCTAGTTGTGTATCTTACTGTTGGGAAATAGTATTCAGATTCTGAAGTCATACTTCCGAGAGACTGACATGTATTGTAACTTTATTTTGCGGTACGGAGCTCAGTGTGTCTACAATCATCTCTGGCTGTAGTTTTTAACTAAAAAAACATGAGTACAGCTTCACCTGAAAGTGGGACACTACCTCACCTCTACAGGAAGGAAGAGTAAGGTGATGCGTAACTCCCCTGTTAACGTTTTCATTGCAGGCTGCTACGATGACAGGAAGAAAGAACTGAAGCAGCTTTTCAGGAATCTTCCTGCACAGCAGCAAGTGCAATGCTGATCCCGAGCCTGGGATGGGAGATCACCATGGGTGAAGTTCACGCTCTCTTCCTTGTATTGGGCAGCAGCAGTTCCTACTTCTCTCGGGACACTGCTGGGTCAGCACAAGACACTGGCCTTCTGCTTCTGAAGGTTCCCGAGCTTGGAAGCTTGAATGAAATATTTCACAGCAGCTGACACAAGACACAAGGGATGTTGGCTTCTTGGCTGTCCATCTGCACTCGCAGAGCTTACTTCTGTACAGTGTAAGAAAATAAAGGGGCTAAACACGTTCTGTACAGCAAAACAAAGCTCTTAGAGAAGGCAGGCACCTGGTCCTCCTACTGCTACTACTATGGAAACATGTCAGAGCAGAAAACCTGTTGCCATGATACTGTAAAAATAACCTCACCATCACATGTTAGGGAGATGCTGGCTGGCTGTACTACACGGGTTATGCAAGAGTGCGGCTCTAACACCGGGACTTGGCACTGTGCACTGCCGCTCACTTCCAGAAGAGATGCAATTTTCTGAAAAAGCTACAGGCAAGATAGTTCAGATAATAAGTTGATGTTATTTTTAATCTGTGTATCTGAAACTTAAGCCTGAAGTGGACAGCCTCACTTCTCACAGTTGCACATTTAGGGTACGTGGCATGAGCTACTGAATTTTAAAACTTGGATCAAGCAATGGTAGTTGGCTTTTTAGATTTAAAGAAATAACACCTCATTTTTAAGGAGTCTGAAACAGGGTATTTTTGGAACTCTCTGTAATCTGAAGACTGTGTGGAACCAAACAAGACAGTGCCAGACTGCCTGGAGGAGGCACCTCTGATCTGGAAGGTGGTCAGGGAGCCAGGAAAATGGTGGTGCCATGTTTAAAGTTCTGCATGGCTGTACAGAAGGGAAGAGAGCAACAGATCAGGGCTCTGTGTTAGGCGTGCGAGGTTTGACAGAACGGGTGACCTACCTTGAAAGCTGGAGAAAGAAGGACAACTGCCATAGTTTAAAGTTTTTAAATTCTATCCGGAAATATCTTTACAGAAGTTCAAAAAAGAAAGGGCTTGGCAGGACCCAGAGACTTCCCTGTACATAGAAAAAAAATCAAACTCACTGTAGTCCATTAGTAATTATGATTAGTTTTTAAAAAAAATCATCTTATGGTCTTAAACAAGTTGTGCTGGGGTAGCAAGTTCAGACTAAGGAGGGTAGTGCAGAAGACAATAGATGTTAAAACCTTTGAAGAAACCAATCAATTGTCCTTTTACTACAAGATGGGCTCAGTGACTATTGCTGCTCAGCCCTCTCCAGCCTGCTTTTTTTAAATATACATACATTTTATCCTTTCATCTAGTTCTGAAAGCCTCCTTTCTGTGGTCTCTGCCTTCCAGCCTAACAGTAGAACATGTTTTCCCAGCAAGGCTAAAAGGATGCTGCCTCCCCTGTCCCTCCGTACAAATCTTAAAGAGATTCCTGACATGCTTCAGATGTATAGTTTGGCTTTGTTTTAATACCACAGGCGCGCACAACTCCTCTTCTGTGCTTTGGGCACGCTGTGGATTCCCAATTACTCCTACTCCTGTTCCCAGGACAACAATGAACCAACTCTGAAGCCAAACACCAGAAGTGCTCGCATAAAAACCCAACAAGGAACAAGACACACAGAGTTAGGAATGCCCCACTGCTCTGATTTTAATAATCCCATTTCCACCCTGGCCACGGGCATTTGCCCATCGCTGTGTCCCAGCCTGTGCCTCCGCACAGCTCCACCACCCGGGCTGCAGCAAGGAGAAGGAGAAGGTTCATGATCCAAGGAAACTGCAGCGTGGTAGCTGAGGAGCCAAACACTTCCCAGCACCCGCAAGAGATCTCACCCGAGGCGGGCTCTGGGCACACCGATGTCCTTCTGCAAACCCCAAAGGCTATTGCAGTGTGAGCTCCACGGGTGACAGCCCAACCATGTGATGATGGCACAGCCACCTCAGCCTTCCAGGATGCGATTGATTAGCTTCATTTCCTCAGCGGTCATGGGGTTCAGGTTAAATCCCTTCAGCTCAGCTTTACCTGAGAGAACACACAGAAAAATCAGGATTTTGCTATAAAATAAGTGTGACAGTCCATGTGAAACTCCAGAGGGGCTGTGGAGAGGGCAGGGACAGCCCTGGAAGCAAAGTGGGGTCACTCTGGCATGACATGGGAGCCTGTTTAGTGTGCTGGTGGGTGACAGCTCCGCACCAGGAGCTGTACAAAACTGCTGGAGCAAGGCAGGAATTGCAAAGCCAGTGTGAAAGCAGCTGCAGGAACACACAGCGCTCAGGAGTTTCTGGACTCTCTTCCTGATATGTGATGTCTGCTCCCA
>VYXH01012760.1:147647-161463 GCA_013397275.1 Burhinus bistriatus
GGCCTCATCCACCTGCTGCAGCTGGGGCAGGTCTGGAGGTACGGGGACACTGCGGGACTGGGGGTACCGGGGGGGCGGGATGGGGCTGCTTGCAAGGCCTCATCCACCTGCTGCAGCTGGGGCGGGTCTAAAGGCACGAGGGGATGGGGGTACAGGGTGGCCAGGGGACCAGGATGGGGTTGTTGTGGGACCTCATCCCTCTGCTGCAGCTCAAGCAGGTCTGGAGGCAGGGGGGTCATGGAGCCAGGCTGGGCTGGAAGGAGTGGCAGGGTGCAGCAGGGACATGGGTGGAGATAATAGGGTGCAGCACAGAGGCCTCCGGTGGGGATGGCAGGGCATGGGGGGCAAGCGGGTGGGGATGGTGAGGCACAGCAGGGGCCCAGGTGGCTGGGGGGGGCATGGGGATCAATCCCTCTGCAACCACAGCAGGATGGGTGGCAGGGGAGAGCCCCCAGCAGGGCCCAGATGTGGGTGCAGGTGGGTGTGGGCAGGAGCTGTGGGTGTGGGCAGGAGCTGGTGTGAGGAGCTCGCAGCCCAGCTGGGTGGCACAGGCCTGCTGTCCCTGCAGCCGGCCGGTGCTGGGCCTGCTGAGGGGCCTGCCTGGCCATGGAAGCCGGGTGCTGGGGGCTGTGGAGTGCTTCTGCCAGGCACCGAACACCTCGGACTCGGATCCTCCTCCTGGGCACCTCCCCATGCTCAGAGCTCACCATCGTCTGTGGGGTCGTGGGTAAGAAGGTGCCATTTGTCCCTCAGCCCAGCCAGGCTTCCCCACTGGGGCTGCGTTTCTGCTGCCTGACCCTTCCTGGGCCTGGGGGAAGGCAGGTTGTGCAGGCAGGGTGAGTGGCAGCTTGGCAGACTCTGGCAGGCTCGAGGCCCTTTGCCTGCGTCTCTGCAGACACTCCAAAGCCCGAGCTGACGATTTATTGGCACCTTCCTCCCCTGTGCCGTGGAGCCGGCACCGCTCCTTCCCAGCTCCGCTGAGCTCCATCCTCGGGGCGCCAGGGAAGAGCCGTGACGCTGGCACGGAGCTGCTTCCCGGTGAGGCTGGTGCTGGGAGGGGAGTGGAGACAATGGCAAATTCCCGGAACAATGCTCTGAGCAGGCAGTGCTCCCGGCTCAGGTTTCGGTGCTGTTTTCCCTCCTGAGCAACTGTAGTACAGAGACTCCTCCACTCCCTGTTGTTGTCTGCATGCGCTCGGTCGTTCGTCTGCTGCTCTTCCTGCTTCTGGGATGCTTCTGGGATGTCTAACTTTGTTTCACAGTGCAGCATGCACTGTGCTAGAGAGGCTCCTACCCCTTCCCTCCCCAACACAGCCACTGCCTGACCCTCCCCGATCCCACTCCATCCCCATGGCAGCTCTTGGGGTATGCTGGCTGTGGGATGGGTGCAGACCCTGCCTTAATGTGCTGGAGGAGCTGATGAGGGAGAGGACTGGAGCTTTCTGGCCCACCAGCCACTGAGCCTGGAGCCGGTCTTGGCCCTGGTGCCCTGTGGGCAATTGCCTGATCCTGGCCTGAGCTGGGGCCAGGCTGCGGTTGGGGGCTTTGCTCCCAGTGCTGTCAGCCGTGCTCTCCTGATCTGCTGCACCATGGAGGCTCTTAAGCCAATTAAAGCTGTAACTCTCAGCATTGACCCTCCAGGACATGTTGGTCTCAAGCTGCAGCTGAGGCTCTTTCTAATCTCAGGATTTGGGATTAGCTCGGGTGACCAGTTAAATGCAGTTTGCTAAACCCATTAGTGAGGTTGGATCCGGTGCAGGTGGATGTGGCAGTTAAAGAAGTGTTGAACAAATGCTGCATGTGAAAGGAAGGCTTTTCCCTGGCCAGGGCACCATGACTCTTGCCAAACATCCCCCCCCTTCCCTGATTTATCTGCCTCCTCCCTGCCTTGCGATCACCTTGGCAGATCTCACCCCTGCCAAATCCATTGCTGAGCAGCCTCGAGCCCCAGCTGTGACAAAGACCCCCAAATCACAAAAATACAGCTGCTTCCCAGCTGCAAAGGCAGCTCCGAGCACTAACTCAGAGATTATCCCAAATTAAAGCTGCTGCGAGAAGCTGCTGAAATTAGTTGTCATCAGCAGATTCATGATGCACATTCAAATACTCCACCACGATGCTCTCTGGTGATGGTGACGGTTGCGTGACCATGTGCTCGTGTAAGCAGCAGCGGCAGGCTCGGGGGCTGCTTCTTGGATGGTTTTGCCGCTCAGGAATTGTTATCCACTCTGCACACAAAAAGTCACCAGCTTTTTCACCCGAGAGACACCGAAGGGAAGGGATGCTGTGCATGCCATATTTGCCTCCCACCCGGCAGCGTGCCAGGGGTCCCCTGCCACCTCTGTGGGCTGGCAGCTGGCTGGTGTGTCTGCAGGTCCCATTGCACTGGGGACAGCCCTGCCTGTGCCTGTTGTGCCCTTGTGTCTGCTTTAGCTCAGGGTCACACCTGGTTTGGCTGCCTGGGGGTGTCCTCTCCACCTGCAGAGCTCCTCCCTGAAAGCCCCTCATCAGCCTGTGTCCCCCCATCCTCTGCTGACTTGGGGACCTGGTGCCACCCTTTGGTCCTGACACCAGTCCAGTGGCAGCCCCGTGGGGCACGGACACCCTCGGTAGCTCCCTGGGTGGGCTCACAAGGGGTGGCAGAGCTGGGACCCACATGTTTCCCCCAAATGGCCCCTCTACTCCCCAGGGCTTTGCTCTGCCTGCCCAGGAGCCCTGTCAGCCCTGGGAGCATCTGGCTTTGGGGTGTCAGCTTGTCCTGCTGCAGGACCCAGCCCTGGGATCAGTCACTTGCTGGGGCTCCCCGCCCAGCCCCGGTGCACAGGACAAGGGGTTTTTTAGGGCCGGACCGAGCCTTTACCTGAGCACGAGCAGCTTTGGCTGCTCCTGTCTGCCCTGGGGATCCAGGGCATGTTGGGGTGTGGGGACAAGTGGGACACGGGGGCTTTCATCAGTGCTGTGACATGCCAGCCGGGTGCACGTGCAGCTTTCCCTGATGACCTGACTTGGTGGGATGTGTAAGGGATTAAAATAGCTGCAACAGGGAAGCAATTTTCTCGTTGTTTAAATAAAGGATTAAGGGATGATATCCCAAATTACCTTCTAGGAAAATCACACTCCATATCGCTCACTCTTAGACTGGGGGGTCCCTCATCCTTTTCCATCTGAGGATGACAATTAGCGGATTTGGTTATAACCAGGGCCGGGCTTTTCTCCTCGCACTTTTTTTTTCCAGCACTTGAAAACTGGGGTCAGTAGGTGGAACTCGGGGGCAAATGGTGATGCTGGGCAAACCCAGCCGTGGTGGGGCTCTGTCAATCCTGGCCATGGCAGGGCTGTGGCAAACCCGGTACCCGTCCGAGCCCACCACCTTCCTGCTGCAGGGGCTTCGTTGGATTACTCTTTGTAATACAAAGGAGGGAGCAATTAGCCCTGAGAGCTCTCGCGGTCGGTTTCTGCCTCGTCATCAGTTTTTTGAAAATTAAATGATTTTTTTTCAAGTGATTGATTCTGTATTTCCCATGCAGCTGCTGCGGCGCTGGGTTGGTAAGCGCTCGCTGTGTGCTGTCAGCGCGGGGATGTTTCTCTGGGCTGAAACACCACGGGATGATCAAATGCATAACAAATAAGAATCAACATTTCATTCTGGCAAGTTGATGGGAGATGAAATCTCATTTTAATGAGATCTATGGAGCTGACAGCAAGACAGGAGGATAATTGTGCCCCCGCTGAAAGCTGGGGGAGGCTGCGGGTCACTTGTTGAGCGACTGAGGAGCTGGGGACGACGTGGCTCTGGGGTCTGTGCATGGGCAGCTGCTGTGCGCTGCAGATGGCAGAATCCCGGTGCTGACAAGCCCAGTTAGCGAGGCTGATTACAGGGAGAGGATGAGGTTGCCAGTGTCCGGATCTCGCTTGCGTGTGGATGCGCCAGGACCAGTAACGATGCCCTGCAGCATCCTGGGCTCTGCATCGCCTCTCACATTGCCTTCCCCCATGCTGTGCCCTCTGTCCCCAGGGGGGGTCCCCTGGTTCACACCCTGCCAGAGAGGGGATGTCCATCTCCAGGCCCTTCTGCGAGGCCAGGAGCAGCGCCTTGTGGGGAGAGGGGCTGGGGGGCAGCGGCTGCAGCGGTGCCATGATGGCAGTGCTGGCCTGGCTGGCCCCAAGCAGGTGGCACCAGGGCACAGATCTGTGCTGGAAGCCCTGTCACAGGGCTGGCACCACCAGCGTCATTGCCCCCCCGTGTTTTGCCACAGGGAAACCCCAGCCGTGTTCCCTGCCCTGTGCCCACAGGCTCACTCCGTGCTGCTCCGTGCAGGGGCCATTAAGCAGAGGGAGGCAGGAGTGAGGGATGGGCCACAGCAAAGGCTAAAATTAGCTAATCCCCCCAAGGCAGGGGGTTAAAACATCATTTTGACACTGGTGCAAAGAAACTAGTGGTGGTCGGGAGCTGGGCTGGCTGTGGGGTGGCCCCTGCAGCCATCAGCACCCGCTGAAACTGGGGAAGAACTACTAAAATCGCATTATTTGCTGACAACCACTTCTTGTCCAGCAGTCAGCTCTCAGAAGGGCTTTTGGGGGCTTCCAGGAGGGCAGCTGGGAGGGGATGGGCAGGTGGTGACGGGGCCGATGAGGCATCAGTGGCCTCACCAGGGAGGACCACAGGAGCCCCGTGTGACCAGCATGCCCACTCTGCCCTCCTCCACGCTGAGGGAGCCAGCGGGGCTGCCCGGGGTGGGAGCAGATGGCAGCTGGGTGGCACTGAGGCCTCGGTAGCCCAAACTCATGGCCCCCACTGTGGTCTCGGGGCTGTGCAGCCCAGGGCCAGGAGCACCTGGCCGTCCCTGCAGTGGGAGCAGGTCATCTCCTGCCTCCTCCTGCTGACGGATGAGCTGAAAGTGCTGGGATCAGGGTTTCTCCCGCGCTCCAGGCTAATGGAGTCAGCTGGCAGCGCTTTCTGGAGCTGATGGAGAAACCGTCGCTCTGCGTGACGGTTTCACTCGGCTGGGAGGAAGCTTTATGGCCCAATGTCCTCCTGCTTCATCTTTCTGTTTTCCTCCTCGTCCAGCTCCTTCTTTTCCCCGAGGCAGCGGAACCACCGGCTGGTGGTGCAGGCAGGGCTGCCCCGGGGATGTCCTGCCTGTCCAGCCCCATGTCCCTTCCTGTGGTGCCCGGATCTGGCCCTGTGCCGTGAGGAGGGGTCCCTGGTGGCAGTGACTCAGCCGGTGCATGCGTCGGTGCCACGCACACCTCCGCTGACCCCCGGCCGACAACCAGATGGCTGGGGCCGGCGTGTGCCCGCACCCGCAGTCCTGCCAAGAGCCCAGAAGCTTCCCGTGGGCATCACGGCACGACCAGCTGGTGCCTCCATCCTGAATGGGGCAGGGGGAGGCAGGGTGGGCTCCGTGCCAGCTGGGACAAAGATATCCCCTTTGAGAAGCACCGGGGGCACCGTGATGGCTGGGCGGGCAGCGGGATGACAGCTGGGTGGGCAGTGGGGTGACGGCCAGGTGAGCCCTGGGGCAGCAGGGTGCTGAGCTGGGTTTGCACAAGCTCCCCCTTCCCGTCATCTCGGGGCCCCGGGGTGGGACAGGGACATGCTCAGCTTTGCCACTGCTCTGCAGCCCCCTGCACCCCTGGTGTGGGGGGCTTTCCATGGCCCCAAATCAGGGGGGAATAGCTCACTGGAGCAGGTTGGCAGTGGTCACAGGGCAGGCCTGGTATGGACAGGGGGAGGTGAGCTCCATTACCTTGGCAGCGGGGGCTCGTCTCACCCTCCCACTCCCCCTCGCGCAGGTACCTCCGCACGCTGTACCTGGGGCTGCAGAGCCGGTGGCAGGCTGAGCACCGCCGCCGCCACTTCTACTGGCGGATGATGTTCGAGAGCGCGGACATCAGCATGCTGCGGCTGCTGGAGACCTTCTTGAAGAGCGCACCCCAGCTCGTGCTGCAGCTCAGCATCATGGTGCAGCAGAACACCATTGAGCCACTACAGGGTAAGGGACATGGCCCCCGCCACAGGGGACAGGGGCAGCTGGAGGGGGCACCCCAGGCTGCCGCAGGCTCTCACTGCCCTTCCCCGCTTTGCGCCTGCAGGGCTCTCGGCCTCAGCCTCGCTGGTCTCCCTGGCATGGATGATCGCCTCCTACCAGAAAGTGCTGCGGGACTCGCGGGAGGACAAGATGCCCATGTCCTACAAGGGGGCCGTGGTGCAGATCCTGTGGCATCTCTTCACCATCGCTGCCCGTGCCATCGCCTTCGCCCTCTTTGCCTCCGTGTTCCAGCTCTACTTCGGCATCTTCATCGTCACCCACTGGTGCATTATGACCTTCTGGATCATCCAGGGCGAGACGGACTTCTGCATGTCTAAGTGGGAGGAGATCATCTACAACATGGTGGTGGGCATCATCTACATCTTCTGCTGGTTCAACGTCAAGGAGGGACGGAGCCGCTACCGCATGTGCATCTACTATGTCATCACACTGTCAGAGAACGCCGCCCTCACCATCCTCTGGTTCCTGTACTACGACCGCAAGACCACCTCCGACTTTGACGCCTTAATCCTCGTCTGTGTGGTCAGCTCCAGCTTTGCCCTTGGCATCTTCTTCATGTTCATCTACTACTGCCTCTTGCACCCCAACGGCCCCATGTTCGGCCCCCATGCTGGGGGCTGCATTTTCCGGCAGCGGCCGGCCCCAGTGCCGGGGTCCCCCACAGACGCCGTCACCAGCCCTCCCCGCTCGCTGCCGCGGACTACAGGGGGGGAGCGGGATGGGGCGCCAGGGGAGCGGGACAGCTGCGTGCCTGTCTTCCAGGTGAGACCCTGTGCCCCACCGGCACCAGCTGCCCGTGCCCCGCGGACAGAGAGGCCCGTCATCCGCATTGACCTGCCCAGGAAGAAGTACCCGGCCTGGGATGCCCACTTCATCGACCGGCGCCTGCGGAAGACCATCCTGGCGCTGGAGTATGCATCGCCCACCACCCCACGCCTGCAGTACCGCACCCCCGGTGCCCCCCAGGAGGTGCTGGAATACGAGACCACCGTGTAGGGCATGGGGTTGTGGCAGGGCCCTGCTGGTACCATCCTGGCCACCCCGCGTCTTCGCAGCCGTTTGCCTTTCTGTTGGGTTCGTCGGTGCTGCCGTGTCACCATGCCAAGCGCCCCACGGGTGGGGGCCAGGGAGGTTTCTTGGTGCTATCCCCCCCTGTGCCACCCTCCTGCAGCCAAGACCCCTGTTCCACCCCACAGCAGCAACCCCAGCTCCCCTTGGGGCTCGTCCTTGCCAAAATACCTCACCGGTGCCTGAGGCCAAGGCGGTGGGTGCTGTGGCCCTGCAGTGCTCGACTGGGTCCGTGGTGAGGGATGGGGAGCGGGTGCACCCCCAGGCTGGGGG
The DNA here is from genome assembly GCA_013397275.1 of Burhinus bistriatus. NCBI lineage: Eukaryota > Metazoa > Chordata > Aves > Charadriiformes > Burhinidae > Burhinus > Burhinus bistriatus. The sequence continues at coordinate 155,042 of VYXH01012760.1, forward strand.
CTGGGGGCTGCAAGGGGCTTGAGGCACGGTGAGGCATGGCATGGCCCAGGTGGGCAGCATGTGGGGACACGGGTGCTGGGGCCGCCCGATGCCTGTGCCACGGCAGGGCCGTGGGATCAGAGCGCAGCTGCACCAGGGTGTATGTGGGGCTCCTGTCACCCCCAGGGACCCGGGGCAGGGGACAGCTGGGGTCTGGCCAGCCCCCTCACGTCTCCTGCCTCCCCCCTGCCCTGCAATGCCAGCCATGGGGGAGCCCCCTCAGCTTCATCCTTGGTCTCCCCCCAGCTCGGGGTCGAGCTGTGCCCCCATGCCACGGGGTCCCTGCTGACCTGTGGGGTGCAGACCCTCACCGGGGGAGCCCCTCGTGGGTAGGCACCGACCCTGCTGCCCCCAGCACTGAGTTGGGCCCCTGGTTCCAGCTAGGGTGGCAGGAGATAGCTGCGCCCTGTTTTCCCCCCCGTCCCCATGGGAACTGCTTCATCTCATCGGGTTTGTTTTCACCTGAATAGTGACATTTTGTTTGACATTTTCTACCTCCGCTGAGGCCGGGGGAGGCAGGGCCTGGCTGGCACTGCTGGGGGGTGTGTGCAGGGCTGCCAGCATTCCCAGGGTTCCCCAAAGCGGGATTCACCCCACAGCTGTTCTCCCCTCCTGGGTTTCGCATCGTTTCCCACCTGGGAGCATTTCCATCCATCCCCCCATCAGCATCAGCCCCCTCCAGCTCCCCGGTATAAACGTGAGCCGGGATCCTGCCTGCCCCTGCCTCCACCCCCTGCCTCCCCCTGCCTGCCCAGAGGAGTGGGGCTGCCCCAGGCTCGGGGTTTGAATGTGTCCCCTGGTCCTACCTGGATCCATTGTCGTGCCCTAACCCGAAGGGCTGTGCTGAATGTACCCTGTGCCCCCTGGGGCCAGGTGTGTCCACACGTGTGCGTGTGTGTGTGTGTGCACACACGCAGAGGGCTGGCAGGGGTCTGCAGGGCAGGAAAGCTGCTGGACCCCGTGGCTGGGCACCACCTCGGACCCTCGCCCCCTGCACCCACAGTCCCTGTACCTTCCCTGCACCCCCTGTGCCCCCCACACCAGCTCCACCGGGTCCCAGCTGCCCCGTGCCACGGTGCCAAGCCCTGGGCAGGGGAGCATGGGCAGCCCTGCACCGGTCCTGCCATACCATCCCATGAGGAACTCCACGAGGAACCGCGCTGGCCGCGGGGAGGGCTGGTGTGGGAGAACTGCCTGGGAATGGCTCTGCCTGCCACCTATCGGGCCGGGGCACGGGGTCCCCAAGGGATGGCGTGAGTGCCTGGCCCCATGGCACAGTGCGTGGTGTTGGTGGCATCACCTTGCTTTTGTTTCCCATTTCTCTGTAGCTGGAAGGCCAGGGTGACAGCGGGCTGGGGCTGGCCGTCACTGGGGTCACTGGTGCTAACTGGTGCTAACTGGAAGCCTCGGAAACCCTTTTGGAGGAGGGTGCAGAAGATGGCTGGGGACAAGCAGTGGGCCAGGCCCCCCATGACCCGCACTTCTCCTTCACCACCGGTAATGGGCAGACCCCAGCAGCAGGTGCTGACCATGCCAGGGGCAGCATCGGGTGCAGGGTGGGTCTGCAGGGGGGGCGTCTCTTTTCCTCAGGGAAGGTCGGGGTCAGCGGCCACAGGAGCTGGGCTGGGGCCAGGGTGCACCCTGCAGTCCCCTCATGGGTGCCCAGGCAGCAGCGGCTCCTTGCCAGGTCCCACTCACAGAGCAGGGGAGTCACCAGGGATGGGTCACATGGGGGACCCAGGATTGGTATGGGGTGGCTCCCCTGGCTCCCCCCAGCCCCATCCCTTCTCCCTGTCCCCCAAAGGCAGAGAAGAGCCACCAGTCGGGGCGATCTACACCCCCCTCTCATGCCCTTCACCCCCAGGGTTTGCGTGGGGACCCCTGGGCCATGCCAGCAGGACAGAGGGACACTTTTCTATGCACTCAAGCCATGGTACCCTCAGCCCTGGGCTGCTCCAGGCGGGATCTCGGCAGCGGCAGGCGGCACTGACCTGCGCGGAGGGCACAGGGCAGCCATAGGACCCGCTCCCAGCCCCAAATCTCAGCCGCCCTCCTGTCACCCAGCAGGCCTACAGTGCAGGGGAAGCAAACCCAGCACCCCAGTGCCAGCGGCAGCACTGGGACCACGGTGAGGGGGTATGACCTGGGGTCGAGCCAGGTGCTGTGGGATGGGGGCAGCTCCAGGGGTGCTCAGGCTCCCACTGGGGACGAGGGTCCTGGTCCACAGGGTGTGGCAGCCTGGGGGTGGCAGTGGGACCATCCCAGCTTCAGGGAGAGGGGAGAGGTTTGGGCCAGGGCCATTCGTTCCCAGTGTGGGCTGCTGGGGGGTCTTGGCTGCATCTCCAGCCCCCCTGGTGCCGGGACCTGGCGGCCGCTGTCATGTACTGTAAATACTCTGTGTGCCNCGGGGTCAGCGGCCACAGGAGCTGGGCTGGGGCCAGGGTGCACCCTGCAGTCCCCTCATGGGTGCCCAGGCAGCAGCGGCTCCTTGCCAGGTCCCACTCACAGAGCAGGGGAGTCACCAGGGATGGGTCACATGGGGGACCCAGGATTGGTATGGGGTGGCTCCCCTGGCCCCCCCCAGCCCCATCCCTCCTCCCTGTCCCCCAAAGGCAGAGAAGAGCCCCCAGTCGGGGCGATCTACACCCCCTCTCATGCCCTTCACCCCCAGGGTTTGCGTGGGGACCCCTGGGCCATGCCAGCAGGACAGAGGGACACTTTTCTATGCACTCAAGCCACGGTACCCTCAGCCCTGGGCTGCTCCAGGCGGGATCTCGGCAGCGGCAGGCGGCACTGACCTGCGCGGAGGGCACAGGGCAGCCATAGGACCCGCTCCCAGCCCCAAATCTCAGCCGCCCTCCTGCCACCCAGCAGGCCTACAGTGCAGGGGAAGCAAACCCAGCACCCCAGTGCCAGCGGCAGCACTGGGACCACGGTGAGGGGGTATGACCTGGGGTCGAGCCAGGTGCTGTGGGATGGGGGCAGCTCCAGGGGTGCTCAGGCTCCCACTGGGGACGAGGGTCCTGGTCCACAGGGTGTGGCAGCCTGGGGGTGGCAGTGGGACCATCCCAGCTTCAGGGAGAGGGGAGAGGTTTGGGCCAGGGCCATTCGTTCCCAGTGGGGGCTGCTGGGGGGTCTTGGCTGCATCTCCAGCCCCCCTGGTGCCGGGACCTGGCGGCCGCTGTCATGTACTGTAAATACTCTGTGTGCCACCTTCTTCTCTGGGACCCTCGGCGTGGGCAGGGGGCGAGCAGTAGGCTGTGGTCCGTACCAAGACTTTTTTGTATACCACAAACTTTTTGTATATTTTTAATTTTGCTGCAACATGAGATATTAAATTCATTTCAATAAGCCCTGCCTGCGGGAACCTGTCCTTGCCAGCACCTCTGGCTCATGCCCTGGGCTCCGCACCAGGGCAGGATGCTGCCCCTCCATCCTGGGGTGCTTGGGGACCCTGGGGGACAGAGCAGGAGGGCTGTGGCAGTGCTGCCTGTCTGGTGTTGGTGGCCCTGGCCAGTGCTGGTGACCGGCAGGGAAGGGGTGCACGGGCAGGATGCAGCGTGCCGGGGAGGAAGCTGCTGGACACAGCCCTGTCCCTGTCGCCAGCACTGCAGGGACAACCTCCTCCATGCCAGAGGCCCCGATCCCCAGCTGACCACCAGACCCACGGGGGGCTCAGGCCCCATGGGCAGCCGTGGGGATGGGGTGCTGGATGCAGCTGCACGGGCTCCTGCCTGTGCCCTTCCCTGTGCCAGGGCCCCACGTGGACTGGACAGGATGGGGCAGCAAGAGCCGGGAGCCCCCAGTGCTGCCCCACACGGACAGGGCTGACCTGGGGCTGTGGGGCAGCGGAACCCACCCCAGGCCCACGGGGAAGCCCTGCGGCAGCGAGGGACAGGGGCTGCTCTGCAGTCAGGACCCACAGGGACCCCCACCCCCAGCCCCTACTCCGGTCCATTCCCAGCCTACTTCAGCCCTTGCCTCTGCCCAAATCCCAGTCCCATCCCAGTGCTAGTTCCAGCCCAGCACCAGCACCAGCCCCAGTTCAAACCCCTGCTCCAGTCCCATCCCAGCCTACTTCAGCCCCTGCTTCTGCCCAAGTACCAGCCCAGCACCATTCGTGGTGCCAGCCCCAGTCCCAATCACGCTCCCAGCCCCAGTCTCACTCCCAGTCCAAGTCCCAGTCCCAGTCTCAGTCCTGTCCCAGTCCCAGCCCAGGCCAGCCCAGTCCCAGCACCCCCCAGGAGGGGCAGGAACTCACATCCCAGCCATCCTGGTGGAGTTTCCGACACAGGAAAAGGCAGCGGCGCCGAGCGGGGCGGTGGGGGCAGCCGTGCCTGGAGGCAGCGCCGGAGCCCCGCCATGGACTGCGAGGCCAAGAAGGGCAAGAAGGTGCGTGGGCCTGGAGCTGGTGTCCCAGGGGGGTGGCGGGAGGGTGGGAGTGGGTGAGACACACGGGGATACTGGGACAAGGGGCCCTGCACCCCCTCCTTAGGCGCAGCAGGGAGACGTGGGGTCCCCACCCACTGGCCCCCAAACCGCCCAAATGGTGCAAATCAGGGGTCAGCGAGAAGAGAGGTGGCCAACCCCTCCTTGGGCACCGGGTGTCGGTGGACCCCCTGCATGGGTGCCGGGGTTGGGTGCCTGGCACTGACGCGTCCCTAAGCCCCCTCTCCCTCCCAGGGCTTTGTGTCACCCATCAAGCGGCTGGTTTTCCCCAAAGCGGCTCGGAGGCCGGCACTCCGCAGCAGCGTCTACCGGCGGCCGCTACACTCGGTGCCCCTCTACCCCCCCGATTACCTGATCGACCCCCAGATCTTGCTGCATGACTACGTGGAGAAGGAGGTGAAGGTAAGGGGGTGGGGGGGTCCCCAGGGATTCTTAGGGTCCCTGCCTGTGCGTGGCAGGGGGTGCAAGGCCACCACGCCACACAGGGGGCCACCACCTGCAGTGGCCAGGAGGGTCCTGGTCCCCTCCCTGCCCAGGCAACACCCAGGGAGGGGGAAGGTGGGCCCCATTGCAGGGTCTCCCTGCACCCCAGGGAAATGCATTCTGCCCATGTGGACGTGGGTGCTCTGGGGGAGGCTCTGGGCCATGGGGTGGGGAGGAGGCGTAGAGCCAGCCCCCCGGACCCAGTCCCCCTGGGCTGCCCTGGATTTTGTGTTCCCCACCCCCAGTTTTTAGGCCACTTGACATGGGTGACAGCCTCCCTGAACCCTTCCAGCCGGGATGAGGTGCTGCAGCTCCTGGACACGGCCAGGGTAAGAGGGGTCCTTGACACCCCCAGTGTGCCCCCCCTACACTGCTGGGTGCCCCACGCCCCTGGCACTTGTTCTGCCCCTGCAGCAGCTGAAGGAGCTGCCGCTGCAGACAACGCCGGAGCAGGACAGCATCCTCAGCCTCTCCGCACGCTGCCTCCTGCTCACCTGGCGCGACAACGAGGAGCTGATCCTGCGCATCCCCACCCACGAGATCGCCGCAGCGTCCTACCTGCGTGACGATGCCCTGCACCTCCTCATCCTCAAAACCGGTGTGGGCACCCGGCCAGGGCCACCGGCTGTGGCACAGCTGGCCCTGAGCACCGGGACTCCCCAGGGCATGGGGGGCTGGAACCCAGGGGGGTGCTGGGGAGGTGCTGGGTCTGGCTGGGGCAGCAGCATAGGCAGAGCTCAAAAGCCTGGACTGGCTCGGTGAGGGGCTTGGCAGAGGTCTGCAGGCTGGAGGGGGGCACTGCCTCAGGGTCCCCACCATCCCTGCTCTGTAGGGCTCCCTGTCCTCGGGGTCCCCACTGCCCTGGCAGGCAGGTCCCGGCTGCTCTCCCAGCCCTGGTTGCCTTTAATGGCAGGAGGAGAGGAGGCTGGAATTGACCCCTGTCCCCGTGTCCCTCCCCGCACATGGAGCCCCAGGTGGGCACAAGGGCTCTAGTGCTTTGATCAGCAGACCCGGGCTCAGCTGCCAGCCACAGGCAGGGTCCCCGGGGAGGCGGCTGCCCTAGGCTGTACTCCAGCCTGCACAGGGAGCGATCCCCTAATCCTCTGCCCTGCTGCCTCCAATCCCCCTGCCTCTCTACCCCTAATCCCCCTGCCCCAGCCCCACTGCAGCCCCACTGCAGCTCCAACCCGCTGGGGCTCCCTGTCCCGTCCTGCCCCCATCCCTCTGCATCCCATCCAGCTAGTGGGATGGGGCAGCCAGGGCCTNCCCCCGCCCCGCTAGTGGGATGGGGCGGCCAGGGCCTGGCAGCTGGACGGGGTGGGCGGCGCAGCCCCCGTCCCTGATGCCCAGACTCTCCTCACTGCCCCAGGCCTGGGAGTGGACCCGGTCCCCGCTGGAGCGCACCCCGAGGCGGCCCCGGCTGGCATGCCAGAGGCGTTCCCCACCGAGAA
>VYXH01012761.1:0-111284 GCA_013397275.1 Burhinus bistriatus
TGGCCCAAACCACGACACAGCCTTTTTTCTGACACTTTTCTTCTTCTGGTTGCTGTATGTTTCTAAAAAGCTGTCCTGGAATCCTTCTGACAGACTTTCTTGCTCATTTAAGGCTATGTACATTACTCTTTAAACTTGAATCACTGCTAAACTTTTGAAGTGGATCTCTTGATCATCCCTGCATTTAGGTTTGCATGATAGTCTTCTCTGGATAGATCTACACTAAAAATTTAGTATGCAGGATGTTGGTTTTGTGGTGTTTGGTTAGTTTTGGGGTTTTTTGTTTTTATTTGTTGATTTTGAGGGTTTTCTTTGGGTTTTTTTTTCGGGAGGGTTTTGTCTGTTTTTTTACTGGAAAATTGCCTTACATTTTAATGCCTTACGATGTTCTCTAGAGTGCACCTTTGATGTGTTCAAAGCAGTTTTCTTCCTGGTGGAAGTGAAATTTAAATCATGCAAAAGCATCATATAGAGTAATGTAATGTGGACGCATTAGCCCTGTCCTCCAGTTAGCTCTCTGTGCATGTACCTAAGACAGGCGACTGCTGTGAACTTGATTTCAACAGACACAATGTGAGGTACAGTCCTAGAAATGCAGTAAGTCACAATAAAGGGAGCTTCAGTCTATGTATATTTGCACTGCAGCAGTCAGTAAAGCAGAAGTTCACTCTGAATGTACAAATTGGATTCCCTTCAGCACAAGGTAACCTGGAAGACGATCTCCAGAAGTACCCCAACAGCTAATGGGTGTCTGAGTCAGGGACCAGGCAAGACTCCAAACTAAAATCCTCTGAGTGAATTCAGGCATGCTCAGCTGTTTCACCCTACAGATCTGCTCCTATTGTACTTTTCTGTTTGTTAAGAAAAATATAATTGTAATCTCCCAGACTTCCACCTAAAGCATTGGCACTGTAGGGTCCAAATTAGTCCCTGCTGTCTCAGTCAGCAAATCATATTCTCTAATTCAGGAGTTACTCTCAATTTCCTCTACAATTGGTAAAGAGAGGATGATTCAGGTGCCTGTCTCTACTGAGAGTAAGGGGAGCTTTAGTTAAATATGTTCTCAAATAATATACTTTGGTTAGGTGCCTAAAGTAAGCCAGAATGAACCCAGAATGAACTCATTTGGAGACAACATGGTAGACAAACAAAAAACAGTTTAAAGGAAGGATTTTTCTTTAGCTGGAGAAACTTTTGAAGGCAGGCTTAGGAAGAAGTTTGAAAGTGTTGCAGTTGTCAAAGTCCCACTTCTGAGTCCCTTTTATGTACTCCCATCACTTTTATCTGTAATGATAAGAGGGTTTCTCTACATGACAGTTTCTAACCTTGTGTAAAGCCCCTCTACCTTATGAGTAGTCTAAGACTCTCTGGCTCTTGAGTGGACAAGAAAATAAACAACAAAAAGCTCAAAGCAAACAAGAAAATAAACAAAAAGTTTCAAGTGGTTGAAACCTTAATCAGAAGACAACGAAGGCAGATAATCCACCCTACAGTGCTGACAGCTTCTAATCAACAGTTCTTCCATGAGGTGTCAGGTACTTTCTTAGATACAGCAACTATCAGTAATGCATCATAAGACATTGCCCTCAGGCAAGCATACATATACTTAGGATAAAAATGTGCTCAGGAATTCAAAAGCTAACATAGGCTTATCCTGTTGCCACACTGCTATGCATCAATAAATCAATCTTTTATTATTTCAAATAAACTTTGCTTTCCTTGCTACCAAAAATGAACATTTTCACCAGCAGTTCTACTAGAATTGGGATGAGGTCACTAATCCCTAAAAAGAATCAAGTTCTACAGCTAGAAGAAAGAGAATTATAATAATTGGAAACTGGTGTGTATGCACTGCACAATCATGGGGTAATATTTTTGGTTTTAACTACACATCTAGCATTTATTAGTAAGAATCTTCCAGGAGTCTTCCAAGGACTATCTGTGAGTCTTGTTTTCTAATATATAGTATGTGGTAATATCTTCGGATGAAAGAACCAAAACAACATAGACATAAATTATACTGGCTCACATCAGAGTCATTGCTACAGAAAAGTGATTAGCAAAGTTTATTAAACAGCCTGTGAGCTGAGTTTACAGTATTAGACTCTAACTTGAAGAATATAGCAACTGTACTTATGGATTAAAATATGAAAACACATAAACTACCAGTATCTGGAATGTCTATACCTGAAATGGGGAGAAAAAATTCCATAGTAACTCTTTTTTAACCAATAAACTTCATATATGACAGACCAGTGGTGACAGAATAATGTGGCCTAGGGATATGTAAATAATTCTGCATTTCATTTTTCAGTAAGCCTGCTGCAGATTTCAGGGTATGACAGTACCAGGCAGTTGGAGTAATGTCAGCAGTTTTCTGGCTAAAATAAAATGTGGCAACATACATCCCTCCTCTGTGATTGTCCTGTTGGAAGTCAAACATGTCAAATTTCAGAGGTAGAAGAAGATACAGCATTGAACAGTACCAAAGTATTTTGTTTTCTGCTTATACATTCTCCAAAGAGGCATGGAAGCAACAACAAGAAAAAAACTGTTTAATTCTCCCATGCTTAGTTGGGGGTTATAAATATTGATACTGTAGTCCATGTGTTTGAAAAAGATCTCTGTTTTTGTCTCATACCAAGGATAGCGCTGGGTACTTGCAGTTATTTGTTTAAAGACCAGAATCTAAGTCTTTGTGCAAAGGCATCCCTATTTGTTTACATTTTCGTTCATTTCTTTGTAATAAACAGCATCCAAGTGGATTCCAAAGTAATGGGAATTTTACATTTGATAATGTAAAAATTAAAAAAATAGATATATTTTTAAAAACCCAACACAGTGAGAGAGACAATACCTCACCAATCATCTGGCCATATATGGAGATAGATAATATTTCCAGGTGCCTGCATAAAAACTGCTAATACATCATTATCCTATTTGTTTCAAGGTGTTATTAAAGATCTGTTACAGTATCTAAAATATGAAGTAGTAAAGTCTTAAATTTCTGACTACAGACAGTGAATAAAACTTATTGTTAAACTTTGGTACTGCTCTGCAGTAAGGTTTCTATCTGATGAAAAGACGACTACTGTTTCTATTTTCTGTCACACACCCTATTGAACCTGATTTTCATTAAGACATTAATTTATGTTAAAATATTAACTTACAAATTTTGCACATGCTTTTTTTAAAGACTCTTTGTATTTCTTATGAAAATATAATTTCTAGATGAATATTCACACTTCCAATTTCTTTCAGCTACACTTTACGATCTCGGTTTTCTCTATTCTCCTTTCATGAGCATAACTACCCTTTGAAGAGATAACTAGTGAAAATTTTGCTTACTCCTTCCCCTCAAGAAGACATAAAAAGCTCTATTACTTTTTCCTAATCTATTCCAGTTGTCTGAGACACCTCACTCCTGGTATTTATCCTGTCAACTGTTGCAAGTATATCAATAAATAATAGATATTTATGGTTTAACTGTCTCATCTCAAAACATTATATGTTATACAAGTTTTGCAAGCCAAATTATTTCTGTTTTACCCTGCACATCTGAAGTTCAAAATCAAGTCCTAGCCAGATTTAAATACACTAAATCCATCTTTGGCTTCACAGGATGTTATAAATTGCATGTTTCCACCAGTCCGCCCTCCCATTGTTTCAAACAAATTCACCATTAGAATTTCACTGAAGTTGAATCAAACTTCAATGTGTTTTATCATATATAAGAAGTTCAATTACAACACACCAGCAGTTGTCCTTTTCTGGTTTAACCTATTCTCTATGACCAAGCATCCGTATTCCCTAAGAAAATTTGCACCTTTGCCACTGGCTCCCTGTCATTCCTCTTCTGTGGTGATAAACTATGTAAGACTGCTTCATCAGAAGATGGGGGGGAAAGAGAAAAATCACATCTGATTTCATCTTTATCTCTATGAGATTTTCATTGTATATGAATAAAGTTGTACTTAATGTAAGTTTATACATTTTTTTTATTGTATGATGAACATCTGATTTCAGTTTTTTTAAATATTAAATAGCATGAGGAAAATGAATTCTCATACTTCAGGACATAAACACAACTAACTGTGATTAGGAAGAAGCAAATTCTCCTAGTAGCCCTTCACTGTTGATTTACGAGGCCTATAATTTATGTGAGTTTTGTTTTCCTTCACAGTAACAACTTGTTTTATTATCAAAGAGGCTTAAACCTAGTGAGAGCTCTACATATTTATGGGAAGATACAGGCTCCTGAAATAATTTATCTTGCAGAGAAAAAGGAAAAGCAAATGGAGGATGTCAGAATGAAATAAGAGATTCAGGTGGTCATACTGGATATTGATAAGAGTCTTGGGTTGAAAGCTGTTTTTAAAACAGGGTTGCTAGACCTATCACAGGTCTATAATTTCAATTTCTTAAAAATGGAATAGTTTCAGGATGAAACTATACTACTACATTGTCATGGTATGGGCCAGATTGCCCCAATCAGGCGGAACAACAGATGCTCACTCTTTCCTGATCTGCTTTGAAGGGAGGCAGGAGAAAGAGAAAAAGAGAGACTTAAGAGTTTAGAAGGAACTAAACTACTTTAACAAAGCATTAATAATAAAAAGAAAATAATGAAATATATACAAAACCATATCAAGCTCCCAGGATGACAATCATGTCACTGGCAGGTGCTGGGGAAGTCCCAGACTGGACTCAGTGACAGATGAGAACTGGATTCTGGATCTGGAATCAGGATTGGGATCAAAGGCAGACAAACAGACACAGTCCTCCTCGGATGCCAGCCATTGAAGAAAGAGGGCTGACCCTTTGATCCCTCAGCTTTCATATTGAGTGTGAGGCAGATGGGATGGAATACCCTGTTGGTCAGTTTTGGGTCACCTGTCCTGTCTGCTCCTCCCCGCAGGTGTGACCCCTCTACACTTTTGCGCTTCCAACTGTCCAACAGGGCAAATAACAAAGTTGTCTGGCCTTGGGTGTTATAGCAATAAGTATAAGCATCCCATTCCTTGGCATCAACCATAAACATGGGTCTTATCACTCCGAGAATGAACGTTTTCTGCACAACATGCTGTTAATTTCAGCAGTTAGAAGAGGCCTAGCTAAAAAGTAAAGCTACTGAACAAGATTGGTCCTGTTTTACCTCAATCCAGGACATACATTTGGAAAAAAATGAAAAAACTCCTATCTATATATCAGAAAAGACCAGCAACTTTTTGTTTGAGGAAGTTTGAGATGATATTCTCTATGCCTTTATTGCTGTAATGCATCCTAGAAACATGGCTCATGGTCCTCATTTTCAGGAAGTGGCAAGAGTGGTTTGCTTCTGTAGGGAAGACAAGCTGGGAGCCAAGATCAAGATTGTGACAGCAAGGCAAAAAAAAGCATTAGCCTTACTAGCAAAAGGTGCAGTCCTACAGTATCCAAGCAGGAAGGGCTGAGCAGGTCCAAGGTCAAAGCAACAAGACAGTCAGCGAGACAAGGTCAGGATCATCAAAGTGCAAGGCCAGGAACAGGCATACCTGCAATGTAGCTCAAGGAGGACAAAGACCCAGGACACAAGCTTCAATACAGCTCCTGAACCAAGGAAGAGAAGCCCCAGGAAGGCTGTTTTTCACAATTTATTGTTTTTAGAGAAGACTGATGTAAGCTTGCTGAGCTGAAATGTGTCAGGACTGATCCTGAGCACAAGCAGCTTCTGTTCAAGCTCAGCCCTGATACAGTGCAGCTGACATAACCAGGCATCTGATATTCATTCATATCTCATTTCTCCTCGTGTTGTCTCAAATCTGGGTTCTTTACCCGGTGTGCAAGCCAGTAACACTCAGAGTAGAGGTATTTCCAAGTTTATTCCATTAATACACAGAAATGAGGTGCTCGTCCCAAAATGGGAGCACGTTAGTTTCAGAAATCCCCACTTTTATACACTGATTATTACATATTCAAACAATTAATACATATTCATTGTTATTCTCTTTAATGATTGGTCAAGATTTCTTCGCTTCCCATGTAAATTAGTACACAGACTCTGTCTTCTTCCATCGTTCTCTTTTGAGTGGGTGGTATCATTTGGGTAGGTGGTCAATGAGTCGATGGTCGTGATTTCCCCCTGCTGAAATTACCTTTTACCTACTTCTCCTCTAATCTTGTCAGTTCCAGGAGGTTTTCTCAATTTGCTGACCAGACCTACAGTTCATCGCTCTCTTGACAGGAATATCCTACTTATCAACAAAGCTACATTGTCTAACGGTTAGTTCCTTAATTGAATTGCAGATAATCATGTCTAGCTACTATTTCTCTATTTTAATATTAGGTAAATAATTAAATAGTGTTGGGGATGTATAGAGAACTCTAGCAGCAGTAGGTTTCCTTGGTTGCTTCAATTACGTTTTACATTTCATTTTTCTAGTTAATATCAATTTTACTACAACACTCTCAGTTTTCAGTCCTAGAGTCGATAAAGTAGATAAGTTTACAGTTTAGACGAGATCAAATAGTAAGTACTAGTGAAAAGAATTCTTAAGAAATGACCAGAAAAGGTGAGGACCAAGGAACACAGTCACAAAATGAGCAGAATTATGGACAGTACAAGTGAAGATAAGGGTGGCTTAAAAGAAGATCCTTACAAACCTAGATTATATAAATTGAAGGTAGAATTATTCTGCATAATGTGGAAGTGCTGTCAAACAGGGATGTGTGTAACCTAATGATCATATGTGTTCTACACTTGTCTGTGATATACAGTTGTGGGCTGTGATATACAATTACAAGGGTGGCACATAGACTAATGGAATAATACCAATGTATATGTCAAAGGATGGTAATGGAAAGGTCATGGTTAGTGAGGACATCCTGGTTAGGGTATCACCTGAGCATGACATAAATTGTGTGGAGTAAGGGGTGGAAATTGTACTGGTTCTGACCAGGATGGAGTTCATTTTTCTTCATAGCAGCCTGTATGACTGCAGTTTGAAGTTGTGATTAAAACAGTTTTGATAACACACCAGTGTTTTAATAATTGATGAAGATTTTAAGCATTGCCTCAAGGTCTACTTTTTCCCCACTCTGCCGTTCCCAGCAAATGGGTTGGGGGTGTGCAAGAAGTTGGGAGGAGACACAAACAGGTGAAGAGGATATTCCATACCATACGATGTTATGATCAGCAATAAAAGTTCAGGGAGAAGGGGAGGAAGGGGGAAAAGTTAATGGTCATGGTGTTTGTCTTTCCAAGTAACTGATAGGCACGATGAAGCCCTGCTTCCCTGGAAATGGCTAAACATCTGCCTGCAGGTGGGAAGTAGTGAATGAAGTTATTTTGCTTTGCTTGAACATGTTGCTTTGCTTCACTTATTAAATTGTCTTTATCCTGACCCACAAATTTCCTTGCTTTTGCCCTTCCAATTCTCTTCCCCATCATGTTGGGGGGAGGTAAGCAAGCTTAGTTGGGGCTTAGTTGCTGGCCTGGGTCAACCCAACGCAGCACTAGAAACAACCTTAGACACCAGATGACTAATAAGCCTGTAGCAGCCCAGTTTTAAATTTCTGATACCTCTGCATTTAATAAAAGACATTAATAGCCTGTTTACAACAGTTACAAAAGTACAGTGTGCAGTGCTTGCATGCATACTATTCATTATGCCAACCATTGTACCTTAATGTCTAAAGTATTACAGGATAAAGTAATTTTCTGCCTTTGAATGCTAGTGAATGTGAAAAGCATGTTTTTTTCCTGTATCAATCTTGCTTAGTATAGGTATGCCGATCACATATGCTTCTTTCAAAAACTAATTGTCAAACTCATAAACACAAGTCTCCATTTTATTGATGTGCTTAAATTAAGCATTAACAAAAAACAAAAGACTTCAAAATTCCGTAAAAAAACTGTAGTTTAGCATCCCAAATTAAAATTCACATGCCATAAACAAACAAGCACACAGAGAAGTCACATTTTGTAACTGCATAATTAACTCTTTATCAACCATAGTGGTCCAATCTCATGTAGTTAAGAATAGAGGCCTCATTCTTTCCTCATTATGAGTAAATCCTTTCTTTCCAAGTAGACCCTCTATATTTTCTTTTGTGCACTAGTTTTTTAAGCCATCAATCCCTTTTCTAATTTATCTCCTCATCAGCACAGTATTTTGTAAATCTTGGTTAAACTTTTCACAATGAATCAGCTTCACCTGACAAGTCCTAACACTTTAGGTTCTAAGATGATACAAAAAATAAATTATGTTTTAAATCTATATTACCACACCATAAGCTGAACTTTGAAGTGTTTAATGGCAGCAGAACCCAAGGAGAAGACATTTTATTCTATTTGAATAAGATTTTGCATATTTTTGCAATCTTTCCAAATTATCTGTAACTTATGAGGCACTCTCTAGATTGATTTCCTCTTGACTTGCTTCGTAGATATCAAAACCATAACATCTTTCTGTTTAAAGATCAGTCATTCGTCTTAATATATTTTAGAAAGATTTTTTGCTTACAGTAACTTCTCTCATGTACTTCTGCAGTTCCTTCTCTGCTTTCTCACCTGCCTCTTCTCTCCTCCATTTGTCTAGATCTTAGCTCCATTAAATCCAAATAGCATGGCACGGATCAAAAAGATTACCAGAATTAACTCAAACCATTCAATTATTCACTCAAGTTTATTAGCATTCTTCCTTGCCCTTAATTAAGATATAGCATCAATATCTAAAATTATGTTGATTGCATTTCAAGCCATTTCAAGCTTTCTGTACCATATATTTCATGCTTTTATTGCATAGCAAAGGGTCACTTGAAACTTTTTTAGTTAGTCTGCTGGAACTATCAGCACATTGATTCAATGCAGTGAATTAGGTTAGGTAACATGTTTGAGCTTGGCAGCCATTTATAACAGGATTCATCTTGCTCAATCAGAATTTCTCCTTAAAAAAATCTAAAATTAGTTAATTTATTTTGTCTTCAGTATCAATTACATGAAGAATAAAGCCTTTGTTTTTATGTAGCACTTTTTTATTTTAAACAACTATTTGCAAAAACATCTGATGATTTGTCTAGCATTTCTAGTCCCAAGTCTTTTTCCTTTCCTCCCTTCCTTGATACGATATTTATATTTTTACTGTATAAAAGTAAATTAAAAGTGTGAAAAATCACTTGAGAACAAAAGCAGGAAGATCGTTCTAAACGATTAGCTAACATATTGCTTTAGTGGAATTTAGGAAAGGAGAAGCACTACTTGATGATTTAAGACCCAAGATTTCAATATCTACTTATAAAAAAAAATAATTAGAAGAAATATGATAGATCAATCACAAAAACTACCCTAGAACCTTAAAAGGAGTGTTTTATAGGCAGGCATGGAGATTATAGACAAAACCAATACCATGTCCTTCACAGTTAAGACTTCAGACCATAAGGACTGTCCAAAAGCCACACAAATGTCATGGTTTGGTCCAGATTGGCCCCATCCAGTGGAACGACAGATGCTTGCTCTCTCTTGCTCCTTTCCTGAAGGGAGGCAAGACAGAGAGAGAAAAAGAGAGACTTAAGAGTTTAGAAGGAACTAAATTACTTTAATGAAATATTAATAATAAAATAATAAAAAGAAAATAATGAAATATATACAAAACCATATTAAGCTCCCAGGATGACAATCATGTCACTAGCAGGTGCTGGGGAAGTCCCAGACTGGACTCAGTGACAGACAGGAACTGGATTCCGGATCTGGATTCAGGATCGGGATCAAATGCAGACACAGAGACAGAGTCCTCTTCGGACGTCGGCCATTGAAGAAAAAACCCTGACCCTTTGATCCCTCAGCTTTTATACTGAGCATGAGGCAGATGGGATGGAATACCCTGTTGGTCAGTTTTAGGTCACCCGTCCTGTCCACTCCTCCCCACAGGGGTGACCCCTCTACACTTTTCCGTTTCCAACCCTCCAACGGGACAAGTAACAAAGTTGTCTGGCCTTGGGTGTTACAGCAATAAGTATAAGCAAGAGCCTCTCTGCATACCGTTCCTTGGCATCAACTGTAAACATGGGTCTTATCACTCCGAGAGTGAACATTTTCTGCACAACGTGTTGTTAATTTCAGCAGTTAGAAGAGGCCTAGCTAAAAAGTAAAGTTCCTGAACAAAATTAGTCCTGTTTTACCTCAAACCAGGACAACAAAGTATAAGGAAAGTGGCAACATAGTGAGCAAAGGGCAATTTTCCATTTTATAAAGCAAGGATTAGGGTCAGTAACATGAATAAAGGATTTTTGAAGAGAAACTTGAACACCTGAAAGAATTTCATTCTCCATTTGTTTAAAAAACAGTAATCTAAATATATGACCATTTGGTGAAGCTTTAAAATTGTTATATTTCCAAACTGCAGTTATTTTTGAGCTGTTCCATGGTAGCGTTTTATTTCCCTTTCCACATTGCTGCTCCCAGGTGATGGGGGAGACGAGACAGGAAAAATATAGAAGCAGCCAAGACTAGTAGAAAAGATTATGCACTAACTGAGTTAATGGAAACCATAAGTGATAAGGTTTTTGGGATATTGTATGGGGGTCAAGAAGACTTAGGAAGATATGTTTTGAGCTAGCAGGCTGCAACATTTCCAGGATACACACTGAAATTTTGGCAGCTGAAGTGGGAGGAAGCTGTGAATATGTGGCAAGGTAAACAAGAGCTGAAAATGGAAACCCTGAAATCCAAACAAACCATTTCGACACATTCGCCAGCTGGAGCATCAAGCTGACAATTAAAAATCACTGACTTAACATAGTCAGACACAATAGAAACAGAAATATTGGCAGAAAACAATGTGAGAAAGAATATGCCACACATCAAGGTTCATTAAAAACTGTTAATGAGACAATAGAATTCAGGAAAAAACTGGGAAAAAATCCAAACAGGAAATGTGATAAAATAAATTAGTGTGAAGCGCTTCATGAGTTTGGGAACCAACAAGCCATTCTGGGCACCCAAGAACACACTTGACCCAAAGGTTTCTAATACCTCTAGTTTATATTAGCTTTACTTCTCCAAAATAACACCCATGATATATCAAATGTGCACTTAAGCCATTATTTTCTGCAAAGATTTTTTTTTTTTTTAATACTCTGCTTGCTTGCTGCCAGAAGATTGGCAAAGCTCTCTGCTCCTTTCACTACTCAGTTATCTGCAGGATTCACTCTACAAGCCCACCTGCCTAAAAATCTGAACTGAATGAACACAAACACTCCAGCTTATAGCTCACAAGCACTGTTCAATTATTTACTGTTACAAGGATCATGTTGTCTTTAAGCTCTCTTTAAGTCCATGACTGTCCCACTTCAGACTTGAAACAGATGATAAATGACAAATTTTGGTAGGTTCAGTTCTCTAATACAGGCCAGAACCACATGACAGACTGGAACAGATGCACCAAATGCGACAGATATCTTACCTGGCATTCCATCCAAAAAAGTGATTGCCCTAGATAGTAAGACATAGCAGTTCTAAAGGCGCTTAAAGATAAAAAATTTCCAACCGAGTGTATCTTCTTATTCACAAAAGCATCAGTGAATGGCAATAAAATGACAGGTAAACAAAAAAACCCAAACCATAAATCTAGTCACTGTTAATAACTGATCCCTCTAACACAAAATCTTTAGGGCAATGATAGATTAGAACAAAGCAACAGATGGATGTGACTAAGGGCATGGGACCAAAGCTCAGTAACTGGAGTCTGTGGCCCGAAAAAGAGGGATGTTAGGCTCAGGAAACAGTCACACTAATACCTGACAGCCATTTATTATAATGAACTGGAGTATTACTGATTACTGACTACCTAGTTCAAGGTTACTGGAAGAAACAATTTTAATGAAAACAAATTATCAGCCCTCATTTCAATAGAAGTCTGTTCTGGATAAGGCCCTAACTGACCAACTGAAAGCCTAAAACATTAAATTACTAACTACCCTTCTCAATTACCATTAATATTTTTTCATGTGAAAACATAAGAAGTTCAGGGTGCCCTTTCCAACCAATATCTGCACTCCAGCATACTAAGAGTTGTATTCAGACAGATATACAAACAAACAGTTCCTAGTAACTTTAACTATGGTCCTTAACAGAGAAAAGGTTAGCCATCACCCAACTAACACAGAACAAACATGCTTATAAAGTTTACGTTACCTCCAAAAGAGAAACTTTACATGCAGTATTGTTTTCTTTAAATATAAAAGAAAAGAAATTGTAACAATTTAAGTTCAGGACAGAAAAAAAATGGCCAGTACAATGAGTGTACCACCAAATTCTGTAGCCTTGCTGTAGGGGTTTGTCTGGCTGCACTAGAGGTCAGCTCTGATGTAGCACAGCTGTACAATCTTGGATCCAGCCGCTGTGAAAAGAACCATTTGTGAGAAAAAGCTGTGTGAAGCCTCTTTAGGGCCTCCTTGCTTTGCCTCAGGAGCTGCAGAGAAGCTTAGGTTCTTTGCCTTGGTCCTTGCCTGAGCAAAAGCACAGGTATGCTTATGCCTGGTTTTGCACTTTGCCTTGCCTTGTTGACTTGACATTCTGGCTTGACCCTCAGGCTTCCTCATCACCACAGACTTCTCTGGCAAACATGAGACTCTTGGTTGACCCTGGCTACCATCACAAAACCTGCTCTGCTCACCTTGTTCAGTCACTGTGGGACTGCACCCTTGTTGGTCATGTCCCTGCTCTGCCAGCCCTGCCATCACCCTGTGGGCTTCATTTCCCTTGCAGGAAACCAGCCATCACTGCCCCTTGAAAGTGGTAGACCCTGTCTTTGAAAAGGGACAGAAAGCCAAGTCTAGCTAATTTTCACTGATGATGAGTACATAAATATTTCCTGCAATCCATGTCCTGTTTTCTTAGAAAGCCAAAAAATGCAAACCTCTAAATTACGAATGACTCACATATACTTTCATAGTACCTGCTGTCTCCCTCCAATCTGAATCTTTAGGTTTTGACATTAAGGAAGAATACAGAATAAAGCCCCCCTGGTAAAAGCACATCCTTTACTGTAATGCATTCACAGTTAAAACCCCACAATTTATAGTCAGAGTTGAACATATAAATAGGAGATAGTCCAATTAAGTTCTGAGAATCTAAGCTAGACCAAACCTCAAAACCAATTTTTAACAGTCATCTTCTACATTCAAAGCTCACAAGACTTCCATTAGGGTGAAGTTGCATGTCTAAATTATTCCATATTGTAATCTTATCAAATTTAGTGGGTTAATTAGAAAATTGGAGTTAAAATGCCAGTACCATATAGATAATTCTGAGGTCTGTTTTTCTTCAAGGTTAAGTAAGCAAGAAGACAGTCCTGGTTCCAATCCATACATTGCTGAAGTCAAAATCTGTAGTATTAGCTGGACAAACATGAATCCAAACCAAGCCAGCATTTGGCTGTTAAGAACTTCAGTACTTGAGCTTAAAGACCTTGTTTCCTTTCTAGAGCTTCCAAATTGTGGAGACATCTGCTGTCAATGAATTTGATCCTCCCAGCTGTCCAAGCATCCATAATGGTTAACAACACTCCCTACACTCTGATTACCACTATGATTTGCCTCAGGATTACATCCTCTTTCATAAATTACCTGTCCATTCTTGCCTATAATTCTCTTCCAGATTTAATTACTATTATGTTAAGCGATATTATAAATTACTATAAAATACCAAGGATTAGAGCCATTGAGAGAGCTATCCTATCTCTGTACATAATCCAGAACTTTGCAAGAAAAATTTTAAGCATTTTGCACTATTGTATTTATCATTATATCCACATTATTTTTCCTCCTAGTTTTTAACAGACAGGGGCTTACTTAAATCTCTATGTAAGAGATGTTAGAATACATTCCAAATGTTATGACCAGGAACCATTTTAAAAAGTCTAAATCCCATTTTTATGTCTTTCTGAGTTTTTTCAGCATTCAGTTATAAGGAGATACACAATTTAGTTAGACATTGTGTAAAAAAGTGTTTAATCAGTTAGGATTTTTTTACCTTTGACTTTCAGTGAATATTCCTTTATTCTTGGTTTTACCTATGACTTTGACATGCTCAAAGAATTATTGTAAATCAATAAGAGTGATTTCTCTTTGCAGAATTCATATCATTACATTGCATTTTATGTTGTTAACCCAAGTACCTTAGTGTTCTTTTTACTATCAATTTCATAATTATTTAAGAATGAAACTAGAAGCCCAAGGAAGCTCTGGCTTCAGAACAATGGCAGCAAAGGTCATTATGAATATGCATTTCTTGGTCTTCCTCTTTGCTCTGGGACTCTGCTCATCATTTAGTCTCTAGAAATTTGTCTTAACATTCAGTATGACAGTTTTCAGCTTTCCAATAAACAGCGTTTCCTTTCATCCCATGACAGATGTAAATACATCCTCCTTGCATTTTTATGAAATATTTATATTAGTCTAATGGTTAGTTAGGGCTACCTACATTTACAAGCATAAACCAAGAATTTTGATAAAATTCGAATGTCTAGGAATTAACTGTGCAATCAATTTTGTGAAAAAGAATTGCATCAGAAATACCAAAATTCAATATTTCATCTTTATTTTTTTAACTCAGGTAAACAGGAAACTGCACTATCATAAAATTGTAGAGTTGCGTAGGTTGGAAGGGACCTTTAAGATCATTGAGTCCAACCATAAACCTAGCACTGCCAAAACCACCACTAAACCGTGTCCCTCAGCACCATGTCTGCCTGTCTTTTAAATACCTCCAGGGATGGCGATTCCACCACTTTCTTGGGCAGCTTGTTCCCCTTTCTGTAGAGAAAGTGTTACTGTCAAAGTGTATTACAAATTTTGTAATTCTGTTATCACTCAGCTTCTCTGAAATTATTTTATTTCCCACAGCATAATCTTCTGACCAAATTCATCTTATATGTAACAAAATCATAGGTACGATCCAGTCATGGGACAATTGTGTCATTCTCACATAAACCTATTCATTTACATATATACTTTCATGTATACATGTCACTAACAAAAAGTCCCTACTTGTAATTCAAATAACTTCATCATTAACTGGAAAACATATTACACATTTGCAGTAGTTCTCATGTTTAAAGTGAACTAACTGTAACAAAAATTTCTGTATCTTGGCAAATTTACTTATTGACTTTCTACTGCAAAAACAGAAAGAAATTTTTTAATTATTTCTATTACAGCAAACATATCAATATAATTCTTGTTGCTCATAAGTTTTAATTTGTTTTACCTTTACATTTTATGTTAATGTAATAACAACATATCAATTAAATTCAGATTATAGCATAATAGGAAAATAGATTTAGCTCCTTGGACTATAGTTTTTAAAACTTAGACCTGCTTTTCCAGAAGTGTCTGATTTCTTTCTTGTACTGTACCACTAGAGACTTTGCCATTTAGAAGTACTTCTCCCTTGGTACATTCAGTGCTAATCTTGCTACCTAGTTGTAATAAGAGACCATATGTGAATTACAACACACAAAATATTTTGAGTTAAGAAATAAAGTATATTTTATTTGAAATATTTATTTTAAAATGAAATATAAACTATATAAACCAAATTATTTCAAAGGCATATCTGTTCTGAATTCTGGAGTGAGAAACACAACTAATGAGTGGAGTGAAATAAAATATATTTTGAATACTTTCTGAGGCATTTCGTCCTCATAAAATTACGACTTCATAAAGGCATATATAATATCAAGGAGAAAAGTATATTTATATATTTATATGTGGACTAATACAAAATAGCTATCAACATTTAGGATTAATTATATGAGAGGATACAAGATGTTTCGACTAGTAGTATCTTGGTATTCCTTCATAACTAAACAACACGTGACATTACAACGGGCTACAGGCCACTCGACCAGGAAGATCAAGTCCATGAGGCCCTCTACACACAGATAGGAGCAGCCTCACATTCACAAGCCCTGGTCCTCATGGGAGACCCTGATATCTGATGGAGAGAAAACACAGCAGGGCTTAAGCAACCCACAAGGTTCCTGGAATGCATAAATGATAACTTACTTCTCCATGTGATAAAGGAGCCAACGAGGAGAGGTGCTATGCTGGACTTAGTTCTCACCAACAAGGATAAGTACAAATGTTTGGAGGGNCACAGGGGTTGGAACTAGATGATCTTTAAGGTCCTGTCCAACCCAAACCATTCGATAATTGTAGGATTCTATGAAAAAAAAATATTAAAATATTTAAATCTCTGCTCCCACAAAGTCTGAGTATACAGTATACTGTAATATGTGGTTGAATTGTTTTCTCTAGATTCTCAAAAATAGTACTGGTTTTCTAAAAGTATAAAATATTTGTCCACTATTTGTATATATGTACTTAAACTAGAATCACTTGCAGATGCAATGGAGAACGACAAGATTTCAAGTTTGTCTATATTTTTGTCCAAACTTTGGGCCAGATCTTCTTCAACCAGAGTCTAAATACCCAGCTGATGCTCGTGCTTGTTTATGTCCATCAAGAAACTGACAGAAACAATAAGCATGAATTTTAACTTCAGTGATATCACAGAAAAGCAATTACAGACACTGACAGTTTTTGGCTTTAGACTTTTGGGTTTTCTGCCAAATATGTAATCCCAGGAAACAGCAGAATTGGCCACAAAATATACACATGCCAGTTGCATTACCATATGAAAAGTACATTCTTTTTTTACTTATTTCTTGCTTATTAAAGCTAAGCTGTAAACTTAGCTACTACAAGATCTGTAGTAGCTCTGATAAGGCAAATAAATTGTGTACTACGTATAATCTCAGGAATTTGGTTTAGGCAGATGATGTTAAAATTGTTGAAAGTAGGATAACTTTAAATATAGTAGATTTCATTATAACAAAACCAATTTAAAAATGAAGCAAAATAAGAAGTCTTTTCTCCTAAATAACAAAGTCATTTGCCTTAAAAATAATTTTAAAATATTTTTCTAGGCTATGAGCTGACCAAGAATATTGGTATTTTATATTCTGTCAGCTTAGTTCCCAGAATGTGATTACAGGTTTTTCTCATTTATATATATTTGAAACATACATCCCTGCAGCAAAAAAGGTGAAAACTTGGTAGACAACATGTACAAGAACATGCCCTTCTTTCTATAGAACTATCTAAAGATGTTAAAGAAGAGAGCGCACATTCAGTGAAACAACATGGTGAGAAGTTCAGCATGAGACAGCAATGTGCACTTGCAGCCCAGAAGGCCAACCATATCCTGGGCTGCTTCAATAGAAGCATGGCCAGCAGGTTGAGGGAGGTGATTCTGCCCCTCTACTCTGCTCTCGTAAAACCCTACCTGGAGTAGTGTGTTCAGCTTTGGAGTCCTCAGCACAAGAAGGATGTGGACCTGTTGGAAAGGGTCCAGGGGAGGGCCATGAAGATGGGCTGGAGCACCTCTCCTATGAGGACAGGCTGAGAGAGTTGGAGTTGTTCAGCCTGGAGAAGAGAAGGCTCCAGGGAGATCTCATAGCAGCCTTCCAGTATCTGAAAGGGGCCTACAAGAAAGCTGGAGAGGGATTTTTTACAAGGGCGTGTAGTGATAGGATGAGGGGTAATGGCTTCAAACTGGAAGACGGTAGGTTTAGATTAGATCTCAGGAAGAAATTTTTCACTATGAGGGTGGTGAGACACTGGGACAGGTTGCCCAGGGAAGCTGTGGCTGTCCCATCCCTGGAAGTGTTCAAGGCCAGGTTGGATGAGGCTTTGAGTAATCTGGTCTAGTGGGAGGTGTCCCTGTCCATGGCAAAGGGGTTGGAACTAGATGATCTTTAAGGTCCCTTCCAACATAAACCATTCTATGATTTTATGGTTCTATGAAATATGTGCAACATCAAAAATGTAATATAAAACATTCAAGATAACATTCAGTGTGCAGTATACCCTGTTCAAGCTATGTGTAGGGAATCGGTAAAGACAGAAATGACCTGTTAATATGAAAAATCCTCAGCTTTCACATGTTTTCTAGTCACGAGTATCTGTTCACTGAGGTCATGAGCTCTGCTCTGCTGCTGCTGTGAGTGCTTAGGTGAATAACTAAAGCTAACTTGGGTATCTCAGTACTATATGGTGATCACTTCAAAACTTCAGTGTAGGCATACTATATATCTTCTAGATACTATGTTCTAGGCAGTAGCTGCTATGACAGTCATACCTTCTTCAAATTATCATCCAGAGTTATAGATT
The DNA here is from genome assembly GCA_013397275.1 of Burhinus bistriatus. NCBI lineage: Eukaryota > Metazoa > Chordata > Aves > Charadriiformes > Burhinidae > Burhinus > Burhinus bistriatus. Next base: position 18,217 of record VYXH01012761.1, read on the forward strand.
AGCATTAATGATTACAACACCCTCCGAAACAGCTTCATATGTGTAGGAATCAAGTTTTCACACTGAAAGATCCCACAATTTTATTTTTTTTCTTCTCCTTCTCCTTCCTCGCCTTTTCTCTTAGTGGTGGGTATACATCTATCATTAAGATGGTCAAAATTTGACTTTTTTTAGCTGTTTAACTTTTGTTTTCTACTGAAGTCAATGGAATTTGTAAGCATTTAAATTCCATCTGGAATCATGTTCTAATTAGCAACAACACTGTAATTTTACAAGATCTCAACTAACAAATCAGTTTGTATGAAGGTGTGTTTTCTTAGCTCTACTGTTACCAAGTTATCAAAAATATCCTGGACTTTTTGCTTTTATCTTATTACAAACCATTTGTGCTACTCAGCCCCATCAATGAATACGTTAATTACACAAAAAATTATTGCCATTATCCTCCTTAATTTTAATTTCAGCTCTGGATGGAGCCTGCCTACTTATTGTCAAATATCAGCATTATGAATATACATCACAAAAAAAAAAAAAAAAAAAAAAAAAAAAAAAAAAAAGAAAAAAAAAAAAGAAGATAATACACCGTTGGCATCAAACACATCTAAGTTCCAGATAGTAATATATTATGTCACTTTCCCAGAATCATTTGACCCTATAGTGGCCTATTATCTTTATAAGCTTTCTTACTTCACTCAACACTTGACTTCGAAAACACCATTTTTGAAGATGACCGTTTATCTCCCAGAGAAAGTGTCACCCAGACATAAACAGATGTTCAACACAGTGCTGATCTGGGCTTAAGCAAACTGGTATACCTGATTTCAGTCCAGGTCCTCTGTAAAAATCTTAAAATTGCAAATAACTTTGCATCTTTACAGTTGTTTGAACACTCAGTAAAGAAGTACCGTATGTAATATTGTGGACCCTGGTGTGAAATCTCTGTGTCAGGATGTGCTAACAGCACTGCTGCCAGGTAGAAATCCTTCCAGACTTTTAAGGGGGTCCATTCATTTCACATACCTAACTCACTTGGTAACTCAAACTATCATTGTCTTATGCATGACTGTGGTTTTCCTGGATGAACAGTGACTCAGGGGACAGTAAGAGGAAAAGGGCTGATCCTATCAAGAAAGAAAAGGCCCTGCTCCTTTCACGTCACTCAGTTGCAAGTCCTCACATTCTGCTTCAAGCTGTTCACTTCTGCTTCTACCTTTGTGCTAGCACAAGCATCTTGAAGAAGGTTTGTTTGGGAAAGTATCAACCAAGACCTTGCTCTCCATGTTCCTGTATAAGCATTTGATTATTACACACAAAGCTAGTGTCACCTTCTTTGTTTCATAAGCCATTGTAAAAGGGGTCCAGACTATAACATTTTGCTATGTTTCCTGTGGAGCATCTATTCACAGAGACTTGTTCCTCCTTTGGAGGCACTTACACATACAGTTGTGGACCTTACATCCTCTCACTGTGCTCATGTTGGTCAGTATCTCTTATGCTTAAAGATTGCAAGACTTCTTGCAAGTCTATGGGTGTTCCTTTTTTCCCCTGTTAATCATGAAATATGTATAAGCCCCCAGCTCTGATAGCAGATTATAAGTTTATAACCAAGATTTAAGCTTCAGTAAGAAGATCAGCATCAGAAAACATTATTTCCACATTGAAATTTTAAATAAAATTTTATCTCCCTGAGCTGTGCCAGTGTCTTCAAAAGATACTCAAAATAAGGTGTTCCCTTCTGAACATACTGATAAAAATTTGTACATTGCAGTGTATCAATCCATTGAGGTGTTTAAACACACGTGAAATCAAGAAAGTTATTTATGTACTAGGTGGTATTAACTTCCCAGTACTGTGACAATGAGGTAATATGACATCTCAGACAACATGTAATGTTCAGTAATATTTGGAGAACGTCTGCTGTAGAAACATGACTGTGTCTTGCATCTTCTATTCATTTCATGTCTCTCTCAGTTATTCATATTATGAAGTGCTCTGGAGTGCTTTCATTACAGTTACCATAAGAAATAAAGCAATTGCTTAATTGATTCAGCTTACCTTTACGAGACAAATCAGGATGTGCTAATGGTACTGCTGCCAGGCAGAAATCCTTCCGGACTTTTAAGGGAGTCTATTAATTTCACATACCTAACTCACTTGATAACTCAAACTATCATTGTATAATTAGATAGTCAAATTGTTTCCTATTTGCTAGCAATTAAAAGTGGCTGTTAAAAAAAAAAAATTGGTGGAAGAAATTTATATTACCTGATAAAAGCAAGGGATGATTTTTGGCACAGAGAACCTCTCATCAGACTATATCTTGCCAGTTTTCCTGGACTAGACAAAGGAATAAGAGTAATAAAGAGGTTTGGAATTAAATATTTATTATAAACTACACAAAATAGATAAATATGTGTGCCACAAGAGAGTATAAGGAGAGTTTTATTTTTCTGTCCTGAGTACTTACATGTATTTGAAATGTCATAAATAGGACTTCATAAAAATTATCGTTCTACAAGATGGAATTGTTTCTCAGTTTCTCATTAGTATTGCATTATTCTCCTCAGCTTCTGAAAAAAAAAAAAAAAAGCTGGAGAAGAATTCAGGAACTTTAACAAATTAATTTTCAGGAAGTTAACATGATCATCTTTAAGCAGGGGTCCTTTGTTGTTCATACTATCAAATATAAGAAAATTTGCAGGCACAACACACAGTGAACAAGAAAAAATCAAGAAAAAATAGAGTATGTTGCAAAAATAGTCAGAATATAAATGGAATGTTTAATCGGAAAAATAATTCAGATGTCCCAAAAGCTTCTTAGCTTTGTTCAAACTCATTCTTGAAACCGTAAACATTGAAAGTTATGCTACCATACTTGTTCTGGCTGGGATAGAGTTAATTTTCTTCATAACAGCTCGTATGGTGCCATGTTTGGGGTTTATGAGCAAACAGTGTTGCTAACACAGGGATGTTTTAGCTATTGCTGAGCCGTGCTTACACAGCATCTGCTTCTCACCCTGCCCTGCCAGCAAATAGGCTGGGGGTGCACAAGGAGTTGGGAGGGGACACAGCTGGGACAGCTGGTCCCAACTGACCAAAGGGATATCCCAGACCACATGACATCATGCTCAACAGTAAAATCTGGGGGAAGAAGAATGAAGGGGAGACGTTCGGAGTTATGCCATTTGTCTTCCCAAGCAACCATTATGCATGACGAAGCCCTGCTTTCCTGTAGATGGCTGAACACCTGCGTGCTGATGGGAAGCAGTAAATGAATTCCTTATTTTGCTTTGCTTGTTCATGCAGCTTTTGCTTTACCTGTTAAACTGTCTTTATCTCAACCCATGAGTTTTCTTACTTTTACCATTCTGATTCTCTAACCCCCATCCCACTCTGGGGGAAGTGAGTGTCCATCTGTGTGGTGTTTAGCTGCCTACTGGGGTTAACAGGTTCATATATATTTATTTATTTAACTATCACTTTAGGTATATATACAAATTTTAATTTTGTACTGTTTATTGATTCCTTGCATTCCTTCTTTTGTTTTATGCCATGGCATGCCTCATACACAACCTCAGAATAAATTTTAGTATTTCAGATTCTCAAGAAGAAAATAGTTACATATGAACAAAAGGCAAGAGAGTCTGGAACTGAAAATTAATATGTGTTCAAATTTAATATGATAAAAAGTGAAGACTCTAAAGATTGGACAATAGAAGATATTCACATTCATATATCTTCTACACATATATTTCTCATAAGTGATGACTTTGACATAATTCACTCTGCTGAGCACACGGGTGGGATTTGTCTCACTTAGCTTAGACATGTCAATGTAAATGTATATATCCTATCTAGTGACCTCATGCTCTCTTCATAGCCAACAGAGGAAAAGAAAAATAGGTATTTTCAGAGAGTAATTCATCTTATCCCAACACAGGTTCCTAAATAGATCAGACAAATTGAACTGCAGAATTGCCTCCTTCTCACTGTCAACTACATGAAGTGTCCTCTGGGACTATCTCAGACATGTAAACACCCACATTCAGCTAAGGTGAATCCCATGTGAGGAGAAAGAAGCAAGAGGGGAAAAAGGTACAAGGAAAAAGGGAACTGTTAACAAATCCATCTTTTATGCTTTTTTTCTTCCATTTCTATCTTCTTTTCCATGTTCTGCACCAATCCTGAAAACAAAACCAATTGGAGGGTGTTTTACATTAGCGGTGTATAGGGTCAGCCTAAATAATTTTTATTATCACTTTGCACATTAGTCAAAATGGAGACAATGGTGGATATTGTAGCAAAATAATTATTCTCTGCATATGAATATATGATAATAAAGTCTTGATTTATCTCAGGAAATGTCCTTGCTGCCCACCACAGCAATTTACTTTCTATCCTAAAAGTAGCTGTATCAAACCACTTTAATAAAATATTTTTGTTCATGTATCCTACAGATAATCAATTACAATATATAAAAACTATGAGTCAAAAACAATGCAGGTTACACACAAGAGGAATTTTGTCCAGAAATCTTCCTTTCTTGGAAATCTACACCTTCATCATTCCCCGTAGCTTGATGCCTCTCTGCCTTTTAAGTTTATTTTACTTTGCATATTCTATTTTCTGTTACTAGTCTTACCTCAGAACTGTTGAATTTATGAAAACTTCTCATGTCAGGATGGAGAAAGACCCAGGTTTTATTAGGCATGTGAGTTATCCAAGGTCTGTGAGAGGATATACTGTGACAGAGCAGATCTCTTAGAGAGGTTCAAGTTATATGCAGGACAATATGGATGTTTTCAAGGAATCATGGAATCACGGAATTTTCAGAGCTGGAAGGGATCTCTAGAGATTGTTTGCTTGTTTTAGGATGCCTGGAAAATGAACTATTAAAAAAAAAACAACAACAAACAAACAAAAAAAAACCCAACAAAGCTGACAACTGGTTAGTTATACAGATTTATTGAAAACAGACCACAGGTTGTAACAGTCGACTCACCTAAATATATTGGCCACACAATCAAGCAAGTAGAATGGTATGAGGTCTGACAGGGTTTCAGCATTGTGGTCTTGTTGCCTTATTCTTCCCCACAGTGGGCAGAACTCATTCATTTTATGTATGTATAGACATTAGTGACCGGCTTGATAAGTACAGATATTCTTTATTTGTTTGTTAAGCAAGAGTGATATATCTACGTATTCTAAAAGTTCCTCATTGTAAATTATATAGAATTATGTACTATATATGTTGTCATACCTTGACTTTACCCACATAGTTTCATCAGTTGTGTTTTCAATATTAGCAGTGGTTGATTAATTAAGCCAAAACAACTTTGCCTTCTCTGTTTACAGTGCTAGAAATATATTGCAAATGAAATGACACGGAGGACTCTGTTCTGCTTATGCAAAGTGGGAGTGAGTCTTTAATTCTAATTTAATTTAATTTATTAGTAGAAAAGTTATAAAAATAGAATTATTTGGGATTTGGGTTTTTTTGTGTCCTTTATGGCATTTATATTCTAAAGATGGGTAACTCAAAGAGACAGAATCCTAATCTAGATTTCGATAGATTTATATATTTATAGATATACATAAAAGATATGCAGAAAAGATTAATTCTGTAGCAGTAAGCAGTTCAACAGGAACAGATCATACTATGTTACAGGAAATTTTCTGATGTGTGGTTCCTTTATTACTAGGAGCCTCATGGAAGAGAAGATGACCTTTGCCACCAGACCTAGAAACGTTGGAAAGTATTTGTTTTTTATTAAGAAAACCTGATATTTTACGATGTGTTTTCTCAAATAATTTTTTATATTTTTCTTCAAGCAATTTACTAACTAGACGTTCTCCCCCTTCAGATAGATACAAAAAAGATTCATTATGAAAAAATTTTAAAAAGACTTGTAATAAATGCTATGATTCTAGCAGCCAAGAAAAGCTTTCCAGAAAAAAACTTTGTTAGATAATGGAAGAAAATCATTTACTCAAAATAGCTGAATAACTAAATGTCACCAAGTAGCAAAAACATAAGCATGTTAACACAATTAGAATTCTCAGTCATTTATTGCTTTTTAAAATGTGTTAAGTATTAAGTTTTTATGTATATTTCATGCCAATTATTTTCATTACGGAAACAGCTGTAGGAAGAGAACTAAATCCATAATGCCTATATGAAGATAAGTAAATGTGTGTGAAGGTGTTGCTTCTGCAACTCAAATGAAGAGTAAGAGATAATCTGATTTTTTCTGCTTATAACATGTGCTGTATTGATATTCCACAATTCAAAGTAAATTTGCAATTTGGAGTATTGTGTTTTGTTGTTTTAGAAGGGAAAAAATGAAGATATTTTTAAAAAAAGATAAATATAAGTCGATTTTTCTAAATATCCGCAAATTTGCAATGGAATTCTGAACTAGGTCTCATTATAACATGTTAGAATTTGGGAGGGTGGGAGGAGCAGTTTGAGGAAAGAGACTTTTTCGCTCGTCCATAACCTTTCCATTGTTATTTATCTCTTGGAACTCAATTTTCCTCAAAGAAGCAAGCACAACCTTTTTGACAAATTGAGGAAATCATACTCCCATGACTTGCAAAAAGATAATATGTCACAAAAGCATCAGGAACTCAACTATAACCATAACATTAGTGCATCCACTGCAGCTAAATCTGCGCAAAAAAATTATTACATGGGTGGGAAAAGACAACAAAAAATCTGCCCCCCCCCAAAAAAAAGAATACCAAAAAACAAAACCAAACAAAACAAACCGGGCATGTTCATGTCCATAAGGTTGTGATGGCAGGAGACAGCTCAGTTACACAGCAGCAAGATATTGCCTCCAGGCTTATTCTAATATATTGTGACTAGCATCTAGTGTGTGTAGGTCACTGACAGGAGACAATGTTCTGATTTTATGAACTTTTTAAAGAAAGCTCTCACATAACAACATGCATTTACAATAAGAAATAAATAAATCCTGAAGTTTACTAGGGGGTGGATAGCATGATATCAGACTATCTTTATCAGGATCTAACAGCCCTGTAATACTTCCGCTTCCATTAGCACTAAGAGGGCTACTGAGTATACCTTGCAACGTGGCTCCAACTGCTTGCAACTTTTTACAGCTCAGCTGTGGATCAGCTCTCTGTTGCTCAAATGGAAAAAACTCCTCCCTACTGTAGTGATGACCACTGATCATCACTAGTGATCTCTCACTACCAAGGGATCAAATAAACTTCTGTTTATTCCCTACCATTAAATGTTAATTTGTAATGAGCATAGACATTTAGATCTTTTCAGTAGGTTTGCAAAATTCCTTCCACTTTTCTCTTTCCTTATTACACACTAGTGAGCCTTGAAGGACATTTCCTGAACAACTAACATTATTTTCCCTTTCAAAATGCTTAGCACATTTGATACATTAAAGTGAAAAGCATCCCTGAAAAGAGATTACTCTGAAACCATTCATTTCCTGCATTTTAGTTCTTAGAGGCACTTCTCCTCCAAGAAGCAACTTTCTACACCCTTCCTTATCAGCTATCCTAAATACACTCAAAATTTAATCATTTCAGTTATGACTTCTTGGAGGAAAATATGAGTGCCTGTATAATACTTCATTACAATATTGATTTGCAACAACTTCACTCTACCATAGAGAGAGAAAGTAATCTGATCTGCTCTTATCTGTTTACTGCCTCAGGCAGCATGCATGGAAGAACTAGATTCCCAGACCACTTTCGTGATATACCTAAAGGCAGAAAAGGCTTAAAGATAATATTTTGCTTTCTCCGAAGAATTTCAATTGGACAGGGAACCTTTTCTTAAAAAAGATATTCTATCTAATGGTAATTCTTTAAGGATTTCTACCAACACTGCATAGCAATTTAAGAAGAGTATGTAGAATTCATATTTATGCAATATACTTGGGACTTATCCAGAATATAGCTGAAGACTGAGATACAAATGTTACCTTGATTCAATAGCATGAAACTTTTAAGGACCAGAGTATTCTCATCTCAGTGGATAGGCATCATTTCAACAAGCAGAGGACATTCTTGTTTTCCACCAAGATGTTACTTCAGTGCAATTCCAGTTCCAGCAAAAGACAGGATAACTTCACAACTGATACTTTGCAGTGTTTAGCTGTCTGCCACTCAAACATTCTGCTGAGTATTCCTTTTTCCCTCCAATCACAGTACAGTCTATACATACAACTAACACTGAGGAATTAATATTGGTCTGGGTCCTCACAGGCTTCCATGAACTAATATCTCATAATGCTAGAAGAGCTTTACTGTAATAATCTGAGCTGTGTTTCTCTATAATGCAAGTCATAATATTTCCATGAAATAGACACCATTCCAGAAAAAAAAAAAAAGAAAGCCTAATGTTGATTAAAAAATTGCCACTGGAGGATGTTTAGCATTAATAGTGACATTCATTCAGGATTCATTTAATGTCACTGAAAGAGAGGTCTGTCATACCTATAAATTAAAAAATGTACTGATAAGGATAGAATTAGTATTTGTCAGCCTTGAACCTCAATATAAATTATGTAACTGACAACAGTATAGAAGCATTTTGTAACACTCTTATGGCACAGCTAGAGAGAAGTTCTAAGCATATTCTATGAGTTTGTAAGCCATGTGAACTCCAAAGGGGAAAAGAAATGTAGTTCCATGCAGGAGACCCTCAATTAAAGAAAAAAAGCCAAACAGGCAAAGTATAAGTAAAGGACTACAAGTAGGCAGGACATTGTGCAGAATACGTGAGAATGATGACTGGCAAAACTAAAACCAAAGACATACATTACCAGAAGCAGGGTTATCTCCTCCGCCTCTTATTGGGAGGGAGACTGAAGCATAAAAGCATCAGTCATAAGAGAGGAATATTAGAAAAGAAAGAGGATAAACTGACCTCTGCTCCAAATTATCTTGTTAAACGGATCTCAAGCCTGATCACCTCTGTGGCTAAAAGCCGTAACCATCAATGCTAACTATGCGTGCTAACTAAATCAGTGCAAACACACCAGCTCTGTGGTATGGTATACTAACAGCTGAGAGAGTGTAAGTGTAAAAAATAAGTTTTGTATATGTAGTAATGGTGCTTAATATTAGATAAGAACTAACCATTAGCCAGGACAGTGCTGTTAAAAAGTGAAGTTAGAAAAGTATTCTTTTACATTTAAAACTGGCCTGATTTGTCAGTCTTTTGAACCTTCCCATCGCAACGATCTCCTATTGTCTGATACATAAATATGAACATATATTCCAAGATTAAGATTATGTCTTCATGCAGGTGTCCACCTGTTAGTGTCCACATCTACACTAGGTGTCTAAATGCCAATGATAATATTTAGTCAGTGGAGTCTCACCACTAGATTCCTCCTCAAATGGCTCTTCTTCCTCCATTGACTGTATTGCTTTTGTACTCTGTTGATTACAATGACTCTTTTTTTTTTTTTTGACTCTTAGTGAGCCTGTGGTTTTTTTCATGTAGCTGTCTCACTGGACTGCATTACAGTCCTTGGCTTTGGTTGTCCAAATACAGACAACCAGTGCCATTTTAAAGATACTAGAAGATGCAAGACATACGGAGCAGGCAAGTATCCAGAACTTGTAAAACAGTCATACTTCAGAGTTGAAGCTACGGGTCAGGTGCAATACCCTAAGCCATCTGAAATAGTAGTACAGGCATGTGTTTAGGCTATCATCTTATTGCTACACTCTTATTTTGTTTACTACGAAGTCTGATTTTATCTGGCTTATGTTTCAGTCCTTCACCTAATCTTTCTGGAAAGTACATATCTTTGCCAGTGTATCACGTAATATACCTAGGTCTTTAAAAACAAATGTGAGCCAGAGACAAAGGTTATCCAACTGAGAGAATAAAAGAAGATATGATTGGGAAAAGATCTCTTGTAGCAGATCAGATGAATCCAAACCTAAATATTTTCAAAATTTATCTGAAATCGTCCTTATTTAAAAAATTTTTCCCATTCCTGCTGGCATAGATATTTTACCAAAGGCAATGTGTTCTTATAATTTAAGAAATCATGCAGTCATCTAGGGATCTTCCTATTGTCGTTTCCTTTTTCCTATGGAACACATTAATACCAAAAATTAATAAAAAAAAAAATACAAATAAGTAGCAAAGATTTTTCTTGTTCTATGAAGTGAATTCATACCTTTACTTGGGAGTAGTTTATGCAACTTAAATCTTTTATGTTGTTTTATATGCCTGTATTTGAGCCAAATATTTTTTTTTATGGAAGCATTTTTACTAATATGATCTTTTAACATTTATTTGATTTTTAAACACTGAGACTAGAAACTGAAATATCCACTACTCTTCTGGAATGGTGAACATGGGAAGGCCACGTTTATCCTTGAAAAAATTATACTTCACTCCCTATAACATGAATTATAAATTACAGGGTGCAAATTACATTAAATCATGTCAAAGCAGATCGTTTGACATACATAGAAGTGTGTACCAGCTTGATATTTAGATTAAAATCAAAAAGTTTATTCTTGCTGAAGAAAAAGTCCAATAGACAGAGAGCATCATATTCATCATGTTAAAGTACCTCTCTCATGTGAGACTGTTTTTCATTCAGACTCTGTTGAAAGAACTCCACCATTTTCTTTGGCACTTCATATCGTCCATATTTTCCTGAAAACCTCTACTCTGTTAGATCTGTTACAAAACTCTTTCATTGGATATATTCCTTTTTCCTGTTTTTTAAAGGAAAGCATTAGATGAGAGCACAGGAAAAAAGATAAAAAAAAAAACCAACCCAAAACCAACCTCAACCACAAAACACTAGAAATAGACATCTTATGTACTTCTGATGTACTTATGTAATTCTGTTATAGAAAATACAAAAAAATGGATACCACAAAATACTGTTGGTTGCAGAACTGCTCTTTTGGGCAAATCATCTGCATTTTTTTTTCCACTTTTTCTCCTGTAATTGTAGGATATTGCTGTCTTACTGAGCATTTTGCAGGATTAAAAAACAAAAAAATTATGCAGCTCAAAATCTGATAGTAAAATATGATACTCTGGGCCAGAGTATACTTAATGAATTGCACCATACTTAATGACAGATCATAGACTCATAGAATCGTTTTGCTTGGAAGAGACCTTTAAGATCATCAAGTCCAACAGTCAACCTGACAAGTTACCACTAAACTATGTCCCTCAGCACCACATCTACATGTCTTTTAAATACTTCCAGGATGGTGACTCAACCACTTCCCTGGGAAGCCTGTTCCAATGCTTGATAACCCTTTCAGTGAAGAAGTATTTCCTAATATCCAATCTAATCCTCCCCTGGAGCAACTTGAGGCCATTTCCTCTTGTCCTATCTCTTGTTACTTGGGAGAAGAGACCAACCCCCCACCTCTCTACAGCCTCCTTTCAGGTAGTTGTAGAGAGCGATAAGGTCTCCCCTGAGCCTTATTTTCTCCAGATTAAACAACCCCAGTTCCCTCACTGCTCCTCATAAGGCTTGTGCTCAAGACCCTTCACCAGCTTCGTTCCTCGTCTCTGGACACCCTCCACCACCTCAATGTCTTTCTTGTAGTGAGAGGCACAGAAATGAACACAGTATTCGAGGTGGGGCCTCACAAGTACCAAGTACAGGGGGATGATCACTTCCCTCGTGCTGCTGGCCACACTATTTCTGATACAAGCCAGGATGCTACTGGCCTTCTTGGCCACCTGCTGGATCATAGTCATCCAGCTGCCAACCAATACCCACAGGTCCTCTTCCATCAGGCAGCTTTCCAGCCACTCTTCCCCAAGCCTGTAGTGCTTCATGGGGTTCTTGTGACCAAAGTCCAAGACCTTGTTGGCCCTGTTGAACCTCATACCATTGGCCTTGGCCCATCTATCCAGCCTGTCCAAATCCCTCTGTAGGGCCTTCCTACCCTCAAGCAGGTCAACGCTCCCACCCAACTTAGTGTCATCTACAAACTTACTACGGGTGCACTCGATCCCCTCGCCCAGATCCTTGAGAAAGATATTAAACAGAACTGGCCCCAATACTGAGCCCTGGGAAACCACTTGTGATTGGGCACCAACTGGATTTCACTCCATTCACCATCACTCTTTGGGCCCAGCCATCCAGACAGTTTTTCACCCAGCAAAGCGTATGCCCATCCAAGCCATGAACATCTAGTTTCTCCAGGAGAATGCTGTGGGAAATGCTGTCACATGACGCTGCATGTGTGTTGGAAATGATTGATTATCTGACAAGCTTTCCTGAACTGACCAAATTTCTGGGGCATTTCAGTCAGTCCATGTTGCCATCTTGTAGTAAGAGAGCTAAAGCTTTCTCTGAAAATGTCATGGATAGTATTGGTAGGATATGGACTAAAGTCTCTCCATTCTCAAACACAAAGCTTGTTCTAGTTGGGTTGTATGACTATATGTCATGGTTTGAGCCAGACTGGCCCAATCAGGTGGAACAACAAGTGCTCTTTCTCCTGCCCTGCTTCAAAGGGAGGCAGGAGAGAGAGAAAAAGAGATACTTAAGAGTTTAGAAGGAACTAAACTACTTTAATGAAATATTAATAATAAAATAAAAATAAAACAATGAAATGTATACAAAACCATATCAATCTCCCAGGATGACAATCACACCACTGGCAGGCACTGGGGAAGTCCCAGACTGGACTCAGTGACAGACGGGAACTGGATTCTGGATCTGGAGTCAGGATCAGGATCAAAGGCAGAAGAACAGACACAGTCCTCCTCAGATGCCAGCCATTGAAGAAAGAGGGCTAACCCTCTGATCCCTCAGCTTTTATACTGAGCATGAGGCAGATGGGATGGAATACCCTGTTGGTCAGTTTTGGGTCACCTGTTCTGTCCGCTCCTCCCCGCAGGTGCAACCCCTCTATGCTTTTCTCCTTCTGACCCTCCAACAAGGCACATAACAAAGTTGGCTGGCCTTGGTTGTTATAGCCATAAGCAAGAGCCTCTCTGCACCCCATTCCTTGGCATCAACTATAAACATGGGTCTTATCACTCTGAGAGTGAACAGTTTTCTGCACAACATGCTGTTAATTTCAGCAGTTGGAAGAGGCTTAGCTAAAAAGTAAAGTTTCTGAACAAAATTGGTCCTGTTTTACCTCAAACCAGGACAGACTATTATCATGAATGGTGATGGTGGCGTGGAGGATGTTTAAGGTATTTTCTAACAGCACTATTTTAAAAACAAGCAGACCAGTTTTTCAAAAACTACTTTTGATTGCTGTGTGCAGGAAAACCTGTACTGAGATGTAAGAGACAGCATTCTTGGCAGACTGTTGAAAAACTTTATATATGGAAATCATTGTAGTCAGCTTTTCCCTGGTGACGTAATGAATCTATTTTTACAAACAAAAGTTCACAGACCACATTAGAGATAGCTATCTTGGAATTTAACTTGGTTTTGTTTTTTTGTTTATATTAGAACGGTCATCAGAAAATAGTATAAATATAAAGTGACTTTGGGCAGAATTGTGCTGCTGTCCCTGGATGAAACTGTTCTATCAATTGACATTCTCTCTCTGAGCTCATTTTACCTGTTTCTGTCCTGACCGTTTCCCTCATCTGTTTCTGATACTTTTCTGAACATATTTACCTCACCTTTACTTTGGAAAACTCTTGACATGATCCCAAACAAATTCTGTAACTTTTCTTCCCTGTAAGGGAAAGATAAAAAAAAAAACCATGAATGATCCTCTTCCTCTTTCTAAAAGTTGTAGAGAAATCTAGTCGCCATAGGATCTGTCCACTAGTCACTTTTCATATTAATTTCTTTTGAATACCATTTTTATATCTTTTTTTTTTTTACCACCTCAGACATTTCTCTTGAGTTTCCCCAATCTCTCACACCAGTCTGGCATTCAAAACATTTAAATGACGATAAAAAAATCCATTAGGTAAACCTGTTAGCGTGACACTCTCCAGATTGAAGACACAGTTTATGTTGATATAATGAGCCTTGAATAACTAATGGAATGAAAACAGCTAAGAAAAGTTACCACCCATATATTCCACAAATTCTGCCATGCATGCCTTCCCTTATCATGAGTTGTGGCTTTCAGCATGTGCTATAAAGTCAAAGGAATGTAAATGCACTCATATTCCTCAGAGGAAATACTTCCTCACCAGAAAAAAATTGTAGTTCTTGAGGCTCGTAGGACTTCCATGACTTCATTTGCAAGAGCCTTTGGACACATACTGTTTTATGTGCCTATTGCAACTGCATAACACAAATATCTGTATTAGAGTGTGGATCACCAGAATTGTTTACCTTCCACAAGGAATTAGTTGCTTGCCCACCGGTTCCTGTAGCTGGAAGAACATGAAAAATAACAGCATTTCTGTTTGGTGATGTATGCATGAATGCATGGGATGGCAATCACTAATTATGAAACGGGTTTCTTGCTGCGCGGAGAAATGGAAAATAGTAAGGGGGTTTGGAAACAGATGAACCCATGTGTTAAGTCCTTTCTGAGAAGTTGGCATTGTCATACTGTTTGAAAGTGCTCAGTTGTATGGGTATTTCAATTCACTTATCTCTCTATAAATACTTTCTTCTACAACCTGTCTGAAAAAAATTGTGAACTCTGGACATTGCGGTCAACAAAAAGGTACCCATTTTTCTCGATGAGTCTTTGATGAGTCTGCCTGTCCCCTTAAAGTAACAACACTTTTATATCTCTATACTGGCTTGCCACCCATGTATCAGATTAATGAGCCATATAATGCTGGGAAGTAATGTATCATTTCATAATCAGTATATTAAAAAAAAAATGAAAAGGAGGAGAAGGCAATAACAGCATATTTGGAGAATTTATGGTGTAGGGCAATGAACTAGAAAACTAAAAAGAAGCTATACCTAGCCAAAGATGAGGTGCAACTCACCTGAGTGGAATTTACTAGTTCTATCCATAAACAGCAACTCATTGTAACATGTTACAGGCACCAAGTGATTATCTTTTTCTCATTACATCATTTCCATAATGTGTTACACTGCTTGGAGAAATAGAATATATTTTTATACGTTAGCAACTTGAAAATATATAATCAGTTTCTCTATACTATTTCTTCTTCTTTATGGTAAAAAGAAAGAGGAAGCAGTGCTTCCATAAACAACTGTTTGTCTGCTTTGAAGAGAAGAGAATAGGTGTTGTGCATAGCACAACAGCTCAGATCAGCTTGATAGATTAAATGTGTCATAAGGTTAACAAAAATGAAAGACAGAAAAACAAACTCATATCAAATCAAATCAGATATTGACGAATCCCAGGAACCGTGTTAACACTGCATCTGGCAGATCTGGCAGAGAAGAGGAGTAAGAAGCAAAGCAATAGACTGCAATTGATGTGGTAATAAATAATTCCAGAAAGTAATGAAACAATGAGATACCTTTTTCACTTTAAGCCTTTTAAGAATGGTAGAAGGAAAATGCATAGGTAGAAGGGGTGAGACTCACCAAAGATTTTGGTAAACATAGTGAGCTCTTTGGATTTTCATTGCCTTGAACCTGAGGTATTGCTTGATCTCTTTTCCAACATTACCTGTTACGAGACGTCTTATGTATGTTCTTAGCCTCCTCTGTGTTGCATTCTACATTAGCAATTTTTTTCTTCTTACCTATCTTGTTTTTGCCTTCTAAAACAAAATCTACCTCAGTTGATCATGACAGCACATTAGTCATCTATTCCATAGCTCTAAGTGCTGAAGAAGTAGGTGCTTCATTTACAAACATACAGCTTTACCAATAAGACAATGCGGTATGGGCTCACTGGGAATGCTAAAAAGTTTGCACCTTTCTGGTTTAGATCACTATTTTCCAACAATAAGTTTGTAAGAGGCAATGGCATTTTCTAGATTTACTATGCTTTTTTCTTTTTCTCCCCATGTATTCCTCTTATTTTCAAGGAAACAAGAGTTGACTTCAACAACACGAAAAACAAAAATGAGGATCAGCCCATTTCAACTAATTAATTTTCCTCTGAAAAAGAATATATTTAATGAAACTTAATGGCATCTAAGTGACTATAAAACAATATAGTCTTCTTTAAGAAAAAGATAAAATTAAGTAGAACAGTGTCTGTCTTGAAGGACTGAGAATTAAGGTGGTTGTTACAGTAAAAAACTCATTTAATATTATCTCTGTGTTTTTTTAACTGGATATTTTTTTACCTCCTTCTTTTTTTTTTTTCGATCTTAACTAAATAAGTTTAAATAATATTGACAATGATCACTTCTCATGTAACTAAATTGGTTAGTGTCCTTACTCAGGTGGTCCAAACTACTACAGTATTTCACTCTTCAAGGTGACAAGCATACTTTGACTCCTTTATTCCTCAGTATCAACATAAAAGCAACTAGAAGTCCCATAGTGTCACTGTCCACAGAGCCATTTCAGCTGCTATTTCAGTAAGTCACATGTCTTAATGATGCTGCAATAAGTGCCATTCATTTAGCGGCAAGGTTCTCTAAACCTTAGAAGCTACTGTGGCTGTCTCTTACCTGACTGAAGAGGTTCATTGCACTTTATGTGTGTTTAGCATGGAGAAATGAGAGGATGGAGAGAAAGGAAACCATGCCTGGCATTATCACATTCTGCACATTTGTTCCTAAGTATTCACAGAGAAGTCTTTCATTATTGCATTTACAGTGACAACCCTGTTTATTAACTTCTTCTTAAGATTTATGTGGCTGTATCTTGAACGTATTTAACAGACCCGCACATCATTAGTTATTGTTGATAACACAAAGGCTTTGTTTGCAAATAAGTTCAGTTAATTAGATTGATACAATAACTTTTACAAGGTTAATAAATGTCTCAACACACAGTGTTTGACTACTTCCAAAACAAAAAGCTACATGTGCCTTAATTTACCTTTGAAACAAAGGTTTATAAATTATACAGTTAAATAAACTTGCAGGTCAGGAAAAACAGGGGAGGTTTCAAAGTTTTTTTGAAAGTCTAAATTAAGGTGTTCTCACACTTCCATGTTATTCACACAGAAGATGGTTTCTAAACCCCAAATTGGCGTAGCTCATAGGCTGTTAAGTTTAACAAATCACCACTCATTACAACTTGCTTTCGTACTTGAATATCCTGCAGACACATGACTAACTCATAAGAGTAGTCAACAGGGCTTCTGTCACGAAGTGAGCTCTGTTAAAGCATGGTGACCTACTCCTCCTGAAAGTTAGTTCAGCGTTGACTGCCTTTGAGAATTTTAGCCAAATCGCTTACAGGATTGTATTTTATATTTGTACATTTAGCAATTTATTTACTGCAAAATATAGATGCTATGGGTGATGCTAGGGGTGACTGACTGAACTGTTAAAAATTAATACTCTGTTAGGATAAGCTCCTTATTTCTTTTCCCATAGTGTCCAAACTCTACTTCCTTCATAGCAGATATTAGTGACTAGATTTAGTTTCTGGTTTGTGTTTTAGAGTAGTTATCATAATATTGATTTAACTTGTATGAAATGCCTCAAAACATTTAGACGCACATATATAAAACCCACCTTTTTCAGTGTGAAGAAATAAACATAACAGATTATGTTATTGGTGTGTAACATGGTCCAAACACCTTTGAGGTAAAGGAGAAATTGCTGCTGGCTATGGACAAAATTCTTATATTTATTACTCTGAATGTTGGCTTGGTATTGTTACTTGTAAACGAGTCACTGTATAAAAGAACAAGATATATATTTTGACTGTAAAATTTCAGTATCATTACAGACACTTGAAATTTTACAGTGGGATATGGAGTCAGGCTTTTGTTGTTGTTCTGTCTACAATGAAATGAGTTTACAGAGAATGAGTCAAAAGAAAAAAACTGTATTCCTAAAAATGCTAGAAATCTGCCTGACATTAATAAGAGTCTTTCCTATGTATGGAACACTTGACCACGTCCTTTGTATATTTTCCTTATGAATGACCATCTAAATCAGTATGTAATACTGAAGCAAAATCAGTACACAGTATTGATGAATGACATTCTACATTTTTATGCATAGACTCATACTATCTTGGATTATTATCACTTAAAATATTAAAAAGTGAAAGGATAATTCACCTTGAAGGACAAAGCATGTGTCTTTTAATAAAGTGTTATCTTGATTCAAAAAAATCTAAAATTGGAATAATTCATTGTCAAATGAATCTTAATAGTACTGAGCTGCAAGATGTACAGGAATATCATTTTAATGTCTTAGTACAAGAAAGTCATCTCCTTCCCTTCTTTCTCTTGTTCCACTTTCTCCTTAATATACTTTAAATATTTTCTTGTCAGCTACAGAATGACTATGAACAACGTTTTCAGATCGTGAAACACAGGAACTTAGAAATGTTTGTACTGCCGCTGAATTAGGTGCTGAAATAATTCTGATGACCTATATCAAAGTTCAAATACTTTTTACAGGCACTTAACACTCAAAGCCCTGTTGAAGATTTTAACTTTACCTATGTTCAGCCTTTAAATTTAGAAGTTTTAATTACAGTTGTTTAACACTTACAATGACTATGAAAAATTTGTGAGAAAATAATAAGATAGTGTGTAGGGTAATGATCAGCATGGTAGCCTGACATTTTCCAGTGTCTGTGTTTTGAACTTCTCAGTACAAAAAAGACACGGACTTACTGGGCTGAGTCCAGTGGAGGGACACAAAGATAATCATAGAGCTGAGCATATTATTTAAGAGGAGGTGCTGTGAGAGTTGGATTTGTTCAGCCTTAAAAAAAACAAACCAGACCAAAATAAAAAATAAATTAAAAATTAAAAAACAAAAACAAAAACAAAACAAGCAAACAAACAAACAAAAACAGCAAATCAAAAAAACCCTAACAAACCAAATCCAAAAAACCCTCCAACAAGAAAAAAGATTTGGAGCTATTTCATTGCTATCTAATGAAAAGATATGAGAGAGAGAACCAAAGCTTTCTTAGAGGTGCACAGTAGAAATGCAAGAGGCAGTAGACATAAGCTTGAACACAGAAAATTCTGACTTTACATAAAGAAAGAAAAAATACCTGAAGGTGGTCAGACACTGGAACAGATTGCCCAGAGAGACTGTAAAATCTCTTTCCTTGGAGATACTCAGAGCTCGACTGGGCACAGCCCTGAGCAGTCTGTTCTAACTGGACCTGTTTTGGGCAGGATGTTGGACTAGATGATCTCCGGAGGTCCCTTCCAACCTACATGATTCAATGACTATATGATTATGCTCATCATCCCAAAAGTAATTTAATCTTACTCACTCAAATTTTAGCCTTAGTCATGTTGTTTATAGAAATTTGACAGTGATTAGACCACTTCTCTCAGCTCAGTGTTGTACAAACACCCTTAAAGAACAATGATTTCTCTTTATTACCTCTGCTAGGTATAGGATTATCATCACTGTTATCCAAACAGAGAATTGAGGTTAAGTGACTGAACTAAATTCATGAAAGAAATTTGTGAGAGGTGTGACAGCTGAACAGAGGACCAAATTCCTGACCAGTACCTTAATTACACCAACTGTTTGAAAATGGTATCTTTAAAAGGATATTGTTGACTAGAAATGAATTTTACATTTTTTGTCTTTTTCTAGATTTAAATAAAGAGATATTTTGATTAACTACTTTCCTCCTTCCTATTATCACTGCAGTTAGTATCTTTGTGGGCTAAAATGAAAAAATTGAGAGGAATGTAGAAGTTTCTTTTAAAATTTGCATCTTTGATGCATATTTCAAATGAATAGATTTTGCCAGTTGTATTTCATGGATTATCATATTTCAGTGGATCAGAAAAAGACAGTTTTAAAAATTACTATATTAAGATAACATTAAAACTTAATAGCAGAATATCTGAACTATTAATTATTTTGTTGCTATATAGAAATATGTGTGTACATAAAGTCATGTTATACAGTGATTAAACCAAATATTTTTAATACGAAAATTACTATATGATTAAAATGTTTTGTTCTCTTCTCTGGAGAAGTCTGTTATTTCACAGTGAAACAAAAACTGAAGAAATAATAGGTTGAAGAAGTAAATGAGTTTAGCATTTAAACTGGTCTCAGGACAATATCTTTCATTAACACTTGGTAAAGGTTTTTAATGTGAATAACTCATAAGAGATTTAAACATTTATGTTTTTATATAGTCTTAAATTTTCCTTCATTGACATTAATTAAATTTTCCCCAACTCAAAAAATGCTGGTTATTTAGTAAGAGAACAGAGTGGTGGACAGATGAAGTTCTTCATATTCTTTGAATTTTTACCCCTAAGTGTTTTGCAGCAAGACTCAAACAACAGTCACACAGACTTTTCCTGTTTCTGTTGGTTTAGCGGTAAACTTACTACATGAAATGCAAATATGTTGTTTTAATCTGAAAAATACTTAATAAAATTGGATACTGTTTGGCTGATACGCTGTATAAAAATCTTTAAATGAGTCCCAGTCACTTATACAATAATGTATTATGCAGCTTAAATATCTATTATAAACATAATCACTGTTCATTTACACTCATTCGCACTTTGATTCCTCATGTTATACATGTCTTTAGGAAAGCATTTATAGAGGCATATCTTTTGGTTTTACTACCATGGTATTTTTGAATAAGGAACACGTTGATGAGAAGTACAATAAAAATTATAAATCTTCATTGGCTTTGACAAATATGACAGAGATTTTATTATATCAATGAGACATTCTTCATATATCTTTTCTTATTTTGCATGTTAGTTGGGAGAGGGTCTTCATTTGAAGTAAACTCTAAACCTAAATATTTAAGAAATAACAGACAACCAAAATACACAAGTGGGTTTACATTTTTTCCCCAGTATCTGTCTTCAAGAGCCGAAGAAAGGGGAATTTGACAGGTACTCATAAATCTCTCTTCAACTTCAGATAATTTCAACCTATTCCTACTCTTCATCTCTCTTTTGCTCTCATCCACTGCTCTCTCTTGAAAATATAGGGTTCTGCAAGAGTAAAAAGTTCATACGTACACACCAAATAAAAATAGCTATTGGACTTCTGCACATTTCCAAGGTAAGGTCCAAAAGTTCAGAAATGAAAAGGACATCCTTCTGATGAAAATGGACACTGACCAGAAGTAAAAGACCCTTAGTGAAACCTTTTAGTGTTTTTTGAAGTGAAAATATGATATTTTGGTTTGACAAATAAAATATCTTTCTGAGTCCTGCAATATTCATCAATGATTACAGTTCTTTGCCTCTTTGCTTATGGTTGTGTTTGTACGAGTAAATAAAGCAGGCTAAAATCTGCTGAGTTACAGCAACTTGGACCAGTTTGGTGAACTTTCTTCCCCTCGTAAATAGCTTCATCTGTACTGTCCATGAAGGTAAGTTCTTGACTCACAGTATCTGTGACCATACTTGACCATTGTCTAAAAGACTGTCACTTGGCATTGGCCAAAAGCACAGCGAGGATCATGCTCACACTTAAAGATGCTAGAGGAGTGTACAACAGAATTTCACTTGAGTACTAGTCAACTTAGCTCATTAATTTTGGTTTATGGATCAGGCTGCCTGGCCGGACAGGTATCCTACAATGACTTGTGATGGGCAGGAAGAGAAGATGCAGTAATATGTGATGAGAGACATAGCCTGCTCAGACTGTCTGACACAAGAAGAAATAGGAAAAAAATTGAAGCTTGACAATTCAGAATTCATTGGGCTTATCCAGGAGCTTATGACATCCTTCATCACACATTAAAACATATAGGAGCTTTCTATCTCCTATACTGGTTATTATAAAAATCATTTAACACCAATGATGGGTCTGTGTCATTTTAAGACTGCCTGTTCTATGGCATTCGGTTTAGGAGGACAAATGGATGTGGTATTGAAAGAACAATGTAATAAAATCATTTTTTAAAAATTCAGCTCTGATGATGAAAGAGTAGTCTGACATATTAAAAGGACTTTCTTACTAGCGTTGTTTCTTTCTTACTCTTAAGTTGGGGAAGGCCCTGGAGAACATTCACCACTTAGCAGGTATCACACTGGATAAAATGTAACAAATTATCAAGCTACTGGCAGGGCACCATTTATGTAAACCACAGAGTACTTCAGTGTTAGGTGATTAAGCAACATAATAATGAATGAAAAGCTCTAGGAATTTATTGGTACGATCCTACTATGATTAGTAGCTTGAGCAATTAATCCAGAACTCTACTGCCAGTGGTGGAGGGACAGTCCTGCAAACATCACTGAAGGAGTCAACTTCTCCACTGGCAGAATGTACTCCTCTCTATTTATGCTGATCAGACACATCAACATGAAGAGGACAGTGAGGATGACCAGGCAAAACAAGAATGGCAAGCACCAAAGAGTGCAGACATTTCAAACCAAGACTCGTGTTAATATTGTATGATTACTAGCAGGAGGGTTTACAGCTCAGATCAAGGATGTAGCCTGGATTCCTTGAAAGAAATCACAATCTGACTGTCTGCTACCTAGGGAAATAACTCCTTACTGGCAAGCAAAGCATACCCTAATCCAGTATTTGATTATGACTGAATACAAGAAAATTAAAACGTAACTCCTGGATAGGGTCAGTAACCATCTATGCAAGGCAGGGGATAAAGTTCTCTGGAGCTGGGAGCTGTGAGAGGTTCCTGGGTGGCAGGACCCCCATCCAGGATGCAGGGCAGGCTGGGGGACGTTGGGGAAACCCCGGTCCCCCAGCCCCAGGTATCAGGTACCTCCCTTGGGATGGGCCAATGCTGGGCTGGGTTGTATGTCCATAGGTGGGCCTGGCTCAGCAGGACCCATGGCTGGGCAGGGCAGGGCTGTGAGGAGCTGGACACTGGCCCTGCTGCAGCATCACTGGGGCAGGGACAGACAGCCCCAGGGGCCTGAAATGGGTTCCTGGGCCATGAGCAGGGTGGAGGAAGTCTCAGCGGATGTGAGCAGGGACAGTCAGGGGTGATGGTGCCCTGAGGGCCCTGACACTGCTTTTGTGATAAATTACTCATCCATCACATTACATTTCTTAAACATGAGAAAAAACCTGAAGGTTCACAATTGAGAGGAAAGAGGAAATTTCCCCCTGAACGAAAATTTTTCTGACAAAGCTTTTCATGACAATACATCTAGGTAGTTTAAGACTTTTACAGAGAACAGTCAAAGTCATTTTGGAATAAAAATAAAAGAAATAAGTAACTTCAAAGAATTTGGATTATTTATTTGTAACTATCAATAAAACACGCTTCTTATAGTTCGGAAGGTGATCCCATTGGAAACAGTGAGACCCCTATGTATGATATTTTGTGTAATTAACAATTAAAATGGCAAGAGTATGGTCTCAGCAGAAGGTGTGGAGAAAAGAGGAACCTAAAGCTGATTTAGTTGACTCTTCTTTTCAACTCAGTGACAGAACCTTATAGTAGAGTTCTGAATTGCCCTCTGAGAGGACCTGTCTTTCCAATGAGTATAGATTAGCTGCGTAACTCAGACCCTAACACTATTTCTATGCTAATAAACTAAATAAGGCCAGGAGAGAGGCATGAGCACTGGTCAGCAATGATCCACACTGCTCTGCTTTTAGCATCACCATTGGCATGGCTTTGGCCTTTGCTAGCTAGCACACCCGGGACACAGCTGGGAGTCAGCGCAGACCAGAGATATTTCCAAAAAGTCAGTCTGGAGGTTACCATCCTGGTACAGAGACCAAAGCTGTCTAAAACTCATCATGGCCAATCTGTGAGATTACCCTGTGGTGAGATAGGGGGAGAATCGGAAGAAAAATGCAAAACTTGTGAGTTGATATAAAGGCACTTTAACAGAACGGCAAAGGAAAGAGAAAAACAACAATAATACTAATGAAGGAATATACAAACATGAATAATGTACAACTGCTCACCGACTGGAACCTGGAAGGCCCCAGCCCACTCCTGAACAGTGGTTCCTGCACTCTCCCCTCCCAAGCCAGTTTCCCCACCTATATACTGAGCAGCTCCCCAGCTACGTACTGAGCATGACATCACATGGTATGGAATACCCTTTCTGCTAGTTTGGGTCAGCCATCGGGCTGTGTCCCTTCCCAGCTCCTTGTGAATATTAACCCCATCCTCACTGGAACTAGGACATGTATAACACAGATATTTGACAAACAATGAAAATTTTTAGATTTCACTTTTAAAACCACTTTTTATCTCAAGTCCAGAGTAGATAAAAAAGTTGCATTTAAGCATCTTATCAGCTAAAGCAATGCACAGGGTTCAACCAAATGCATAGACTTATTAAGAGAGTTCCAAACAAATTAATCTCACCTAAATTTGGATTAATTTGCCTTAATATTAGGTGGTTAATAGTTCATTGTCTAAGATAAAGCTAGTAATTCTAAGTTTCCTTTATAGTTAATGGAGAGAAATAGGCACCTTCAAATGGTTCATATTATCCTAAAATAGATGTCCAAGGGGAGATGAAGCACTCTCTGGAGGTTTCTATTTTCTTCCAGTAAGTATACAGGAAAGCCAAAATTATTTGCTTTGACTTGGATAACTAACTTTTAGACATGTAATATTAGGTCACAGATATCCTGAAGAATTCTAGAATTTACTGGATTAACATA
This sequence comes from Burhinus bistriatus, assembly GCA_013397275.1. Classification (NCBI taxonomy): domain Eukaryota; kingdom Metazoa; phylum Chordata; class Aves; order Charadriiformes; family Burhinidae; genus Burhinus; species Burhinus bistriatus. The sequence continues at coordinate 42,845 of VYXH01012761.1, forward strand.
TATTTTACACACCTGAAACTGGAGCTCTGAAAACTAAGTAGGTTACTAATATCCATGCTTTAACTAGGGAACAGAATGAACATTAAATCCAGATCTGAGTATCATTTCAATCCTTTCTCTGATTACTCTAAATGCTTCTCTATGTATTATAGACAGTAAAAAAAAATTGTGCAGAACCCCATATCTTAAAAAAAAATGGACAGTGTGTACCTATCCTAAAGGTATACATTTGGAACCTATGTAGAAAAGTAGCCCTTTTCACTTGGTTTAATCCATGTACAAATTGCAGGAAAACTTTCATCAAAATGAGGGAATGTAAAGTCATGTGATATGTCATCTGTGAAGGCCAAGGACTAATGCATAAACAGATTCTTCAATATTTTGTCCAAATAGAGAAACAGCACCTACCATTGATTATTAACCCTGCCTTTAAGCAAAAGCTGAAGTATGAACTCTCTTAGCATACAACTACCAGGTCAATGATGCTTTCATTTAAATGAAAACTGCTCTTAGCTGCTCAAGCATGTTTTTCATTTGTACTAGGGCTTATTCCTATCCTGCCGCCTTAAATATTTTAACATTCCCTTTGTGAAGAGAACTTAAAAATTCAATGGCTGCTTTAGGCAAAACAAATAAAGTCATCACCACAATTATTGAATTACAATTGCACCAGTCACAAAAGTTGTCTTCTTTAACTGAAAACTAGCAAAACAAGCCCAGTGCACGAACAGCAGTGACACTGTCTTGTGTTAAGGCATCGCACAGGCTAGGGGCTCTCTGGGGGCTGGCAGCCTGGGGTGGGGGGCAAGCAGGGCCTCTCTCCCCACCCCAGCCTGGAGCAGGGCAGCCGGTGAGGCACCAGGGGCAGCCCCAGCCCCAGGCATGAGGCAACTCTCTAGGGACAGGCCGATGCTGGGCTGGGGTGTTTGTGGGACCCATGGCTGGACAGGGCAGGGCCATGGGGAGCTGGAGACTGGCCCTGCTGTGGCATTGCTGGGGCAGGGATGGTGACGACTGGCCCCAAGGGGCTGAAATGGGGTCCTGGGCTGTAGGCAAGGTTGGGGGAGCGTCAGGAGAGGCTAGGCAGGGGAAGTAATGCCTTTTATTGCCTTCAGGTCCCTGACATCTTGTACTTCACAGAGAACTGCAAGAGAACTAAGAAATCACTGAAGTTTCTAGCAACCCCATTCTAGCAGGATGCAACTGGACAGGCAGTACAGAAATGACAATGGGAACCCTTTATTTAAGAAGAGAGAAAAAAGTGAGCAGGAAAATACGTAAGTTTTTTTAAAATGCAAAGCATATCTCATATACAGAGCTTCAACTTTAGCCTGAAAATTGACTTTGTGAAAACAATCTGTTGCTTGGGCCTGTTATTTGTTTATAATCGAACATGTCAACAGGGAGGTCTTATAAACAGAAATTAATTTTAAGTAGACAGAAGCAATACAGATCTGGGAGAGTGCACTGCATAATTTTCTGGCCTGAACATAATCAATACAATTGTTAACTAAAAGTTCCAGTTTCAGTTCCACTATTTTTGTTGTTTTGTCTACAGTTACATTTATGCAACCTGACTGAAAGTAATGGAGTTGCACAAGTGAATCTGAAGGCAATACTTGACCTGCAAAAATCTTTATTTTTGGTGATCCATGAGTCAGATAGAAGACAAATAAGCTTCCAAATCCCAGTCCTAATTTAAAGGGCTGGCAGTCAGAAAAGCCATTTCAATTGTAAACTGAATGAATGTGATTGAGAAATTATGGGCGGGAAAAAAACGCTATTGAATGTGACAATACTATTTTTGTAGAGTTTTCAGAATAGCCTCACACTTTAAGAATTAATCACATCCTGCTGTTTATTCCCTACTTGAAGGCAAAATGCTCTATTTTGATATTACAATTGGTTGCCATAGAAATGATAATCAGGTCAAAAAAAAAGGATTATGATTTCAGGTGAGGCATAAACTTCAGGAACCCTTGATAAACAAAGAGCTTTCTTCCTTGTAAGTATCAATCATAACAGATGTAAAGAACAGAAATGTTATAAATATTTTTACATACACACACACATACAAATGAAGTTAAATAGCATATTTTTCATTTTAGAAAACATAGCTCCATTTGTTTGCAAAGAAAGAGTTATGGGGAATCACATTGCTATTTAAGACCCTAACCATGCAAAACCGAATTATAGAGTAGATCTTTAAATTTAGCACACATATACACACATGAAAAGACAATGAACCCAACCACAAACACTCCCCACAAACAAACCAACAAAGAAACCCAAAGAAAAAAAATAAAAGAACACAAAACCCCCCGAAATCCCTATATATCTGTTTACCACGTGAGACCTACAGGTTATCAAGAGTCTTTTTCTTTCTGTTCCTCATGTTTTTTCCTTAAAGATAAGAACATGTAGTTAAGATTTTTCACATAATTAGATATTAAATTCTTTGGCTTTTAGTAAGGAAAGAACCAGGAGTGTATCAGAATTATTTATATATTCAAAAGAAAAAAAAAAAGTCATACTTATAAAACGCACTTTTAACTACTGCTGTACTCACACCACTGATTCTTATTTGGGTGCCCCACCACAGCAATGCAACCAGCCCATGGCATGCAGTTGTTTGGCTTCTCAGGAGCTGACTGCAAGCAACCTTAATTCTTCTTGCCTTCTCTAATAAGTCCAGGCTCCTTTCCCTACCTACAGTTATACATCTGGTCACACAATAAAGGAGAAGAAAAGGACACCCTGGAAAAAAAGTGGGCTGGTACTGTTACACCACTGCTAGAAAAATGAATCTAACCCACAGCCAGTTTCTCAGGGTACTTTTGGAAATAAATTATACAGGTAAAGGTTATCAGAATTGTTCATGTAGCAAACACATCCTCAACCACCCTTTTTCCAGTGGCAACTCAAGACTAGAGACAAATTTATTTGGGTGTCTGTGCAGCAGGTCTGGCCTTTTAGTCATATTGCAAACTGCCAAATTAATTGTACTATGTATGGTCAGTAGGTACAATAGTGTGACGGAGGAATGTTCAAGTAGTTTCCCTTTGTGAGTGGAGGCTATCCCATTGCAATGAGTGGACACTAAGTTCCAAGTCAATACAGTCTTCTTAAATTACAAAAAGAAAATAGATGTGCTGCTAGTGTGGCTTTTAAACATTTTAATTCTATGATCTCACACTACAACTGAAGAAAAATGGAATTGATAATAAACTCCAAACTGAAAATTTTATTTATATTAACAGTTACAAATAAAAATTATAAGTAACCCTATTAAAAATAGCACAAGATAGTACATTAATATATTAATATAAATATTATATTGTAATATTATTTCTTAATATATAATATATATTGTTAATTCATATGTAATTTATATATACAATAATACTCAATTACATAAACAATTCAAATATATAAACCAATGAGCTGGCTAAGAAATGACAATACAATACATACAAAGTTTCTCTAAAAACAAGCATGCGGCAATGATCTGAAAAATCTTCTATTTTGCACTTAAGAAGTTTGCCCTCACTTTTCTAATTTATTATTAAGGAATCTGAGAGCACTTATTTTGAGGGGCTAGAAGAAAGAAGACAACAGTGTTCCTTTTTTCTGTCAAGAATGTCTGGTTTGTTTTTTTTTTTTTAATCAGTTCTTTCTCTTGAAAAAGAGTGTCCTTTCAGCATATGGTTAGAAAAGAGAAAGCTGCAGAAAAGCTGTGGAAAATGGACAGAACCATGTTCCTTCTGAAATGTTATAAAACATTCTTATCCAGAAAAGAAGTTGGAATTTTCCTTTCTTTCTTTTCTTTTCCTAAACAAGCTCTCACTGTTTTAACTGAGTGCTTGCAGTTCCTACAGTGCCTAATAGGAAAAGCTATGATGCTGCAATAAAGATGTACCTAAAAGGGGTGTTCGTAGACTTTTCATTTAAGGTTTACTATCACAGCACCAGTAAAGTATGACTCAGGTTTTGCTAATGAAGACACTAATGCATGCGGTGCGGGAATAAACATGTTAGAGATCTGTGTGCAGTTGCAGGGTTGCAATCTTGTTGGGATCGTGGACACATTTTGGGATGGTTCCCATGACTGGAGTGTTGCAATGGAGCAATACAGGCTCTTTAGGAAGCACAGGACGGAAAAATGACAAGGGGCAGTTGCCCTTTACATGAGAGAGCAGCTGAAGTGCATGGAGCTCTAGCTGAGGATGGATGAGGAGCCAACTGAGAGCTTATGGGTCAGGATTAAAGAGTCTTTACCAAACCTAATGAAGAGGATATTTCCATAGGTGAAGTTGGCCCCTTAAGCCTTCCAAATGAGGTATAGACAACCTTCTCCAATATCTAGGATAATAATGCTCATTGTTGATAGGTTTTGGTACACATTTCTTTCTATTACTTACTCTGTTCGGTGCTCTAACAATTCTTATTTCACCTTTTTATTATCCTCCTTGAAACAACCTCCCTTTATTTGACAATTATAATGATTTCTTCCCCGGTCTACTAACACTTTCTTTGTAGTTTCCTAAGATGACAATGACAAGCATCTGCAAAGTATATTTGTGATGCTTCCATTTTTCACTCCTATTTTCACACTCTCATTAGAGGCTAATACTGCAAGTTGTCACTGCTGTATTCATTTTTTTTATTTTCCAAACCTATCATTTGTGGATATGTTATGCAATAGTCATATTTTCACTAATAATTTTGCAGCTGATATGAGAAAGTTAAACATGTCAAAGAATGCATTCATTATAAGAGAAGAAAAAAACAATTGTCCTCTGAGTTAGTGAATAAAAAACTACACTGTGTAAAAATGTCTCATTATCAGCTGTCAGAATCAGGACTGGTGATTAGCTTCATAAATTCACAAAAAACTAAATGCTGTTGATGGATACAGGTTATTATACAAGTATGATAGCCAGCCTCCTCAAACAGCATATTAGATGTGTAGGATATGTTCAGACATCATTTAATGGTGGAGCTTTCCTACAGTGAGTAACTAAAATTGGTGTAAATTAGGCAAAGAGCTTCACTCTAGGATTTTCTTTTTTTCCTTTTTTTAAGTGGCATGTATGAAGTGTGTTTACTAATGAAGTGAAAACTGATGTCAGATGGATAAGGAGCACCACTGGAGACCTTAAGAATATTTCAGGACAGTTAACTTTTCTAGTCTGTGAAAGTCACAACTAAATTCCAGATCTGACTTTCTTGCCTGGAAGAAAAATTGTTATATTTCATCCATGATCACAGGAAACATCTCCAAAACCCACATGTTAAGCAAACCTGGATTTTGCTAAACCTGCATTAGGTATTATGAATAGCTTATTTCTTATTTTCTCCTATTATAACACTAGTTGCAAGACTGTATTCATACTTCATTGTCCAACATGATAAAGTGAGTAGAAGACCTGAGATGAGTCAGATTCATTAAATTTGTACAGATGCACACTCTGCTCTATACGTATTAGTTGAAACCGAGCAGGAAGAACAGATATTTTTATTTTCAGTTTATAAAGAATCATAGAATTGTTTAGGTTGGATTGGATAAGACCCTTAAGATCATCAAGTCCAACCATTAACCTAGCACTACCAAGTACACCACTAAACCATGTTCCTAAGTGCCAGGTCTATCTGTCTTTTAAATACCTCCAGGGATGGTGACTCAACCACTTCCCTGGGAAGCCTGTTCCAATGCTTGATAACCCTTTCAGTGAAGAAGTTTTTCCTTGTATCCAATCTAAATCTCCCCTGGAGCAACTTAAGGCCATTTCCTCTTGTCCTATCTCTTGTTACTTGGGAGAAGAGACCAACCCCCACCTCTCTACAGCCTCCTTTCAGGTAGTTGTAGAGAGCGATAAGGTCTCCCCTGAGCCTTTTTTCTCCAGATTAAACAACCCCAGTTCCCTCAGCTGCTCCTCATAAGACTTGTGCTCTAGACCCTACACCAGCTTCATTGTCCTTCTCTGGACACCCTCCAGCACCTCAATGTCTTTCTTGTAGTAAGGGGTCCAAAACTGAACACAGTACTCAAGCTGCAACCTCAGCAGTGCTGACTACAGGGGGATGATCACTTCCCTCGTGCTGCTGGCCACACTATTTCTGATACAAGCCAGGATGCTACTGGCCTCCTTGGCCACCTGGGCACACTGCTGGCTCATATTCAGTCAGCCGCCAACCACCTTTCCCCAGGTCCTGTTCCATCAAGCAGCTTTCCAACCACTCTTAGAATCATAGAATCTTCCCCAAGCCTGTAGTGTTGCATGCGGTTGTTGTGACCCAAGTGCAGGACCTGGCACTTAGCCTTGTTGAATCCCGTACTATTGGCCTCGTCCCATTGATCCAGCCTGTCCAAATCCCTCTGTAGACCCTTCCTACCCTCAAGCAGATCAAAACTCATTCATAACTTGGTGTTGTTTGCAAACTTACTGAAGGTGCACTCGATCCACTCGCCCAGATCCTTGATAAAGATATTAAACAGAACTGGCCCTGATACTGAGCCCTGGGGAACACCACTTGTGACTGACCAGGGCCTGGATTTAACTTCATTCACCACCACTCTTTGGGCCCGGCCACGCAGCGAAGTGTATGCCCATCCAAGCCATGAGCAGCGACTTCCTTCAGGAGAATGCTGTGGGAAAAAGGTTACATTACAGCAGGTTAATTCTTAGGGATCAATGATCAAAAGGGCTTAATGGTTCTCAGGAGCAGTTTGGGGTGAATAGACGTTCATTAATGGGGAAAAAGTGTCCACCTTTTTTGTTGCCTTAAATCTATTGCCTGGGTCAGACTTCGATCTGTTTCAGGATGCGGTACACAGTTGTTACAATTAAAAGTACGAAATACTCATTTAAATACTTATGTTAATAAACCTTTTGTTTCAGTCACCAAAACCTCCTTGCTTGCAACAAGTGGTGATAAAAAAGAAAAAGGTAATCTCTCCTGTTCAATATTCCAAGCTAGGAATACAGCAGTGAATAAACTTGGCCTTAATAAAACTTTAAGTAGATAAACTGGTTTTACTGGAGGCTACTTTCAAGAAAAAAGGTGCTTATAAATCCTTGTAGAATACTGACTTTTAAAAATTGCAGTGAAAATGTTAAATATTTAAGAGTCTAAAAATATGTATAACTTACTAGTTTCATTAGAAAATGTAAGACACAGGGATAATATGACAAAATGTATTTCTGCCACATTAAGAATAACTTCTTTGTTACGATGATGTTCTATCTTTATTAATGTTCATCACTAAAATAACTAAACCCTGTGCTGTTATTTGAAGTCCATTTAAGCAAGACCTACCAGTTAAAGTTCTTTTCAACTTATCCTGGTTTTTTACTTTCATTTCCCTCTTTTTTGTTGTGACAGCACAAGCAATTGACCTAAGTTAAAGACAAGGCATCCACCTGAAAAGGACTTAGAAAAAGAACCCGCTCAGACAAATCAGTCTACTTAATTCACCATCCAGCTGAAAAGAGCTCCGTGGAAGGCTATATAAGTATAGGAAAGAGAGTTGGAAGGGAGAATTCAGTCTTTGGCAGCAGTGTTAACTTTCATATATGTCAAACTGATATATCCTTACCAAGTCAGTCACAGTTTGCCTTTTTGATCTACCTAAATTTCCTTTCACCTATTGATTAAACTCACAGCTAGACCTTTGCCTGGCATAAATATGTCCAGCTGAATTAATTTTGTTGGAGTTGTGTTGATTTAAGTAAAATTGACAGATAAGAAGATTCACAGAATGCACTTTTTTTCCCATGTTTTCCATCTGAAAAATGTAGGACCAGGTTTTAATGAGATTTATTTTGTTTTCGTTTGTTTTGGGGTGACATTTTGTTTGTTTGTTTGTTTTAATTTCAAACTTTCATTTGTCTATCAAAGTGTCCTCTGTCCAGCAGTCATCCAGATTCTCTACTGTAACACTCCTAGAAAAACTCTCACACTTCGGAGAATGAATTAAATCACTTGGAAAATAGAGATTACTTCAACACATAATTTGATATAGAGCAATTTATCTGCTCCTAAATTCTTTGCCATACTCTAAAAATTTCTCTTTAAAGTCACAAACATTCTACATTAAATCTGTAGGGCTCCTATAAAGGCTGTATCTGCACATATAATCTATAAAACATTAAAGTTTTCTGCCTAAACTTCTACATTTTAAACATGTACTTATAAGACTGATTTTAACACACTGTAATTTGCCTTTCATTTTGAACTACAAATTGAACCTTTTGTATTACTGTTCTGTATCCGAACATGACGTTCTGTGGGCCTCTATTAGTTTTGATGGGTTACCATAGAAACTAGACAGAGAGAAAGAGAAGGAGAACATGCTTGTATGCTTAACCACAGTGAGTTACATCCTTTTCCACATTTCTGTGAAAGAAATCAGTGATTGAATGTAAAGACAAAAACTTATTTTTAGAGACAGGCCACAGTATAAAGTATATTTTTGACAAGATGGAAGGTATTAATGAATTATGCTGGGTTTACATTAAAGGCTTCTGTTTATATTAAGAACATGAATGTCACTGACACTGGAGTTCAAGCTATCTGAAATCTTGACCAACCTATCTACCCAGCCCAAATGGGACATGAGAGTGAAAGGTAAACCTACCAAATTGTGCTGCATGGCAAGACACCAGAAAACAACTGCAGGTTCTAAACAGAACAAAAAATTAATCTCCTGGACCCTATTGAAATGCCTTTAAATTACAGTGACTTTTTGCCCTGATCAACATGGGTTAAAATTAAAATAATGATGAAAGGATTTGTATAAGCTCGAAATTTATAAGGCTATTCAACACATAAGTGTGGGGAAAAAAAGCAAAAAAGAGAAACAAGAGTTTTGTGGATTGCAAATACAGTTTTGGAAATAAAAATTAAAGGAGTTTTAGTTTTTTAGGGTAACGAGTAATGAAAAAAACCACCAAATTTTTACAAATGACAAATAAGCAGAAATTTCTCAGTGATATTATATATTGCTTACTATTACTTGCACTGGACAAATTGGGTGATAACTTACTGTCCTGGTTTGAGCTAAAACAGAACCAATTTTCTGTTCAATGATTTTACTTTGCAGCTAAGCCTTTTGTAACTGAATTCTCCAAAATTAACAGCATCTTGTCCAGACACTGTTCATTCTCAGAGTGATAAGACCTGATTATTTGTTATTTATGCCAAGGAATGGTATGCAGAGAGGCTCTTGATTGTACTTGTTGCCATAACACCCAAGGGCAGCCAACTTTGTTACTTGCCCTGTTAGAGGGTTGGAAGCAGAAAAGCGTAGAGGGGTCACCCCTGCGGGGAGTAGCAGACAGGACAGGTGACCCAAAACTGACCAACAGGGTATTCCATCCCATCTGCCTCATGATCAGTATAAAAGCTAAGGGATCAAAGGGTCAGCTCTTTCTTCAATGGCCAGTGCCAAGGAGGACTGTGTCTGTTTGTCTGCCTTTGATCCCGATCTGTGCATTCCTGAATCCAGATCCAGAATCCAGTTCCCGTCTGTCACTGAGTCCAGTCCGGGACTTCCCCAGTGCCTACCAGTGATGTGATTGTCATCCTGGGAGCTTGATACAGTTTTGTATATATTGTATATATTTCATTATTTCTTTTGTATTATTTTATTATTAATATTTCATTAAAGTTGTTTAGTTTCTTCTGAACTCATAAGTATCTTTCTCTCTCTCCCTCCTCTCCTTGGAGAGAGAGGTGGGGGAGAGTATCTGTTGTTCATCTCAGTGGCTAGTCTGGCCCAAACCATGACACTTACAAAGTATTCCACATGGGGAAAATTAAAAGCTTAAGTAGGTGAATCTTCTAACCACTTATATATGTTATATATTTACAAAGTATATTTTAGATATATAACCTGCCTTTATCTTGAGCTTACTGTAAATATTTATTGTGAAAAAACAAGCTACTTTATACTGCAGCTGTATATACTTGCTCAGACTTAGTGGGACCTTTTGGTCAGCTGGGTGTACAGGAAAGAGATTATATCCATTCACAATAAAACTTGCAAGCAGATGTACAGATACATTTTCACTTTTTTGTTCCTTCCACCCCCCACCCCCCCCACGCCGAGATAGGTAATAATTCAGTTATTCTGGTATAAGAAAAAAGAAAACCAAATAAATCATCTATGGCAGTCACAGTTCTTCTGTTTATGTTTAACATGTTATCATGTGATTAGAAATACCCACACACTAACTGAAGGTTCGGGTCCTCTCCCTTCTGCTATAGGATTGAACCTCTGTTCAAGATCCAGTGAAAATTGCAGCATTGAGGTGCTGTATGTAGTGACTTGCCTGCAACCAGAAATATATATATGGTTGTGATCTATGGAGTGAAAACAACAACCCAGAAAAAGGAATTTAAATCCTGCATATGTGCAAATTTAACAGAGGAGTAGAGGTTTTTGGGTTTGGTCTTGACTTGGTTTCCATCTTCCACCGGGTTACTGTGGCACTGGGAATTCAGATGTTCCAAGAAAACACAGAACAGTGGCTTCCTCATTCTTCCTTGACTCATATGGAGGGAAACAAAGAAACTGTAGTGGTAAACAATATAGAAGTAGCAAATATATATTTTTTTCTGATGGAAGTGCTGCATTTTCATGCCCTTCATTATGTAATCTGACAGTAGAAGCATGCAAGGTTCATGCCTCTGACATGAGAACCATACCGCTTTTGTATGTACCACACAGATGGGAAAGGAATCTCTTATCTTAAAAAGTGAATGTTTAAAATGAAGTTAAGTCCTTAAAATTCCCTTTACCTTAGATGGAGTCCCATATCATGTGATGACTTTTGCAGATTCTTTTCTGATATCTTAAACACTCGGTCTTGTTTTGGGACTGAAACCTCTTGAAAAACTCCAGATTCCTTCAGAAAGCAAATCATCCAGAAACAGTCTCTGAAATCTGTGTGAAATATCTAGGTCTTGTTAAGTGTATGTATATGTGTTTATAAGTTACAGGTTTGACTGGAGACCTGCAGTATAATTGAGTTTTACTGTTCTTAATCAAACCTTGAGTGATGGAGCTTCACCAAATCAAAGAAGCCCCCACTCCACTAAAATCACCACTAAATTTTCTCTGTCTTTGTAACAGTCAGAACTATTTATATGTAGGTATAAAAACACTTCTTCAAAGTGTTTATCGGAGATAGTTTGTCAGTCAATTATGTGCAATGTTTAATTACTTTTAAATTACCATGCTAGCAGGATAAATTTAAATATTCATGATGAGAGTGTGGGTTGATATTTGCAATGAAAAAAAAAAAGGAAAGTAAATAATGTCTATTTACCTCAGTTGTAATTCTGTGGGGGAAAGTACGCTAGACTGAGTATGAACAAGCTTCAGTGGAACAGAAGATAAACTAAGATACTAAAGAAATACCCTATGAAAAAAAGAAATTGACTGCTTTGGCACATATTAAAGTGACAAGAACCTTGAAGTTATATTTAATAATAAAAGTAGTCTGTGTATTCCTGTTGGTTATATGTATTATCTATCAACGCTTTCACATAGGGAGCATGCATCAGTAAGAAAACTTTTAATTTAAAATGATGCAAAGTGGTCCCAGTGCAAACAGAGACATTGAAAAAATGATTAAGCTATTGAAAACTGTCCAAGTACTGAATTTTAAGATGACAAAGTATATAAAAAATCATTCTGCAATGATGGCAGTTGTGTAAGATTGAATTTAATGCCCAATACAGTTACTGTTATTATCTTCAGCTTTCACATAAAGACAAAAATCTTAGAATTCTCAGTTATTCAGGTAAATTACTTTGATATTTTTGGAGAACTTTTTTCCCTCCATTTGTAAGGCAAATAAATTTTCCCAATTCATGTGAATCACTCTAATATCACTGAGCTGATGTCAATTTCCATTCCCAAGGAACAGTACAGAAACATTCAGACCATTCTGAGATTATACAAGGGCTGTATTGCCTTTACCATACTGATCGGGAGACAATACCGTTCTGATTAGATGGTATTTGCCTGTAGAAATTTCTTGCAGAGTTTTAGTGTTCTGAAGCACTGAAATGAAATATGTTCAAATAAAAATAATACTTTGAAAAGGTTTTTAATAAAAAAAAGAATCTTATCATTCCATAAAATTCATGCCAGAAATAACTGGTATGTTACATAACATAAGTTCTCATTATACTGTTCTGAAAAAGAAATGAGGATTTTCAGTGAAAGTTCGTTCCACACATAAGTATCAACTTTCCTATGCAATTTGACTTTCTTGCAGATGGGCATAGAAGCTATTCCATCTTTGCAAAGCTATTATGCATACACTAAGGATCTCCCATCTCTTTGGCAATACCATAACAACCATTCTCAGATGCAACTGAGTACTTCAAAGTGCAGGTTTCTAGCAGTGACAGTAAAAAGTCAGATCAGGTAATTTGGTCTTAAAAGAGTTCAAATTTAGCTGCTTACAAGTGTGATGTTTTAAATTGACTGTAATGTACAATGTAGACATTTAAAGACTGAAAAACCTTCCATTTAGAAGGCATTATTTTAGCTTACATTTATTTTATACAAGTGTTTATCACTTATTGACCATGCAGTCAAGGTAGTAAGCAGGTAAATAAACAGGAAAAAAGTAAAAAACCTACCTACAATATTTCTTTCAGTATGGTTACACAATAATCAATTTATTAAGACATCTGCCTTTTATCCCTTCCTGCTTCTAAGATTTCGTGTTTTAAATATTTTATCCTTAGGGCTTGTAATTCCACTAGTAAGAACTGATGGACCAAAATATTCATTAGTGTGTTTATATTCTTTACAAAGGAAACAGGTACAAGTAGTTACATTCACATTTTTTCAGAATTGCAACATCAAAACTTACAAACAGATGTTGTTTCTTAAAAATTCACTAGCAAGATTAAAGTATTACTACATTTAGGTTGATAGTAATATTCAAAAATATTGTATCAGGTGAATATGTTTTATGACAACAAATTTTTATTTTTACTCAGTCAAATTTTCATTGGTAGGAGAATTAATATCTACTTTATTAATAGAACCATACCGTTGTTCTATTAATAATTTTTAAAACAAATTCAGATTCAGTACATTTACATTTTCTTCCACATTTGTAATGAAAAAAATAAGTGGGCTTAGGTAAAGAATGTATGACTATTTTTGTCTCTTATTGAGTAATAGATCGATTTCAAAGCACTAAAATCTATCTACAGCTGATGCTAAGATTTCTTCTACGTGAAAAATGAAAACGACCAAATGGCCTCCAGAGGTCCCTTCCAACCTCGACCATTCTTCAATTATGTGCTTCTGTCCCCTCTTAGCGAATGCTGGTTTCTGGATTTCCCAGACTAGGGAAACCCTGTTATTGACTAAAAGAAAATTAGAATGATAGCATGAATGATAGAATGGCTTGGGTTGGAAGGGACCTTAAAGATCATCCCATCCCATGGGCAGGGACACCTTCCACTAGACTAGGTTGCCCAAAGCCTCATCCAACCTGACCTTGAACACTTCCAGGGATGGGGCAACCACAACTTTTCTGGGCAACCTGTTCCAGTGTCTTACCACCCTCCGAGCAAAGACTTTTTTCTTAGTATCTAATCTGAATCTACCTTCTTTCAGTTTAAAAAGATTATACCTCTTGCTATCACTACACTCCCTCTCCATCTTTCCTGTAGGCCCCTTTTAAGTACTGGAAGGCTGCTATAAGGTCTCCATGGAGCCTTCTCCTCTCCAGGCTGAACAACCCCAACTCTCTCAGCCTGTCTTCATAGGAGACATGCTCCAGCCCTCTGATCATCTTCGTGGCCCTCTTCTGGACTTGCTCCAACAAGTCCATATCCTTCTTATGTTGGGGTTCCAGAGCTGGATGCAGCACTCCAGGTGGCATCTTACACTAGCAGAATACAGGAGGAGAATCACCTCCCTCGACCTGATGGCCACGCTTCTTTTGATGCAGCCCAGGATACGGTTGGCCTTCTAGGCTGTGAGCGCACATTGCTGGCTCACGTTGAGCTTCTTATCCACCAACAACCCCAAGTCCTTGTCCTCAAGGCTGCTCTCAATCCTTTCTCTGCCCAGCCTGTATTTGTGCTTGGGATTGCCCTGACCCATATGCAGGACCTTGCACTTGGCTTTGTTGAACTTCATGAGGTTTTCATGGGCCCACCTCTGAAGCCTGTCCGGGTCCCTCTGGATGGCATCCCTTCCCTCCAGCGTGTCAACTGCTCCACACAACTTGGTGTCATTAGCAAACTTGCTGAGTGTGCACTCAAACCCACTGTCCATATTGCCAACAAAGAAGTTAAACAACACCAGTCCCAATACTGGCCCCTGAGGAATGCCACTTGTCACTGATCTCCACTTGGACATTGAGCCATTGACTGCAAAACTTTCAGTGCAACCACCCAGCCAATTTCTTATCCACAGAGTGGTTCATCCATCAAATCCATGTCTCTCCAATTTAGAGACAAAGATATCATGTGGGACAGTGTCTAATGCTTTGCACAAGTTCAGGTAGATGACGTCAGTTGCTCTCCCCTTATCCACCAAAACTGTAACCCTGTTGTAGAAGGCCATCAAATTTGTCAGGCATGATTTGCCCTTAGTGAAGCCATGTTGGCTGTCACCAATCACATTCTTATTTTCCATGAGCCTTAGCAGAGTTTCCAGGAGGATCTGTTCCATGATCTTGCCGGGCACAGAGCTGATACTGACCAGCCTGTAGTTCCCTGGGTCTTCCTTTTTTCCCTTTTTAAAAATGGAGGGTATATTTCCCCTTTTCCAGTCAGTGGGAACTTCATTGGACCGCCACAACTTCTCGAATGTGATGGATAGTGGCTTAGCAACTTCATCCGTCAGTTCCCTCAGGACCCACAGATGTATCTTATGACGTCCCATGGATTTGTGCACCTTCAGGTTCCTTAGATGGTCTCAAACCTGTTCTCCTACAGTGGGCAGTTTTTCATTCTCCCAGTCCCTGCCTTTGCCTTCTGAGACTTGGGCGATGTGGCTAGAGCACTTGCCAGCGAAGACTGAGGAAAAAAAGTCATAGAGTACCTCAACTTTCTCCATATCCTGGGTAACCAAGTGTCCTGTTTCCTTCTGGAGAGGGACCACATTTTCCCTCGTCTTCCTTTTATCACTGACATACCTGTAGAAGCTTTTCTTGTTGCCTTTCATGTCCCTGGCCAGATTTAACTTCATCTGGGCTTTGGCTTTCCCAACCTGATCCTTGGCTGCTCATACAATTTCTCTGTATTCCTCCTAGGCTACCTGTCCTTGCTTCCACCCTCTGTAGGCTTCCTTTTTGGGTTTGAGTTTGTCCAGGAGCTCCTTGTTCATCCATGCAGGCCTCCTGATGTTTTTGCCCAACTTCCTCTTTATTGGGATACATCGCTCCTGAGCTTGGAGGAGGTGATCCTTAAGTGGTAACCATCTTTTCTGGGCGTCTCTTCCCTCCAGGGCTTTGTCCCACAATACTCTACCAAGCAGATCCCTGAATAGGCCAAAGTCTGTTCTCCAGAATTCCAGGGTAGTGAGCATATTGTGCTCCCTCCTCACTGCCCTAAGGATCTTGAACTTCACCATTTTGGGGTCACTGCAGCCAAAGCCTCCCTTGAGCTTCACATTCCCCATTAACCCCTCCTTGTTAGTGAGAACAATGCCCAGCATGACACCTCTCCTCATTGGTTCCTCTGTCACTTGGAGAAGAAAATTATCATCAACACATTCCAGGAACCTCCTGGATTACCTATGCCCTGCTGTACTGTCCCTCTAACAGATATCGGGGTGGTTGAAGTCCCCCATGAGGACCAGGGCTTGTGAATGTGAGGCTGTTCCTATCTGAATATAGAGGGCCTCATGCACTTGGTCTTCCTGGTTAGGTGGCCTGTAGTAGACCCCCACTGTAATGTCACTTGTCCCTACCCTCACTTTAATCCTGACCCATGAGGTCTCGGTCAGCTCCTCATCTATCACCATTCAGAGCCCTATGCACTCCAGCTGGCCATTGGCATAGAGGGAGACCCTTTCCTCATCTCCCCTGCCTGTCCTTCCAGAAGAGCCTGTATCTTTTGCTTCCAACACTTCAGTCATAGGAACCGTCCCACCACATCTCCTTGATGCCAATAGGATCATAGCCCTGCAGGCGTGCACACATCTCTAACTCCTCTTTTTTATTCACCATGCTACATACGTTTACACAGAGGCATTTCAGCTGGGCCCCCAACGAAACTAACTTACAGGCTGGAGTAGTGGGTTTTCCTTCGTGCTGCAAGAAACTTGTGTAAATCTCTAAGTAAAATTAGAGGATGGAATATACCTCATTCACCTACATGGCAACAGAAATGGAATGACAAACACACCTTTTAACAAAAGTCACCGAATGATAACCAGCTTCTGTTAAGCTTGAAGTACAGCAAAGTACACAGTTTCCTTCATGACCTCCAAGGTACAACTCTGTGAATCTCAGAGGTGCCTGCTGCCCTTGTAAGGTACATGTAAGCCTTCTATAGCTTAAAGTCTTCTAAAAGCATGAGAGGAAAATGGCCTCAAGTTGTGCCAGGGAAGGTTTCAATTGGATATTAGGAACAATTTCTTCACAGGAAGGGTTGTCAAGCTGTTGAACAGGCTGCCCAGGGAAATGGTTGAGTCACCATCCCTGGAGTATTTAAAAGACACGTAGACGTGATGCTTAGGGACATGGTTTAGCAGTGGATTTGGTAGTGTTAGGTGAATGGTTGGACTCGATGGTCTTAAGGGTCTTACCTAACCTAAATTCTTCTTTAATTCTATGATTCTATGATTCTACTGTCACTGATGACATGCTTGCATCTTACCTACAGTCTTGATAGTTCTGCAATATTGTTTGTGTCTGCTGGAGTCATGGAATTCTTCTGAAACACAACTAAAATGAAAATTACATAACTTTGAAGAAAAAGATTTTGATACAGAATTGCATCTTTAGGGCAAAACCAGAAAAGGGAAATTCAATCACTAATTTCAATGACATCAGGATTTTATCCATGCAGTTTAGAAAAAAACAATTAAATTGTTTTCTACATAAAATCTGGAAGTTTTGAAAGTAAAATCTCTTTCAGGAAGAAAAAGCTGCATTTTTTTTCTTTAGTGAAGGATTCACTTTTTACTAATCTCATGAAGACAGATATCTGCAATATTATGGCATCTTTGACAGTAGATGAAACCTGAATATTATGTATCATTTCAGCAAAAAAATTAGAGTTAATTTAAACTTGTATTCTTGTTGTTATCTTTGAATGCATTTTTCTTAATACAGATGAATTTTCTAATGTAACTGTACATGAATGATATCAAACATACAACTAAAAAAAAGAAAATGCACCACTATCTCAGATTTTCTTTCCAAGGATGTACAAAATACATTATGTGGGTTTTAACTCATGTACACTAAGCATAATGTTGCATTTAAAACTGATATTAACTGCTGGACTCTGATGTGATTCATATACTTTTTAGGGTCAAGTGACCTCACTTTTTTTCTCCACGTCACCTTTTTCAAATTTTCAAAGGTTTAAGAGTTAAATATTCCACGGTAACCTGATTTGCCTCATAGAATCCATATGTTCCTTCCCAGTGATGAGATCTATGTAGTAATGATTCCACAACTACAGGTGAAATTTAGATTACTGCATTCCATAAGATGTGTTATCCTAAGGACAATCAAAGTAAGCAAGGAGGTCTTTCCCTGCATTGCATGGGTTCGTATACAGTCTGCCACCAGTACACCCCAACGCATAAACATAACCCATCCAAAGCTAGACATAATTTCACAAGCAACTTGTTGAAAACTGACCTTTCTGGGCTCAGAAAGGGTTTAAAATTGTCTGAGAAAAATGCCCTTCTCCTTATATTACTTTTTCTCTATTCTATGCCCACTAATTTCCCTTTATAGGCATACAGTTTGGGTCTTAAGTGAGTCCTGTTCTTCTAAGTCCAGAGAGACTTACATACATGCCATTCCAAGCCCTACGAACATTTGTTCATTAAGAACTTGCAATATATATAACTTCTTTTCCCCAGAAGAACAATTAAAACATTTTCAGCAACAGAATTTTAAGAAACAATAGTTCAAAAACACATGCACTTGTTTATGTATGTCTAGGCTTTCCGGCATACAAATGCAAGTTTTGCTATGAAAAGCAGGCAATTATGCTCAGAAAAAAATACAGTGATAAACACTTTTGCAAATATGAAGGAAGGAGTCTGAATGCAATTGAGACAATAATTTCTCCAGAACTGCAATGGATATTTGAAATGGTATTTTTTCATTGGTGACCTGAATATTTTCCCCTAAATTATTCATTTGAATCCAGTCCAGGTCAGCAGAAAGTTGTTAAACCAAAAGTTTTTGTCTTAATATTGTCAGCATTCATTAATATTTTAGGTAAGTAGTAAACACTATTGTGGCTTAAAAGAAAAATTGCTAGGTTACATTTCCCCCTATATATTCACCTACAAATCCTAAGAAAAGAACATTTTGAATAAATGACCTAATATATGCAAGTCATCATTTTATTGTGAAAAAAAAATCAGCATTGCAACATTTGGCTAGGGGTGATTGGGTTATTTGACTTACTGCAAAATAAAAAGCAAAACTCCTGCAGTACTGGCAAAAGCTAAGACACAACTAAAATATATTTGCAAGGGAGAAAGAAAGAGGGGTATATTTTTGTTTGATTGGTTTTGTTTTCTTTTTCAAAAAGTGATTAGACTGGAAAATTAGCCACTTTGGGATTTTTCAGTCAGTGGTAACAGATGGCTAAGTTAGTGATGAACCACTGAAGGGGTGGGAGAGTTGATTAGGGAGACTGACTGAAAGCATGTATCCTCAAATTGGCAGAATGCCTAGTAAAAGCAGTGACCCATCACTTCCAGTAAGTCTTTAAAATATTAAGTGGACAGATATATTCTGGGGAGAGAGAGGGGGAAAGTTTGCCCTGCTGATTTTTTTTTTTTTCCAGAAAATTTTGAGGTAGGAACAATTTGTCAATTCTTGCTCGTGTTTCTTTCTGGCATAGTTACTCTTCCTACTCCTGTTTTTTTAAAGTGGGCTATAGCTGCACAAAAAGGAGTGGGTTTTATTTCATTAGTCATGGCTTTTGAAAAATAACAACAAACAAACCCCCTCCTTTGAAAAACAACTTTTTGTTTCTGTGGTTCTAATATCACTGAATCACAAAATTGTAGGGATTGGAAGGGAGCTTTGAAGATCATCTAGTCCAACATCCCTGCCAAAACAGGTTCACCTAGAGCAGGTTGGACAGGAATGCGTCCAGGCAGCTTTTGAATACCTCCAGAGAAGGAGACTCCACAACCTCTCTGGTCAGCCTGTTCCACTGCAATGTCACCCTCAAAGGAAAGAAATTTTTCCTCATGTTCAGATGGAATTTCCTGTGTTCCAGCTTGTGCTGTCTTTTCCTGTCACTGAGAACCACTGAAAAGAGTCTGGCCCCATCTTCTTGACCCCCCCCCCCCCTTTAGATATTGGTAAGCATTGATGAGATCCCCTCTCAGTCACCTCTTCTCCAGGCTAAACAGACCCAGGTCTCTCAGCTTTTCTTCATAAGAGAGGTGCTCCAGGCCCTTGATCATCTTCGTAGCCCTCCACTGGACTCTCTCCAGCAGTTCCCTGTCTTTCTTGAACTGGGGAGCCCAGAACTGGACACAGTACTGCAGATGTGGCCTCAGCAGGGCAGAGTAGAGGGGGAGGATGACCTCTGGTGACCTACTGGACACATAATATAATCTTACTTTAATCATATGAAAGGAAGGTTACCTGCATTGTTTGTTTTCATTATTGATTTTGGTGAGGCATTTGAAAAAATATTTGTCTGTGGAAAATGTCTTCAGTTTTAAGTTAAAGTTCTAAAAGTAGACAAATGAGGTTAATATTCTGTTGTAGACCAAATGTAGTCTTATACCACAGGATTTCTAAATTATGAACTATATTGCTCTTTCTCTGGTACTGGATACTTGGATCATTACTCACATTTGCTACTTTCTGAAGCAATTAATTTCCCTTCAGAAGAAAAATTATTTCAAATGAAGGTGGTAAATATGAGTATTATGAAAATAAGAATACTTCATTCACCTAAAAATTTTATAATTCTAGAGGGAAACGTGACCAAACCTTTGACTAATGAAAATTCTCCTTACTCAGTCTTCATCTTGTCTTTGCTCTCTGGGTAACACCAGTGCAAATGATTGTTTATATATAGTCTAAAACTGTTAAATAGCAGCAGTAATAGTATGCAGTTCAATTTTGCACTTGTCACTAGCTTCCAGGCGAAGTTGGTTCTCTGATAGTGGCTTTCTAACTCCTATACAGTATTAAACACATAACAAAAGCTACTAAAACTAAGGAAAAAAGAAATATAACTTGAGAAAATGCTTTAGGTGTTTGCTTTAATTTTGGCGTTATTTCCCACAACCCTATGTAGATATTTAGATATAGAATTTTCCCTCTTAGAACATGTCTGTGTGATATAAAGTTGTGTCCTGCCCATATATTATATCATCTCAGCTGCTGGAATCAACAAAGACACATTCGGCCTAGCTTTTGTCCTACAGAAAAATAATGTCTTTTTAGAAAGGTTAATTAACCGAAGCAAAGTACCACTCTAGTACAGCTATATTTCTCTGTTATTTGAGCTGGCTAGTAAGTTCAGTGTAAAGACACCCCTTATGCCTGCACAGGTGTTCACACGTGCACTGTCTATGCCTGATTCAAACTCACTAGCTTTACAAAGCAAAGAAGCAATTACCTCCTGGGATCAATATGGTTGTTATATCTTGGACAGAGGTAAAATAGACTTTCTGGAAGTTCAATATTATCTCTTTTGACCAGAGTCTGTTGCATAAATGCATTAAAGTTCTATATCTCCCAGATCTCCTCTCCTTTTTTTCAGTCTAGCAATGGCTACCTGGTAGGGTGCTTTATTTTCTCCTAGAGTTTGCTACAATTTGATAATTCTGCTACCACTATCCACATGTGAATATGCTATGCTAGCATGTATGAATACTACTATGCTAGTAAGCAGGGGTAACATCAAAGTAATTTTTTTCCAGGTATCACTTGTCCTCTGTCTTTCTACAGAGATCTCCATCTGCCTAAGTTGTTATAAAACATCTAGAATAAAAAAATAGCTTTCAGATATGGAAACCTTGTGCCTCTAAAAGAAATGTCATTTTAATGTAAGTTTCTCTTTGATACAGCTTGACTTTAAACACAGAAATTTTTTAGTCTTTCTATCCAGTAAATAATGAAAAGGTCCAGAAACATTCTTGTTGTTCTTGCAGGAAGATACTCACTGGAGCCTGCTGGCCTTTTTTTTAACCTTTTATTCAAACCTTCCTTTAACTCTACTAATAGCTATACAAATAACTATGCTGAATAGAAGCACCCAGGACAAGCATCTATAAAAATCATCAGTGTTAAGTGCCCTCAGCTAATAATGCCTATGCAGACAGATGTGCACTGTCTCAGACCTCAGGAATTTCAGGAATTGCTGTTAGAAAAGCAATAGCTCGTACCTACTCTAACACTCTGAAATCACATCATTCTTTGAATAATGTACTTAAAAATATGTTCCCTTTGGTTAGTTGTTGGTATAATCAGTGTATTGGGTTTACATGGCAAGGTTTTGGTAGCAGTGGGGCTGCAGGATTGACTTCTGTGAGAAGATACTGGAAGCTGCTCCCATGTCGGACAAAGCCGGTTGCAGACAGCTCCAAGACAGACCAGCCACTGGCCAAAGCTAAGCCCATCAGCCACGGTGGTAGTGTCAACATATTTAACTAACATATTTAAGAAAGGATAAAAAGTGCTGCATGACAGCAGCTGGGAGAGAGGAGGTAAAAAATGTGAAAGAACTGCACTGCAGACACCAACGTTGATGAAGGAGGGGGAGGAGGTGCTCCAGATGCTGAAGCAGACATTCCCCTGCAGTCCGTGGTGAAGACCATGGTGATGCAGGTTGTTCCCTTACAGTCCATAAAGCTGGAGCAGATATCCACCCTTCAGCCTATGGAGGACCTCACATTAGAGCAGTTGGATGTGCACTGAAGGAAGCTGCAACCTGCACAGGGCCTGTGCTGGAGCAGGCTCCTGGCAGGAGCTGCAGTCCCATGGAGAAAGAACCACACGCAGGACCAGGTTTTCTGGGAGGACTTTCCACCCCTGGGGAACACACGCTGGAGCAGTCCATTCCTGAAGGACTGCATCCTGTGGAAAGGCCCCATGCCAGAGCAGTTTGTGAAGAAGTGCAGCCTGTGGGAAAGACCCACAGAGAAGATTGTGAATGACTGTTTCCTGTGTGAGACACCTTGTGCTGGAGCAGGGGAAGAACATGAGAAGGAAGAAGCACCAGACAGAGTGTTATGGCTTAACTGTAATACCCATTGCCCATCCCCCTGTGCCGCTCGGGGGGAGGAGGTAGAAGAATCGGGAGTGAAGTTGAGCCTGGGAAGAAGGGAGGAGTGGGAGGAAGCTGGTTTTAGATTTGTTCTTATTTCTCATTATCCTACTGGTTTTAATGGGCAATAAATTAAATTAATTTTCCTGAGTTGAGTCTTTTTTACCCATGATGGTAATTGGTCTTCCTGTCCTTATCCTGACCCACAAGGTTTTATTCATGTTTTCTCCCCCTGTCCTGTTGAAGAGGGGGAATAATACAGCAGTTTGGTGGGCACATCGCAGCTAGCCAAGGTCAGCTCACCACAATCAGTTACAAGAACATTTATTTCAGGATATTTTACAGTGGAATGGTCCCAGAAGACCATCTCTATATCAGTCTTTCAGTTTTGTCTCACTTCCGGAACACAAGAAAAAATATCTCCAGAAAGAAAATACTCTAGGAAGATGTATCAGGCACAATCAGCAAGGTTTGGGCAGTAGGGGTCTGCCAGGATGCCCTGTGTGGAAGGTGACCATGACCTGCCCTGTGCCAGGCCCAGCTGGTTCCAGCTAGAGCTGACACTGATTCAAACAACCCATTATGCCCCCAAACTGCTGCAGCCCACAGCACCTCTGCTCAGGCAGTGATGTGATAGTAGCAGCCACTCTGCAAGGAGAAAAGAGGAGATGCAGACAAAACACAGAGGGAGGCACAAGGAGAAGCAAAAGAAGAAGAAGTCATCTGGAGGAAACATGGAGGAAATGCAAGGAGACATGTTTGGAGGCACAGTGGGGAATCACCCACGGAGAGGGAGAGACATGGAGAGAGATATTTTTGGGGTCATGGGTGAAGGTTCTTGGAAAGAGTTTCTCTATATCAAAGGAGGTGTATCCCTGAGGGACTGCCACCATGGGAGACCCAAGCTGGGGCAGAGACACCCCTGAAGAGCTGCAGCCTATGGACAACCTGTGCCAAAGCAGAGGGAAAAGGGAATGAAGCCAGGAACAGCAGAGGAAAATGTATAAGAAACAAGGAGTGGTAGAAAGAATCTATTATGCGCTGATGTCATCCTGTCACCTTGCCGAAGGAATTAGCTTGGCTGAGTGTAATGCACAGTGAAAACAAGGTCATTTGAAACTAGGAAGGGAGAGTTGTTTGGCTCAAGGTGAGCCTAGGAAAGAGAGAGGAAAGGTACTTCACTAAATGTTTGTTTAATTATGTATGTTTTCTTTTTTCTTAATACCTAAATCAATGATCGGAAGTTTGCCTTAATTGGTAATAAATTAAGTAAAAATTATTGAATCAAGACTGTTTGCCTGCAACAAAACAAAATCAATACACAATAATTTTTGAAAGAACCTGCAATATATGAAGGAGCTCTCTGTGTAACCGCTCTGATGCTCACCCAGTCTTACCACCTGGCATCTTATATTTTTTTAGGTTTAGGGCAGGCAATATTGCTACAGGCTGGAAAGACACAGTTTTTCTACCTATTCATTAACTCTTTTCTTTGCAATTGGAGAATACATGGCTTTCCGTTTGCCCCAGACATCCAATCAACCTTGAATCAGTGGTTTAGTGGCATATAAAAGGGTGGGAAAGTGTAAGTACATGGCAGTTCTAATTGAGACAGTAAAAAACTCTTAAAAATCCTTTTTCCTCAATTTTTGAAAAACTAATGTTCTGGTTTTTTTGAATCGGATACCAACAATTTCCAATGCTGGAATGCTGAAGTGAGGTAGCTTGTCCCGTACAACACAGATAGTGACACTGAAGCTCTCTAATACAGAAGAAACCTGTTAAGACAGGCTCCTTCAACATGCAAATATAGGTAAAAGAGAATTACTCAATAGTGAGCAATTACATATCCATGCTCATTTTACAGTATCAAACACAAAGAGAGTTCATATTACTGCTTTAAGTCAGTCAGTAAAAAATACTGACGTTTAAAGGGACCAATATGCATATAATTTCCTGCAATTAGATGTTTTCACAGCAATAGTTAAAAATACCAAAATTTTAAAAATGAAATATGCTGGTGTTGTGGTTTAGTCTGGCAGGCAGCTAAACACCACACAGCTGTTCCCTCATGTTCCCCAGTGAGATGGGGGAGAGAATCAGAAAAAAGATAAAACACGTGGGTTGAGGTAAAGACAATTTAATAGGACAGAAAAGGAAAGGAAGATAATATTAATCATAAAAGAATATATAAAACAAGTGATGCACAATGCAATTGCTCACCACACACCAACTGATGCCCAGCCAGTCCCCGAGCAGTGGCCGTCATACCCCCCGGGCAACTCATCCCAGCTTTATATGCTGAGCATGACATCATATGGCAGGGAATATCCCATCGGCCACTTCGGGCCAGCTGTCCTGGCTGTGTCCCCTCCCAACTTCTTGAGCACCCCAGCCTCCTTGCTGGCAGGGCAGTATGAGAAGCTGAAGAGACCTTGACTTAGTGTAAGCACTGCTCAGCAACAACTAAAACATCATTTAGTTATCAATATTATTCTCATCCTGAATCCAAAACACAGTACTATACCAGCTACTAGGAAAAAAAATTAACTCTATCCCAGCTGAAACCAGGACAACTGGAAAAAAAAAAGTTATAAATATAATGGAATGAGGTTCTTGAAACTTCTTTAAAAAAAAATATTTGAAAAATAACTGAGTTTTGCTGAGAAGGTAACTGGTTTTGTCCAGTAGAGCAACGAAGTGCACTAGGAACAAAGCTGAATTTGGGTTGAAAAATAGAAGAATTTTTTGAAAGATTTAAACATATGAGAAACAAATTGATTTACTGGCTTCATTCAAGGATTAAAGTTAAGCAGAAGAAACATAATAGAAAGTAAGAGGACACCAGAAGCAATGTGGAACAAGGCTGCTTAAACAAAAAAAAAGACACAGAATCACATAACCACCAAATCATAGAATGGTAGGGGTTGGAAGGGAGCTTTGGAGATCATCTAGTCCAACATCCCTGCCAAAACAGGTTCACCTAGAGCAGGTTGGACAGGAATGCGTCCAGGCAGCTTTTGAATACCTCCAGAGAAGGAGACTCCACAACCTCTCCGGTCAGCCTGTTCCACTGCAATGTCACCCTCAAAGGAAAGAAATTTTTCCTCATGTTCAGATGGAATTTCCTGTGTTCCAGCTTGTGCCCATTGCCTCTTGTCCTGTCACTGAGAACCACTGAAAAGAGTCTGGCCCCATCCTCTTGACACCCCCCCCTTTAGATATTGGTAAGCATTGATGAGATCCTCTCTCAGTCACCTCTTCTCCAGGCTAAACAGACCCAGGTCTCTCAGCTTTTCTTCATAAGAAGACCAGTCCCTTGGTCATCTTTGTAGCCCTCCACTGGAGTCTCTCCAGCAGTTTCCTGTCTTTCTTGAACTGGGGAGCCAGAACTGGACACAGTACTGCAGATGTGGCCTCAGCAGGGCAGAGTAGAGGGGGAGGATGACCTCCCGCGACCTGCTTGCCATGCTTTTTTTAAGGCACCCTAGATTACCATTAGCCTTCTTGGCCACAAGGGCATATTGCTGGCTCGTGGTCAACTTGTCCACCAGGACTCCCAGGTCCCTCTCTTCAAAGATGCTTTCCAGCAGGTCAGCCCCTAACCTGTACTGGTGCATGGAGTTATTCTTCCCTAGGTGCGGGACCCTACACTTGCCTTTGTTGAACTTCATTAGGTTCCTCGCTGCCCAACACTAGCTTGTCCAGGTCTCACTTTCTGGTGTGTCAGCCACTCCTCCCAGATTTGTGTCCTCAGCAAACTTGCTGAGGGTATACTCTGTCCCCGATCCAGTGTTTTAGCTCGTTCCTTCACGGCTTTGGTGCATCCCTGTATGTTCTGCAGCAAAGAGTATAGGAGATTTATCTAGACCTTTACAAGTTGAATTTGAACTTAGCACAAACTTAGTATTTCTTTTCTATATAGATTTGCGATGCATTTGCGTTTTGGTATACAATAACTTCCTGGCTGCTGCAGATATGAGGTATGTAGCTCTTTAACAGGAATGTCTCCCACTTCTGGACATGGCTGGGGACAGTATTGCAGCTAGCTAACCTAGTTCACCATTCTTTCTGTTTAGAGTATTGGCATAGTTACCCCAGGGAGTTCCAGACAGAATTAAACTTTTAGACAAGGATGGGTAATCTAACCTGAAAGGACTTGAACAAATTTAAGAAAATAAGTATGACAACTATCATTAACATGGCTGTAATAAGTGTGGAGTTTTTTCATCCGTTAAGAAAAATGTATTTATTATCACAGTCTCAATCACAGGAAATCTGAATAACTTTATTTTGGATAGAACTAGATAATTTTTTAAGGCAAAATGGGAACCTTCTGTTGGAACATTAGCTGGCATTTGTATAGGATCGGGTAGAAAAATTGACAAGAAGATCCACTGGTTGCACTGGTGTCTCACTTCAGAATGCACTATTGATCTTTCCTTTCTCCTATGCTGCTATTTGCATAAATATTCTTTAATTATCACTGAAGATGAATTACATCCGTATTACTTGTGTTTGTTCCAATATTTCGATGCTTGTGCTTTGTCTGGTACCCCATACTTTTAGTTTGATTGTGATTTGCCTGTAACCCTGGTACCAGAATTAATATTAAGAAGCCTATATAGACATCCAGGTTTTATTTACAAGCACCCATACAAAGCCAGACATGGGATCAAAAAGAACCATTTCACTGAGCAGAGGATCCATACAGAGCTAAGCTAAAGCACAGGCATGAGCCTTCCTGGGTAACCAGGAAATGCTAACAGGAGATACCTTTATCTACTCTAGATCTCTAGTCTGTAGAGGTTAGAGGGGTTTTTTTGTTTGTTTGTTTTTTTTTTTTTTAATTTTTTTCTCATTTCAAAACCTCTAAGATAACTTTTAAATGTGACTGAATAGAAAATATCTTTTTTGTAAAACTGTAAGTTATGATCAGAGCATTTGGCCTTGAGTGACTGAGCTTCAATCAACCTGGAGGGAACCTTAATCAGGCAGAAATACCTTTGAGTAGGTGTAGCCTAGTTTATCCCCTGCTGTGACTCTATGCCACTATTTGGAGAAGAATTGAAGATCAACTTGTCTTCATCACTGAGCAAAAGAACTAGGTATCCTTTTATTTTCCCTTTCTGTCATAAGGACTTCTCTGCCCTTCTCTAAAAGGAATGCTTTGGAAATGTCCTCCTACAATTATAAAACACAGAGAAAATGGCAGGAGCTTGATGTAGAGTCCAGTTCTGTCTGTGTATCAGTCTACGAGAACGGAGTCATCCAAAAATGACCATTAGGCCCTGAGAAAGACCATCCAAGTGGAAGATCTGAGGGTTTGGCTGTGGAGTTTCCATCTCAGGGACTCTTAGGCAGGAAATAAAAGCTTAGGCATCAAGGACATGTAAGATCAATGTAATTTGCCCCAGATTTATGTAGTTCATGCAAAGGAATATTTAGGACATTATTTTTGGGCATAGATACCTAAGTATTACTGTTTTAATTACCTCTCTCCCCATTTGAAAGGATCTTAAACAGTAAAAAATACAATTGAACTGAAAGATCAATTTTCTTAGTTACTTCTTTTCTCTAGATCTAAAAGATTTTATATCATTTTCTGCTTATCCTACTCCTACTTAGAGACCTGTTTCTGAACTTTTTCCCCTTGAAGGACTCTCATTTTTACTCAGTGAGAGCTCTGTGTAGCTCACTTGAGAATGAGATTAAAAACAATTCCATGTTTACAAGACAGGATATCCAGGTTTTGGGCCATATTTTCATTTTATTCAGACATATGTGGGGCCTGCATTTGACCTCTAAACCTGAGAGACAGATCAGATATGGAAAGAGAAGAATCAAGTAGTATATTTGGGGAGATATTAAAAAAAAAATTCACTGTATTATAGATAGCTTGCAGTAGTAAATGATGTAAAATTTTCAGCAATTATAACAAGTGTGTAAACTTTTCAAGCTAATAATTCAAATTAATTTGCTTTCTGTATAATAATTCATCTGCATGGTTTAAACACCATTTAGTAATCTTTTATAACCCTTTGTTTTTGAGTAGTGAACCTGAAACAATTCGGTACGGCTCAGGAAATTCACTAGAGGCTTGAGGATATTATAATACAGTTGAATCGGATATCTTTCAATTAGGCATATACTTAATGAAGAAATTACACCCTTTTGGTTTGATTACTGTGAAAATTAATGACTAAGTACCATTTTTCTGACAAAAAATGACATCTGTCAGCAAGAAAGTTCATGTTTCCATTCCATTCTTTGTTTCTAACTGCTTTTCCTCATTTTACAGTAGATCTATTTTTCAGTGCAAGATATAGGTCAACTAATAACAAAGAGGAAATGCGATTTCATATTACCCACAATATATTGCTTATTAATAGCAGTGCAAAATAGCATGTGTCACAGAAACCAGACATTTTCTTTTGATCATTCGACTTCTAAGTTATACAGAACGTTGCTTATTTGTATTCAGATATGCAGAAACTAACATACAATTAATTAAATCAATCTACTCAAAGGGTATTGGAAACAGTAAACATGCTATTGGAAGCGAAGTAAAGATTATTTGATTTGTAAATATTTTTTGATTCATCATAATGACCAAAATTGTGGGTATTAGTATATAAAGTGTTTTTCTTTGTTTTGCCATATGTAATCAAAAGGAACACTCAATGAAGAAAATAATCTTTCAGTAGTAATTCAGACTAGGTAAAAGCTTGGGTGTCCAATGGCTAGAAAAATTATATTATCTATGACTATGTAGATGTGTATATATAAGTGTATATATATGTATATATACACACACACGTATGTTTGTAAACCTTTTCTTTTCTCAGAAATATTATACTGTTCTTTCTTTTATTTCTCACTTTATATCAACTTTCTTTTGTAGTAAATACCTCAGAATAGAAGGATTTTAGCATTAAACTTAATATGTTTGCAACATTGCTTATTCTACATTACTCTGTGGAAATAATTCTTGATAATGACCCTGTATATTACAAAGCAAAATAAAAAGTACTTGATGTCACAAAAAGAAGTTAAAATCAAATTTCATTTATCACATGAGCAGATTTTTTTATCATTTCATTTAGATTAATTGAGGAAAATACTAATGAGAAAAACATGATGTTCCATATCTCTATAGAAGCCATCTTTAGACAGATCACCCTAACATACAACACTGCAAGAGTAGTATCTAAGTCTCATTCTTTGTGTTGGCAACTACAGCTATACCTTTATGTGAAAAGTGGTACTGTTATCCCTGTTTTAAAGACAGAAGCTGAAACACAGGTAATATTCACCTGTCCAATGACAAAATCTGTACTTTAGACTAGGTAGGCAGTGGTGAGAAGTAAACAGTTCCATAACAGAAGCATCTACAGAAGAAAAAAAACACAAACCCCCCTAATGTCTCAACATTTGGACTTGTAGCATTAATTTTAGTTTATTCTTAAAGTGCAGATAAAAACCATATTTTTAGCTATTGTGATGATCCATTAAGACTTATACATGCAATGTTATTTTCTCTTGCGCAACTATGAATAATTGTGCCAAATCCTGTCTTTGCCGCTTGCATCAAATTTTAGAGTGTGGATTTCTTCCTGAATATTATGTAAATCTTGATTTCACTCAGCAATATCAAGAGCATTTGATAGGAATTTTATACATAAAGAATCTTATACAGCAATGCATATTCAGGTTATGTTGTCAAATGACAGGTTAATAGCTTGAAAATTATTTCTTAGAAATAATAATAAAAAAATTAACTTTTCAAGGAGCAATTTGAGATTGGTGATTTGTTGTTGCTACTTACACGACAATAAAGGAAGATGTGTCAGTCCGCTACTATTAGCATGTACTTCCACTTCACTGATGTTACAGAAGAAAAAAATATGTATTTTCTTCCTACCAACTATTTACAACAGTCCCTGAATGTGAATAATACAAACTAGGTTAAGAGTTTATCCAGTGCCTCTAAATCCAAAGAACATCAATTACTTGCACAAGAGCAAGATAGACTTTGCAAGGTGTATGAAGATGTGTTCTTGAGTGCCCTGGGTAGGAAACGGATGTATATTTTTGCTTAAAAGCTATCTTTTTATTGAAAGCACAATTGCTGTCAGGAATTCATAGTCTCCAATGTATCTGTAACCGATATAAGTAATACGTATTTCAAAGCTGGATATATATTTGTCAAAATATGATGCCATGAAAGAAAGGTGAATCATATATGGTAAAACATACCACACATAAACCAGTACAATATTTTTCATCAGAAGTGAAAAAAAAAACAAAAACAAAAACAAAAAACCAACTAAGAAAAACAGAGAAAAAGGAATCTGTATTCCAGTTCTGTGTAGTTTTACCATGTCTCTCCCAGTTCAGTGCTCTGAAATCACCATTGAAGGTCAGTTTAGAGACACTGTCTTTTATCTTTCAGAAAGAACAGATATCATAAATTGAGCATTTCCATTTATGTAAGACTAAAATTATAGTTCTTTGTAAAACTTTGAGAGGACAGTTTATTTACTATATATTCTAACAATCTATTGTATTCAATAGTTTTATTACCTATCCTCACAGTCCAAAATATCATTAAGATTATAGAACCAAAAAAAAAAAAAAACCAAACCAAAACCAAAAAATGTTTTCCATTGAGAACACATTAAAATTATGACCTTGTTTTGGATTCCCTTTGCTGTTAATGAGTAGCACTGATACTCAGTAAAGGTCATTGTTCTTCACTTAAAGACCAAAGGGGACTATCTCAGTGCACAGGTAGTGAGTGTCCTTGGAGGATGAGATGAAGGATCATGTTTCTGTAATTGAATAGCTGAAATAATGTTAATACCAATTAAACATCTGTTCACTGTAGAAATCAAGCCATTTATAACACAGCAATTTTCAGTGCCTACTTCCATCTATTCCCTGACAGAGAACTGAATACCTGTATTTTTGGATTTTAAGGCCAACATCTGTTGTGGACGTTGGAAATTTAGCTGGGTCTTTAATGCTGTCCAATTTCTGTTATACTGAGCAGTACAGGTAGCTGAAATGATGTATCTGAACCAGTGCAAATGGTACTTCATCACATGTGTGGGCCCAACAGTGCAACGCTTCTGGGACTCCATAGGAAGGCATTTTCTTCCAGTTCCACAACCCTTACCAGTCAGGCACATTTTCCTGTTTGAAGCAGGGGATTCAAGCATGTTTTTGGAAAGGTTATTACTTTTGACTGAAACACAGAAACAGCTAGACAGTCTATCATTTCCCTTTGCCCTTTGGATTCTGAGGAGGATGCTTAGATTCACCCCAGTGAATCTTCACGTACTGTATCACTGTGGATGTCTCTTCACACAATTCATGTGACTTTGCTGAAGTGTTTGTCTAATTCTGGATCAGCCTGTACATCAATGATACTGCTAGGCCTCCAACTTCTGCCTATGTGATTAATCATTCTCACTGTTTAAATGTTCTCATCATTGCAAATTTAAATGTGTCCAACTGCAGCTTCCAGCATTTTGCTTAGATGACGTTTTCCTCTGTTAAAGAGTACATTTGTCCTCACACTGTAATCGAGATGCTTTGAAAAATTTTTGAACTTAACCGAGTTCCTTCAGAATCCATTATAAAAATAGCAATAAAAGTTACTTAAATGGAAGAGAGAAACCCTTTTTAATAGTTTTTCAGTATGTGTGTATACCAGTATGTCTATACGCATGTAAGGGCAGACAGAAATTGTTTTGTCAGCCTCAGAAATGTATCTGCTTCTGGAGCCAACAAAAGAGAAAAATTAATAGCTTCTGGGAATAATCAGAATTGGAAATGAAGAACATGCTGAATTTCTCTGTAGCTAACAAAGCTAAAAATGAAAAGACAGTGTATGTCATCCACCTTTGCTGTTCTCAGACATAAGGACAATGCCCCTAACCTAGCTTTGAAGAAAGTGAAATGTAAGTATTAAAGACTTCGGAAAAAACAGACTTTCTTCTTTTTTTAATGTCTGCAATTAGAAAAGTGATTCCAGAGAAAATAGGGCAATTTCACTACATTACCTATATTGTTTGTCATGCTCTGTGTAATTAAGGACAACACTTCGTGAGGAATATACACTATTTAAAATACACACAGTATTGTTCTTGTTACTGTGTAATTACTTGGAGTAAAGGTTATGCATTTAGATCAAAGTTAATTGTTACAAGTACTAGAAATCATTCATTTTACTGAGAATAAGAACTCCGCCCCTCCCAAGAAAGGAAACATCAGTGCCAAATGCAGGAAGAGCACTGTTGTTTGTCATACGAGAACTGCATCATTAGTATTTAATTTCTGTCACAGAATCACAGAATGGTTGAGGTTGGAAGGGACCTCTGGAGGTCATATGGTCCAACCCCCCTTCTCAAGGAGGGCCACTAGAGCAATCTGCCCAGGACCATCTCCAGATGGCTTTTGAATATTTCCATGGATGGAGACTTCACAAGCACTCTGGACAACCTGTTGCTGTGCTCAGTCTCTTGACTTGTTGTTCTTTATTATATACATATGATCATATGATTTTAAAAAAATAATATTCTGAAGTATGTTCTTTCATTTGTTAAACGTGAAAAGTAAAAAGATGAAATTAGAAAGGTGAATCATAAAATTAAGGAGCTCAAGATAGTTAATAATAAATAAATTTAATAATAATTAGTTCTTCAATTTTGTGGGTTTTTCTTTTTCTTAATATCCATTCTGAAAATGGTATTTTTCTTTCCTAAGGTCCAGACTATGAAAATTATCTAATAGTTAAAATGAATGAGCACATATATATCTGCATTTTAAGAGAAAGCTGAGCCTGGTATTCCCATGTCGTTATGCTGCTTGGTGTCACTTCTGTGCTTTAGAAGTATTGCAAGACTCTAACCAGCTGGTTAAGTCAGATTTCTACCTATCTGCTTTGTATTGTGACACTGTGGAGTGAAACCAGACAGGCAGGGTTATATGGACCGTATATTTTTACAGGTTGTAATTCTAGTAAGAACATATTAGGAAAAATATGTTATGGGCCACTAAAAAGACAGGAAAATGTATTCACATATGTGGATTAGAAGTCTGCAAAGGATTAGAAAAATGTTCATAGCTTCATTTTAAAATGAAAATGGAACTGTCTCACCCAATCAAATGACAGGACGGTTGTGCAACTTAACTTATATAATAGTACTTTTACCTTAGGTTACAGATTCAACATGTCCAATTTATCCTGTACCTTTCTCTGTAGCAATATAGGAGGTGAATTTGTATTTCATATATGAGTGATATTATCATATAAAACTATGTAAATAAATCTAATATATTCTTGATTTCCATATAAATCACTATATTTTGATTGGTTCTCATGCTCAGAATTTTCAAGCTGTTTGCTGAAACAAGGCCTACAGAGAGGAGAGGAAAAATAGGGACCACAAGAAAAAGCAGTAGTGATTTTTTTTGAAAATCACTGCTTCTATACCTTCTATCATGCTCTACAAGTCTTCACAGATTATTGTCATGTCCTCAGAGATCTTTTTATTTACGTTGTTGGGTTTTTTTACACTGTGTCTTTTTTCTGAGTTCAGAAACAATTTAAGGCGAAAGTATATGATAGTTGTTTTGGGAATAACCATTTTATTATTATCTTTTTTATAGTATCAAGACTGCTAACTGATATCAGATCTCCAAAGTACAGAAACCGCCCAGAAACATTATAAATTATTTGAAAGAGCACTAACAGTGTCTCTTAATCTGAATGGCGAGGGGGAACTGGAAGATGAATAGAAAAATAAGGTATTGTTGTGGTTTTACATTTAAACTTTTACATGTATTGAGACTGGCAACTAAATCCATCTAGGATTTAGGATCTGAAAACCCTAAATCAAAGTGCTTAGCTTTTGGTCACTCAGACCTCAGATATTGTGGCTAGGTAAACCCCTCAGAGTGGGTTCAACACCATCTGGTAAATTAGGTGTAGGTCTAACTTTAGCCAATCAATAAGCATCTACAAACACTCTTTCCAATACCTGGGTGAAGTTCACTGTTTCCTTTTCCAACACAAAAATGAATTCTCAACAAGTGCAGCCTCTTTTATATAATTCCTTAATCACTGGAGCAGTCACACAAGAGGTGAGAAACCCATATTCACTTCCTGTCCCTGACTTGGGACATTCCAGTCCACATCTCCTGTGATCCTGGAGTGTGTTGTCAGCACAGATGGATGTTTTGTGGAGGCAGTCTCCACTTCACATTCGCATCATCCAATGCAGAAAGAGAACAGAAGTATGTTGCAATCTGGGTGTAGGGGTTTTTTGTTGTTGCTTTTTGTTTGTTTGGTATTTTTGTTGGGGTTTTTTTCTGTCTCAAAGGCTTTCAAATTCAAAAAAAGTCATAATTAGAACACTGTGATTTACTGTGTTAAAAAGATTCAGAAAGCATCAGATTAAAACCACCTAAAGAGAAACTTAAGATTAAGGGAAGAAGAGAATAGTATCCCATCGATTTTGGAATCTGAGAAAAACAGAGATTTTTAATTTATAGTGGCAAAAGCAACATGGTCAATCTGACTGTAAACAGTGCTCTTAATAAGACAACTCAGTTGTTTGGTTGTTCAGCCATATTTTAACAGAGAAGAAATTGTCTAGGTCATACTTACTTCATATTATAAGTGAGGAAGTTATGTAACGTAAGTCAGCTTAGTCCAGATGTAACCAGCAGATCAAATGTTGTCTGTGGACATTTCCATTCATCCGATTGCTTATTCTGTAGGAGACAGAGTAGAATTGTTCAAACAAGGAACAGCCCAATCAGGTAATCTTCTTGTACTTCCTAGGAACCCAAACTAAAAAGTCAAACCGTTACCCATGCTGCAGCTGGAAATTAAAGTTATTGAGACCTATGAGACAGTGACAGTCCTGCTTCCACAGGGGAGGTCCTCCAGTATTTGCTGCTGGGTTATCAGAGGCAGCCCAAAGTTCAGTTCCCAAACTTGTTTCATGCATCTGCAGTTTATAAGGCTGGACCTTACCAACACAAAAAATCTCTGTATTATGAACGAAATGGGGGAAACCATAACTAAAACATCCCTGTGTTATCAACACTGTTTTCATCAGCAATCCAAAACATAGCATCATGTGAGCTACTATGAAGAAAATCAACTCTACCCCAGTCAAGCCTAGTACAGTAGGCCATGGGACCTATTTTTTGCTGAGGAAGAATGTTAAGTTGCTAACAGAAAAGTATTCAGGACATCCAAACCACTTAGTCTTTTCTCTACTTGTCTACAATAAAGGTTTTTTATTGTAAGAGATCTAGGAATAGTACTTTTTTAAGTAATTGTGCAATACTTAGCAAATAGATTTAAAATTCAAGTGGAGGTGCCAGGCTAATGCACGTTTAACAGAACATTGGCAATTGTCACCAACTAAAATTCCAGATATGCGTAATGAGGTTTCAGGAGTTCTTACCAAACAAGAATTTAACTGAAAAATCCCTTTCTGAAGAAAATGATTATTTTTCACTTATCCACTGCAAACATTACGAAACAAAACTCGTGTATGAACTGGCACATTTCTCAAACAAATAAACAAAGAGGTATAAATACATAACAGGTAACTATGGATGTTTTTTATGCTCATGTTCCACAACTACCTCTGGCTCCTGACCCCAGTTTCCTGCTGCCATAGGATGGCAGGAACCAAGCACACAGCTGTCTCCATATTAATCCTCTTCACTGGAGAGGAATCTTAGGCACTCAGAAGACAGACCAGATCAAGAAGACAAGGTCCTCTATATCTGATTATGCACCTTCCATGTGACTTAATTTCACATTCAGTTTATATGAGAGATGGTTTAACTTCACTGTTGTAACCGAGTGCTGGTTCTGCAGGCATAAAAGATTTTGGACGGGAAAATTACTGTTTTTAAGAGGTCAAAGGAGAATATTCCAGGTGGTCTGAACAATTCATAGGGTCAGTTATGGCCAATGCTGCTGTAAGACCCCAAATCAAAATCAATTATGGTCAACAATAAGTAAAGCGAAAGGTAGATTGCTGTCAATTTTAGCCTTCACAGTTTCAGCTTTGTGAAAGTTAACATCTAAATTGCACTTTTTGAAACCTGTTATCAGCGGGATGAGCCTAAAATTGGAAAGCAATAATTCATTTCCAATTGTTCTTACTTCGATTTAAAATAAATAAATAAATAAATAAATAATAAAAATAAAGGAAAATAAAAGATATAAAAGCAACAAATTACTTTTCCTTCAGCAGCGCTACTAAGCATGCTCTTCAAACTGGAAATGTGTGTCCCATAGGATATATTGAAAATGCAATTACTAAATAGAGACATTACTAGATGTCAATGTTAATTGACTCTGCAATGAATTGCTAATGATCTTCTGTGTATACTGCAGCAATAGGTCTAGGTGGACAATAATTTAAAGTCAGTGACAGTTGAATATGGTAAGTAAAATAAACCCTTATCGCTCTAGTCTTTGAAGTGAAGTCAAAAGTGTTAGCTTTTTTATCATGAGATAGGATGAGTAAGCAGTACAATAAAATTCAAAAGAATAGGCTTAAATGAAAGCAATAGGCTTAAACACCACTGAAATGAGCAAAAATACATAAGTAAATGAATCTTACACATATACATGATATAGAGTACCAAGAATCAACTTTTGATATCCATGTTAAGCAATAAGGTGCAAGAGAACAGCTCCAGAATATTTTGGCATCTCATACTGGTACTGAATCCTTTGCATCACTGTAAGTCATCAGCATTCAGGACTCTGTCTGAGTGTCCTGCCAAAATCCAAGTGGATTTTGAGCCTAGAGGAATACTACGTATTGCATTGCCACCCAAAATGAGTGGAGTACTTTCAATTCTGCTTTGGTCCATGCAATTATATATCTCCTGTGTATCTGTCTCTTATGACATCCTGAAAAATTAAGGAAGCAATTTTCATCCCAGTTTCTTGAAAATGAACATCTGGTCTTTCAGTTTGAATGATGAATTTCTACAGAAATGTGCTTTAACACATTTTCTTGGATTTGATTTTGATTTCTGTTGATCTTTGTGACATAAGAATGATGTAATTGTCAATATCATGGCTGGAATATAAAAACTGAGAGCAGTTGTTGGTTAGAGTCAGGGGAATGAGCACCATTTATTTTTCACCTTGTCTGATACTTCTCATAATAAGCCTCCATGACCACTTACAACTGCAGCAGTTTGTAAGAGCAGGTTGGGTTAAAAAATTTGAATGTCAACTGTCTGCCTTGATCTAAATAATTTCTGATTTTTTTTAATAATTTCTGCATTTCTGAAGCTGTGGCAGGTAATATTTGTTTTATATTTTTAAAAAATGTAGTCTCTTAAATACCAACAAGCAGTTATTCACATGAGACTTTGCAGCACGGTCTTGAAATCAGAGAGGAGGCCTTTTGTCAAGCCTTTTGTCTTTGAAAAATCTCATTATACAGGAAAGTAAGTGTAGAGCAGATTAGCTAGAACCTGTAAAGATCTTCTTCACTTGACTTCACTTGTTAATATACAACAGGCCTCTGTAAATTGGTCTGAACACGTGCCTTCCTAAGAGAACACTCTTCACCTCTTATAGTTTCTGCATGTTTCTGCAAAAAAAGAGATGAAATGGTTAATATGGATATTGCAGGGAGATTTGTGGGCTAGACAGAATAATTGAACTTAGAAACTTTTATTCCCCTTTCTTTCAAATCCCTCAGATTCTTAATAGAAGTGAAGAAAAAAGACATTAGGGCTTATCTTCAGAGAGAAACCACCTGCCTGAACAGAGGCCAAACTGACAGGAAAAATAACTACTAGTAAGATAATGAGAGATGTAAGATTATGAATTCTGAGCGATTTTACTTCTCAGGTAGAACTCAAGACTCTGGAGTCTGATTTGTCCTTTGCTGTTATCAAGTGTGAAATATGCCATTGTCAATGTGTGATCTATTTATTCTGCTAAACCCAATGGCAGAAATTGCTGCAGTAGACCAAAAGACTCCAGGGTAGTCACATCCCACTTGCTTGTTATACAATCCTAAGAAGACAGAGTTTCTTCAAAATTTGTGTTATTGCATTATTGCATCAGTATCCTATATTCATCTTTTCTGTAAAACCCAATGTTTACCAAAGAGATGACTAGTTGACCTTAGTGTAGTTAGAGCTATGGAATCGCAGAATAGCTGAGGTTGGCAGGGACCTCTGGGGATTGCCCAGGCAACCACTGCGGCTCAAAGCACAGTCACTTGCAGCAGGTTGCTCAGGATGATGTCCAATTGAGTTTGATATATCCGAAGGCTGGAGACTCTACAACCTCTCTGAGCAACCTGCTGTAGTTACATTACTTAGCTATAGTTCGTCATGCAGTATTAAATATGCTTTACACTTTTTTCTCCAGCAGAAGATTTGAGAATATCTTTTCCCTACTGTAGAACCAGAACAAGGTTATGACAGACACATACATGTATTTCAAGCTGCATTTGCTAATAGCTCACTGCACTGTTGCTTCTGCTTTCTTCTCCTTTTTTTTTTATTTCAAAGATTTCAATCTACACAGAACTGTAATACATAGATAGAATATATTTCTTATTGCCACTTTAATTTTACATCTTTAAAAGTGATTATTTCTCGACAAATTCTTATTGATTGAAATATTAATTTTATCTACGCTTGGCACCTGTAGAAATTTAGGAGTAAGCTTCTAAGAATATTCATTTTGAAATGTATTCCTTTGATGTCATCACAAGAAACTTAAATACAGGTAATCAAATATCTAAATTAATTTCTGAGGATGTCACGAGCTTCATTTGCAATAATCACCTAAAACACATTTTATAATATTTGCACCTTCCACATTTGAAGACCAAATCAAAACACATACTTGAACATATGCTGGTTATGTAAGTCGTGATTATTGTAGCCTTTAACAAATGGACTTCTGTAAGTTGCTCTGAGAATATTGTCAGATGTAAAATAAAAATAATTTCAGACTTTTGTTGTTCAATCAAAAACATGTTGAGTTGAAAGTACTGATCATTCCTTTATTTGTTCTACAATCATACACATCTTAGTTTTCTGTCCTGGAAATTACTTTGCATTTGACTTCATCTGGCATAGAGATGGTTCCTTTGAGGCAGGAAAGCGGTCAGAAAGATAAAGCCGTTTGACTAAATTTGTCATCACGTTAGAACTTCTATACTGTCCCTATTTTATGACACAGATTATAGCATTTTTCCCCTGGACATCAGAGAAAATATATGTCTTTTCCAACAAAATATCTGTCTTCAGATTTTGCAAGTTTAGGTTTTAAAACTATATTTCTATGAAGATTCTAAAGGTGAATATAACCTTGTTAGGAAGTCTTGAAGTCATTCCTTGATTTTCTCTTGCTACCTAACAGGTGGATTCCGTTTCTACTTAGAAGATGGCATCAACAACTTTAAGCATCATGCAAGAATGGATTCCAAGTGAAAGGAAGAAGAATTCCTATTGGTGACTTTTTAGAACTGTTTTTATGTGTTGAATGTAGAGAAATACAACCCTAAGTATAAAAAATAATCCATAATTAGAAAGAAGCAAAACAGGCAGTGAATATACTTTTTTTTTTCCCCATGAAGACGATTAATCGATGCACGTCCCATTGTTTTCGCAACCTGGATTTTCTTGCAGTGCTCTTGGGAGGATATACTACAGCTATAAACAATGAGAATGATCTCAGTTAATAATTAGTCTTGTAAGAGAAAACAAGAAAATAGAAAAAAAACCCGACCAATAAATGGTAGTTTCTTCTTTTTCTTTCTTTCTTTTTTTTCCCTGTTGAGATCTCCAGTAAGAACTATGTTGTTAAAGTCATTCTCCACTTGGAAGGCACTGTATACTTTATTTCTCAGAATAATAACAAGTCCTATAAGTGTATAATATAAGCAGATAATCATATAACCATATAAGAATATAATTAAATTATTTAATTAATGCTAAGTACAGCTATCTAAAAGATAAAGTGACCAGTTAAAGCTAATTATCTAGGCTCTTCTGACATATATCCTCAAAGTGGTATTATCTTAGCTCTCTCTAGTGTCTACAAGGAGCCTGCACAATCTTAGATTAAATACCTAGCTTTAATGTATTTTGGCATGCATTCATCTGGAGTAAGTCCTAGGCATCTGGGCAGAAAATGCCTGCTTCTGAGGTGTCTGTCTGGGTCCTCATTAGAATCAGTGGAGGTACAACCAATACAGTCAGTCTGGCCAGGGACTGATTCATTTAATCCTCGAGTCAGCATCTAAATAGGGGACACACTGGTTAAACATATCTGCATTTCATAGAGTGGGAATGGAAATTCTATCTAAGATACTTATATTATATGTCACTTGTAGAAAGTAGGATGAATCCAACCTCTAGCATTCAGTCTAATGAACCCTGCTTTAATATAAAGACATATGAAGTTAGGTTAGGTGAATCTTACCATAGAGATTAATTTATCCAATTGCAATAAGACAAGGGGCAATGGTTTTAAACTAAAAGAGAGTAGATTTAGACTAGATATAAGGAAAAAACTTTTTACAATGAGTGTGATGAAACACTGAAATAGGTGAGAGAACCCTGGAAACATTCAAGGTCAGATTGGATGGGACTCTGAGTAACCTGATCTAGTTGAAGATGTCCCTGCTCATTGCAGGGGAGGTTGGACTACATGACCTTTAAGGTCCTTTCCAACCCAAACTATTCTATGATTCTATGATTCTATGATAATGGATAAGAGACTAAATAAATTATTTTCAAGAAAGAATGTAAAATATATTTTTTTCTTTGTATTTTTCTGAGATTAGTTCATATTTTTTCTTCTAGAATAGAAGGAAAGCAGATTATCAGCAGATGCTACTAATGTCTTCAGTGATAACAGCATTTTAATACCCCTGCTAAAATCTTTTCAAGAAAAAATTA
Organism: Burhinus bistriatus; assembly: GCA_013397275.1. NCBI lineage: Eukaryota > Metazoa > Chordata > Aves > Charadriiformes > Burhinidae > Burhinus > Burhinus bistriatus. The sequence goes on from VYXH01012761.1 coordinate 84,329, forward strand.
GTTTAAATATACTCCCTGTGTTACAGCTTCACCTAATCATGATATATTTAATCTATGTGAAGTTGTGAACTGGAAAGTTGCTTCCTCTTCATCCTGTTGTAGAAGCTTCATTTGTTTTCTATTGTATTAGTTGCCTGCCTTTTTGTTGTTTTATGCAAGTAAAGAATGCTGTTGAAGCAAGGATTGGAGGACAAAGAAATACAAAATGTCTTATTCAGCTCAAGGAGATGTTTTAATGTTCTTTTCCATCACTTCAGGGAGAACGCAAACATCCTTCTTTCATGCATGGTTTCATTCAAAATTAGCTTTTATCACCCTTTCATTAGTTCAGTGCCATAACTAGTCTTTTTTATAAGGAAAAGATATTACTGTTTAGCATATTTTAATTATCTTTCTCCATGTGGAAAATTCCTAAACAATCTTTAAAGTAGGATTTTGACATTTTTTCTTTCTTCAAGCTGATATCTAAGATATTTCTCTAGTTTTGCCTTCATCTAAGAAAACATTAATTTATCTTTTAAATAAATGGAACCATTTTACTTTTTTCTGTACAAAAAATTTTAGTCTCAACATATTTTTCACTTAATCTACTAATCTGTTAATTGATGTTAAACTTAATCTGAGTCCTAAAGCAGACATTAAAGAAAACACTGGTCTTTTTAACAACTTTTGGAGAGCTCTGTTGTCTTTCCCACTTCATTAAAATGTTTCTTAAGGATGACTAGATATTTCCCAGTATATATAAATATTTTGTGTTCAATTGTTTTCATCAATAATGTTCATATCAAACAACTTTACTTCATTGTTCACACTTAGTCTCATTTTTTCTAAACTGAAAGCTCTGTGTTCATCACTCCTCAGCCATACAGTTACACTGCTAAGTTAATAGGCTTATTATAGATCCTTGATATTTTTCATACTGCTGTAAAACTCATTCATCTTGGCACCTCAGATTCTTTGAATGGTGTTTTTAAACTGAGGTTTTTCTTTTTTTCCAATAATCTATGGCCCTTTCATGTAATTCTAACCTCTTAACTCATATTTAGTCTTTTTTTTTAATTCTTATTTACAGAAAAAATGTCACACCATCCATGCTAAGGTAGTGCCTGATAAGACCCCATTTTCTTATGGTGTGTACATCTGCCTTTATTAATGTTAGTAAGACCAATTCTGTCAATGAAAGAACAGACATGATAATTAGTGTTTTAGATAAACTCACTGAATAAAATTATTTGTTCTTAATCTCATGGTATTTTCCATCTAAAAATACTGAAATGCTTTTTCTCTACACTGTTATGCATAATATTATCTATATCAAGAACTTAATAGATGTTATGATTAAATGCTACAAAGAAAACATAATTAATTCCAAAAGTTGTTGTTTGTCATCTAGCTTTTCCCTGGGATTTTGTTTAATACTACTAAATTTTTCCTCTAATAAACCATTTTTGTATTGTTTAACCAAATTATTTTCTTTCTCCTTCTTTCCCTTTTTCCTTTTCCCACCTTTTTTCCCTCTTTTCACCACATTTCCCTCTCTGTTCCCCATCTTTCTCATTTTCCTCCCTTTTTTCCTGCCCTTCCCTGCTATGTCCTACATTTTTTGTTTCGTTTATCATCCATATAAACAATATATTCTGGGAAAAAGGTATTTTACTTCCTTTCAGCTCCTCCTCTCCAACCCAGTTTTCCAATGAATAGTTTTTATTTTCTCTTTCAATTCAAGATGAGGACTGTGTGCTTATATATGTTCTCCTCCCTGGTCTTTTTTATTGACTTGGTTGTCTTTCAAGAGAGAAAGTAAAAGTAGCAATGGTCACCTTAGAAATCACTTTACTGAGAAAAAAATAATGCAGTTTGGTTTTGAGCCTTTATCAAGAAATCCTGACACAGGAATAATTTCTAGACATCGAGGTTAGGTTATGCATGCTTCTCTCTCAATTTGAAGTAATGCAATCATTAGCTAATTTGGGGGGGGTGGGGGGGAAGAAATTAGAAATGAGCACCATTTTCAGGAGGTATGGTTTCAGGATGTATGCGTCAGGGAAAGACTGTAGTCATTTCACCAAAACTCATTGTAATTGCATAATAACCTTATATCCTCAAGCATAAGACATATCCTATTCTGTGAAACCCTTAAGTCAAAGATAATATGTGAAATATAGTATCAGAGCAAATGCATATTTAAAAAGAAGAGAAAAAAAAAAGAAAATTGTTAGAAAGCTTTTCTATTGAGAAAATAGGGACATGCTAAGATAAAAAATTAGCTTTACATGAATCAAGAAAGATGTATAAACAGCTCAACTTTCAGTAAACCATAGTCTCTTATAAGCCTCAGGTTTTTTAACAGGGCAGATGAAGAAATAGTACTGTTTGTATACTGCATATATGTGTTATACAAAGTATCATTGCTTATATGACCAACATCTTTTTGGGTTTTGGGTACATATGAATTTTACCTAATATCTCATATTTCTTTCATCTGCTAACATTATATAAAAATAAATAAAGTATAGATAAAATAATAGCTGTACAAAATTATAAGTTACAATAAAAATATAATAAGAGTCCAATAACATAAAAATACATTGCAACAAGTTTTGGTAACAACATTTAGGCTAATATTTTGAAATTGCACCTGTTCTCAACATGTGCACATGCATTAAGCCTATAAAGGGCACAGAATAATAGGATCTAAGTGGATGGAATTGTATCAGAGAAGCAACAAGAAACAATATCCAACACTTTTGTATAGGACTTTTCATTTATTTTAGGACAAACAAAAGTACGCTTAGATGCTTATAGTCCATCCTTCATTAATGACAGTAATTAAAAATTGAGAGTGCAAGTTCAGAAGCTGCCTTCAGGTGTAATTCACATCTATGAAGTTCCACATCCATTCAGGAAAAATTAAACTTGTTTAATCTTTATTTAACACTAACTTAAGATTTTGGACTTGCTATGAACTGAACAGGGGGCTCTGATAGTCATAAATCACATCTAAGTTGGACATCTTCCCGTTTAGGCACTTTTCTAGGTGTTTCCCTGCCCCTAAGGTTTGACATGTGGGTAATCATGTCAATCATGAGTCAGGTTAAATAATACAGTGCTGTAGAAATATACAGACAAAATTTGGCTCCAAAGTAGTCCGTGATAAATTTCCAGGGTAAAACTACACTATTTACCAAAATCTACCAGGGACCAGAAGCATCGTGGAAAAACAACCTTTTTTTTTCTTTTTTCTTTCATTATGAGTTTCATATTGAACTTTTTAAAAGCATGATATAGATACATTTTTTATCTGTATAATACAGATTCCCTTCTTTGTGAAAACTCAGAATCGGACTCAAAACTATAACAGCCCACTATGAAACATTTTGTTTAACTATAAAATAAAAATCTATTAAAAATGTTAAATCCATAATAGTAGTTTATTTTCATTGATTTGCTTAAAACTTAAGGTTTTACCCTTCAATATTGTAAAAACTTACACAAATAGAGTTTTTAATTATTCTGATTATTTGAACAAGAACTAGATTGTAGTAATGCTTCTAGGAAGTTGGAAGATTACAAGAAAGATCAGGAATGATAGTTTCTTTTTGTTTTGCAACATAAATATTATGATACATCTCTTTTTTATCAAATGAACTTTTTACATCTTTGACTATGTATCTCAAGAAGAAAGTAAGAGTCTAACTTGAGTTCAAGCAAAATATAGTGCAATATGATACTAATAAGCTCCAGCCAGTAGAAAAATAATTTTTGTGGTTTTCTTTCTCACCAATTATTTTTTATGTCAGTTTAATTGATTCTTGTCTTCAAAATAATCAAAATATCTACCTGGAGCTACTGTGGGCTGATAAAGCAATTATGATTAGCCAGTATGAAAAAAATTGATCCAAGATAAAATTTCCTACAGATAAAGATAAAGTGCTTCATTAGTCCATTTTACCTTGTTTTCTCTATCAAGTTTCCTGACACACCCTGTCTTCATTTACAAGTGAAGAATATTTTCTAGAGGAGCACAATAATATGAGCTTTCTCCTCAAGAAGTGTACACAGGTTTGCTTTTTGAAGAACACAGTTGAAAATAAATCACTGAAAACACAGTACTTTAAATGTCTCTGTATATGCCAAACTATAGAGTTTATGAAGTATAACAGTCGCCATGTTAAACTTCCATATAATGTCTTGTGATTCTTTGTATTTTGGGTTGTGTGCAGTAGCAAAATACTCACATCCTTGTAATAAAATCTAAATTTAGAAGCATTTTGTGCAAATGATGGATGACTGGAAAATAATCAACCATTCATCAAACGGTAGCTAAATAGTAAAATAGTGTCAGTGATGTTTAGGAAAGACTGAATTCAGAGTCTACCACCACAGTGCTTAATGCTTTAGTGATAATACCTGCAACATTATAAAAGAAATCTAGAGGAATATGAAAGCTGTAAATTTCTGCTTTATGTACAAACCTCCTATGGTTTGTACTACCTCATCAAAATTAATCTGTTTATTTATTTTTGCTAATATATATCAGATAATTGTTATGTATCAGGTTGCCTCTGAAAAGCAAAAATATATAGGAAATATAACATAATTACTTATTCCTACATTAATTCACTCAGCTTTGTTCGCCTGAATGTTAGGTGTCCAAGTTCCCTCAATAGTTAGTGCAAGATACAGACACTCAAAAGGTTGATACACTTCATTTTTAGAGTTGAAGAAGGGATGACCTCTTCATTTTTTCTGCTCTTTTTGACCATACAGGACCATTCAGATGTCATCTAACATCATTTGATATTTAGATGTACCTTTTGCATACCTAAACTTAAATTGCAGCCACCTAAAAAAAATGGAGCACTTGTGTGAAGTTGGCTTTCCTCAGGAAGGTGATCTCATGCACTGTGGTGTAAGAACAGGTCAGATGTGTCTAGGAAACTGGGTGCTGAGTATGTTTATAAGTGTGTTATGCAGCAGTGCCGTCTGCCTAACTGGTGGCTAACGTCCTGATTTTAATGAGGAAGCTGGCCTCCAGTCTGGAGCCATGAAGCATATAATTAGCCTTGTGTAGAACAGAGAGCTGGGAATGAGGGTAAAGGGGAAAGTGGTTTAACTGTATCTAAGAAAATAAACTACAGGAGTTCTGTGAGTACAGATTCACAATATGAGTTTGTACTTGTCATTATTTTTATGCAGAAAAGGGTGTTGTAATAACTGAGTAAGTTGATGACAGAAAAGGAGGTGGTAACAGCCTGGCTGAGACTTATAGCTGTAAAATTGGCTAGGAAATAAGTGTATGCAAGTAAGTTTGGTGAGATTTAGTTTGTAATCAGGTGTCTGAATTTAATTTTCTGCCTAGGTGTCAAATCTGAGTGGTACTGCTACAGTAAGTGAGATATGAAAGGGTCATAAAGTGTAAAAATGTGAGATTAAGAGTCCTGTTTTAGTGTGAACTCATGGTATATGTTAGAAAGTGGTATTAAACTTTTTCTTTATTTATTTTAATGTTTTAGTGAGAACTCCATTTGATTTTAAAACTAAAGACTGTTGTACACAGGCTACAGAATGACCATAAGATCCCCAGACTTGCAGATCCTATCTATTTCCGCTCTCCTGCTTCAGGCTACCTCTGATCAGAAAAGTCCGATGTAATTCAGATATAAGACAAATTTAATGTTAAAATGGAGGTGGATTTTACCATACAACTTTGCCTTAAAATGTGAAGACAACAGAGACATTTCTACACTAAAGTAATACTGTTGATGTTGATTTCCATCTTTTTAGGGAGTCAAATTAGTCCTCAAAATAATGCTAGTGTGTCATAAACGGTTGTCTACAAACAAGGGAGAAAACTGATGGTGCACAAATTTCTTCTTCTACTCCTAAAAAGCAAAGAAATATTTATTTATATGAAAAATACTTCCCTTGGAACATCAGTTATGATTCATCTGTTGAACTTTACTGAGGTTATGTCTCAGTGCCTTGCTTGATGGGAAGTGATTGTGCCCCTGTACTCAGCGCTGGTGAGGCCACAGCTTGAGTGCTGCGTTCAGTTTTGGGCGCTACAGGAGGGACACTGAGGTGCTGGAGCGTGTCCAGAGAAGGGTAACAAAGCTGGTGAGGGGTCTGGAGAACCGGTCTTATGAGGAGCAGCTGAAGGAACTGGGATTGTTTAGTCTGGAGAAAAGAAGGTTGAGGGGAGACCTTTTTGCTCTCTACAACTACCTGAAAGGAGGTTGGAGTGAGATGGGAGCTGATCTCTTCTCCCAAGTAACTAGCATAGGACAAGAGGAAACGGGTTCAAGTTGTGCCGAGGGAGGTTTAGATTGGATATTAGGAAAAAATTTTTCACGGAAAGAGTTATGAAGCATTGGACCAGGCTGCCCAGGGGGGTGGTTGAGTCACCATCCCTAGGAGTGCTTAAAAGTCGTGTAGATGTGGTGCTTGGAGACATGGTTTAGTGGCAGACCTGGTAGAGTAGGGTTAATGATTGGACTGGATGATCTTAAAGGTCTTTTCCAATCTAAACGATTCTATGATTCTATGACTAATCTGTCAGTGTAAGAAGAGCTGCACAACAATTTACAAACTGATAATAGATCTCTGATCATTAGCTAAAACTCTTATTCCTGACTTCAGCATTTGGTATACACAGGTGAAGTCAGTCTTGATGAATAAGCATCTTTAACAATTTTAAATTACGTATTTTTACCTTAACATTGAAAGAGTTTAGTGCAACAGTGATGCAAAAAGGGCAAAATAATGACTAATAACATGTCTATTATCATACTAATTATCTTGAAAATCCAGACTATTAGTTTTAGACAACCTACATTTTACTTGATGCATTGAATAATCTGACAAAATATTGTGCATTGACAGGACATTAAAGGAAAGATATTTGGTGGGAACCCACACTACCTCTTGCTAATTGGTTTTCCTGACCTCCAAGACATTTGTACCAGGTCTAGAAGCAACAGCATATGAAATAGAATGTATTTTTCCACTTAGCTAACGTCACAACCATTTTCTTTCTTCTTTTTTTAAAAAATGTTCTAAAAGCACTGTACTGATGCTTGCTGAAGTAATTAGGTGCAATATGAAACGTAAGATTTCTCATACATAAGATATGCATGAGAAAATAAATTACTTTGAAAACATGAAAAAGCTTATATAATTATAAATATTTTCTATAGGAACAGGATAAACCCGTCAAAAATAAAATCGATATGTGGAAAAGAAATGTTTCGCTTGAAGAGGCTTTGAAGGCCTTTGACAGAGATCATGGCAGATAAGATGACCCTGCATTGCTGTTGTCACCAGCTATCACTGAATCCCTCATGTAAATAAAGAGAAGTAGAGAGACGGACAGATTTGTTTTGGAACTGCTTTGACCCCAGAGTGTTTTGTGTTGCCAGCATGTTTTTAGCAGCAATGCCTTTAGAACTGGAAAATCTTGTCTCCTGGCAGGAATCTCTAATTTTTTTTTTTTATTATTATTATTTTTTGGCACAGCTGGGCTCTACCAATCAGTCAATAGCCAGATGAGGTACATAACACAGGTATTTTTGTAATCACAATGCAGCAGAAAAGACAAACAATACCAACATCTACTCATTCCCCTAGTGAAAAGCTTGGCCGAATGAGAGCTTTGATTTTGCCAGCCTCATAGACGTTGGAAAGCTGTCCTCCTGGACCACTTTCTGGCCACTAAAATGATGTCTGAAATGCTCAGCAGACACACAGTCATTTTAACACAAATCTAATGGGGAATCCTCTGTCAGTGCAAACGACTCAGTTCAGTTCTTCCTAATGCCCAAAGTAAAGGAACATAAAAGATATCGTCATACTGCACACAGCTCTACAGAGACCCATTACATGGTACAATTCGCAGAAAGGTTTTTGACCATTATTCATGAAATTGGAATGCATAAAGGCATAACAAGGGCAGTGTTACCCTACGCAATTAATGTATGATCAAACACAATACCGAGCATGGCAAATTGCTTGTATTCTTATCCTGTATCTAGAAAGTTTTCAGTCTTCCTACTCTTAGGACTACCACAGCTATTCAGCTAACAAACATTCTTTAAATGAGGTATTTTAAAGCTAAAATCTAATATGAGCTAAAATGACATCAAAGTGATTTGTGCAGACATTTTCTTTGAGACCACTATAAATTAGTTATACCTGAATCAACACCTTCATCTTCTCCAAGATAATAAGTGTGTAATATTTGTCTTGAGCATTCAGCACTGAAGATGATTTTGTTAGTTCTGAAGGCCAGGATACTGTCATATATATAAGATAACTAGGAAACACAACCCAAATGAACGAGGTCTGAAACACGCAATTATATAAAGCCAGGAACTGTGGCATACAAAAGCTATAGAATGGATATAATTTTCTCAAACTTGCACATCCAAGGCTGTAACAAGTTTTTGAAGGTTTTGCTACTATAAAGATCTTCAATGTGAAAGGTGAAAAATGGAAATTTTCTGTAAATAAGAAACCAGCACTATAGCAGGAAATTACCCAAGTACAACAAATATTGACATTCTGGGTGGGGCTCATTGCAATTTTAAATACAAGCATTGTTTAACAGTTTTCATTGCAATCAAACAATGTTTAGTATATAATGAAGAATATATTTTTCAGAGATTTGAAACTGATCCAATCAGCTTTACCAGTCACGTGTGGTAAACTGCTTTCAGCAGGAAATCTGCTGATGTATACTCTGTGCAAAAAGCTGTCCTGTTTCTAGACACGTTGAAGCCTACCTTATCAGGTATATAAAAGTTGCAGGCACTGTTGTATAAAGCAGTGAGCAATATAATAATGTGCACCATTAATATAACAAATCAAACTGACTATAGAGAGTCAGTATGAATATGTAGAAGCAGCAGCTTAATAATACTGGAGTGTGTTGGACTTGCTTGACACATACAGGTCAGACTGACAGCCCATGAGCAAAAATTTCTGTGTGAGAACTTTTAGGTCTATGATTCTTTATATATGAGTCACATCTATTTGAATTTCCAGTGTTACCATGACAGTTTTTCTGTTCCCACAATTCTCTGCCTCATTCATTATTGACTTTCTAATTTCTACAGCAATAAGTAGGCAAAGATGAGAGTGATTGTAACAAGTAACCTCATTTACTATACAGCCTTGAACAATTGTCGGAGGAGCATGTCTCTTGGGTGCACAAAAAGGTATAGTTCTGTGACTCCATTGCACTTATTCCTAATCCAGATCTCAGGCTAAAATAAATATGTCAAAAAAAAGTTCTCTATTGTTCTTGAAACCCTAGAGACAAAAAGTCAATCTGAGAGACGAGTGAATCTGTAAACCAGTAAAAGGCAGAGTCAGTGCAGCTGAGTATAGAAACTTAGGAAAACTAGAAAAAAATATTTACTGAATATATGCAAAAAGAGATTATTTTTTTTTTTTTAAAGTGCTCAAAACAGTTTGGAAGTAGCAGATCTTTTGTATGCCAGGGAACTCCAGAATGAGTATTCATGCTGCTGCCCCGTCAGATACTGCATGTCTACAAAGCCTGATAATTATTTTCATTAAATGTGCTCTGTAATTGCTTGCCAGGCTTGCTGCAGCTGTCAGCAAGGGAGCAATAAGATAGAATACACCTACTAGGCTGAAGATACAAAGCATCACTTGGTCGGTTAATATACCATCTTAGAAACTAAATCATAGAATTAAAAAAAAAAAATAGTTTTGAATAGGGAATATTACATTCATGGTAAATATGTTTAGCAGGGGATTCAAAATGAGCACTGATATTGACAAATGCATAAATCAACTGGCTTGGAGATATTCGCATTCTATCTGAATAAGATTTGTCAGACAAAAGACAGTATATGATATAGGCTATTTTAACAGTACAGGTGCAACAATTGTGCACAAGCCATGGAACATCTATGCATTCCTTAAAAATTTCATAAGGGTTTGCAAGTATTATCCTGAACAACAGGTTATGTAATAAAATACGCCTGCTTTGGGAAAAAAATGTTGTAGACAATAATAACAAGAATGGTTACCATGACATGGGAAATGCTAAAACCAAAATGACAGATTCATAGAATGGTTTGGGTTGGAAAGGACCTCTAAATATCATCTAGTCCAATCCCCTGCCACAGGCAGGGACATCTTTCATTAGATAAGGTTGCTCAAAGCCCCATCCGACATGACCTTGAACGCTTCCAGTGATGGAGCATCCACAATCAATCTGGGGAACCTGTTCCAGTGTCTCCACGACCTCATAGTAAAGAATGTCTTCATTATGTCTAAATCTAAATCTACCTCTTTTAGTTTAAAACTTTGTCTTATCACTACAGACCTTGGTAAAAAGTCTCTCTCCATGTCTGTTACAACCCCCCCCTTTAAGTACTGAAAGGCCACAGTTAGGCTTCCCTGAAGCCTTCTCTTCTTACAACCCAAATTATCTCAGACTGCCTTCATAGAAGAGGTGCTCCAGCTGTCTGATCATTTTTGTGGCCTTCCTCTGGACTTGGCCTAACAGCTTCATGTCTTTCTTGTACTGGGGATCCTTGAGCTGGATGCAATACTCCAAGGAGGATCTCACAAAAGCAGAGTAGAGGGGGAGAATCACCTTCTTCAACATACTGGTCGTACTTATTTTACACAGCCCAGGTTACAATTGGCTTTCTGGGATGCAAGCACACATTGTTGTCTCATATCTAATTTTTCATCTACCAGTATCTCTAAGTCCTCTCTATGGCTAATCTCAATCCATTCATCCCCCAGACTGTCCTGATATTGGGGATTGCCCTAAACCAGGTACAGGACCTTGCGCCTGGCCTTGTTGAACATCATGAGGTTCACACGGGCCCACTTCTCAAGCCTGTCAAGGTCTTTCTGGTTCCTTAGAAGAGGACACCAAGTAAGGTAAATTACAACTACCATGCCCACTGACATAGATATGATATTGCTGTGAAAAAAGGTGAGATCTTTTCAGTAAAAACAAACCATATTATTGCCACAGCATTATATGTGGCAACAGGTTCATCCACATAAGTCTATTGGTCTATAGAAATGTAACTATATTTACATAAAAAAGATGTGTCAAAATTCTAGTAACATTTTTTTCAATACATGAAACAAAAGTAATTTTTCAGTTTGCTCTAATCCAGACACTTAGAAGAAATAACTGTGCTGTCCAAGTGTTCTTTTTCTTCCATTTTAAGAAGAGTCTGAGAGTTTTCCTCTCTTTTAAAACACAATGGTGTACCTTTCAAAGAATTTAGATTTGGATTAGTCAAGATTAATTACTTTGTAGAGAATTATAATTCATGATTTATGATTATCTCTCTATTTTAAATATATTTGTAAATATAGTTCTGTTTTATAACTTTTATGACTGCCGTGGGATGGAAGTATCAGACACAGTGATGATTTAGCAGCAGTTCAGTTTTATTTGTGATTTGAGGCAGATCAAGAGATTGAGTTTTAGCAGCTCTTAATCATTAACTGATTTAAAGATTTACAAAGTGATTTAACTAAATAAATGAACAGCGACTTGATTACAGATTCGAAGATGACTAGATTCACACTAACTTACTATAAGGTACCCCAAACCAATACGTATACATATGAGAGCAAAGCACAGATTTCAGATTATTGTATATACATATAAACAAAGCATATGAGTGTGCACACACACACACACTTACACGAACATGTACACGCTGCAATTTATAACTGCTGAGATCGATGATCTCTTCATATCGTACGACTTTATTGAGTCGGCGGGTACCCCTTTTAACTCCTACACGTGCATGGAAAATGGAAGAACATTCACATCCATAAAGCTAATGCATACAAACATAAATGGAGAGGTGGATGAAAGAGAAGCTAGCCTATAGTTAAAGTTTCCCTTCTGAGTTAGGGTAAATACTCACAATGCATCAGCATTCCTCAACAGGCAGTAACTGAGGTTTGAGAAGGATTGTCTCACCCTGGTCTTTAGTCTTCGCGAAGTTTGCCTAAGACAGTGTCCCGACTCAGGGGATGTACTGACCACAGCCTGCTGCGATCCAGAAGAGCTCAAAGGATCTTCACTAGAATTGTCACTTATAGGATCCGAGATAATTGACTTTTCGTCAGGTAGTTTTCTACTCTGGCCCAGCTCGGATGATGGAATATTCCGGTACTTTCCACCAGTTGTGCAAGCCCAAAACTTATTAGATCTGCAAGTTCTGGTACCAACTCCTTTGGGCCATGAGTCAGGTACAGATGTACTGGGCTGTCAAGGAGCGATATTCCCAAGCGATAGGGGAAAGAAGAGCCAGTCACGTTAAGGGAGTGCCTTAGTGCTCTGGTCCTTTATCTTTTGCAATTCATGCCTGACATCTCCTAGGCTGGTATGCAGCTCAGGGATAGGGAATCGCACCAAGTACCGAGTGGCCAAGGGTGGGGGGGGTTGCACCACCACAATGACTTGAAATAAGTATTACTGCATACAAATGAGAAAATTAATACAAGGCAGATCATTATCCTTATTAATTTCTCATTTAAAATTTGTCCAATTGTACGTTCCACATTTTAACATTAGGAATGTGCAACATCTAATAACCGAAAAATGAGACAAAAAACATCAATTCATGACAGGAGAGGCATGTAACTTCAAAACTTTTCCACCAAAGCGTTCTAGACTTGCTCTTCTGTTTTTTTCTAAAAGTTCAATTTAAGATTAACTTCATTGTTATATTCACATTTTTAGGGACTTTCAGTATCATTTTTCTCACCTGAGTTCTAAAAACTCAATGAGATGAAGTTCCTGCAATGGACTTAACATAAAAATGCACAAATTCCAACACCAGTTTGATTCATATGGAATTTTTGCATGTAGTGACTCACAGTTCTGCCTTTCTCGCTCTATTTTTCTGTTTCTATCTGCTTGCATAAGAGCTTAATATGCTTAAAAATATTTTTCTCTGCTATCCAAATTGTTTATTTTCTTGCTATATTGGGAATATTTCCAAATCATCCACATTTACTATATGATCAGCCATTTGTCATTGGCAGAACATTGAACAGACGGACTGCATTCCAAACTGGAGTTGTTTTTATCCATGCAACATTCTTTAGGTTATGAAACATCTTTATTTGACTGAGGGGAAAAATTCAGTCAGCTTCTAATTTAGTGGTTATCCTGATATTTGTCCTCTTTAACATATTTTTTTTACTACAGGGAATAAAAACGCAACGGGATTTTTTTGAGTAAATAAGTAAAAAAAAAATTTAGAGTGATACAATCTGCTTTAAGTGAGCTCCATGTCAAAGAACTCATTATGTCAACTAGTCTTGAAACCAATGAAGTCAACAAGCTTGCTGAGATATCTGACAGTCCTCTTTTTTTTCTAGCAGTAAGGCCATCATCTTTCAATAAAGAAACCAGAATTTTTATGTAGCTAAGACAACTGTCCAAATTAAAGTCTCTCCTATATTAAAGACAAGCTAAAGGCACAATGCACAAGCCAGTTCAGAGATGAGTTTGTGGTGTTTGGCCTGTCATATTTCCGTCTGACACAGACATATTCATGCACACATGCACATGTATACACACAGAAATGCGTACACACTTCTACATGCATTTATATGTATAAAACATGTTTCACATTAGTCTCTTCTTTCCTTTGCAAATGGCAATCATTTCAGCACTTGATGACAATTAAGCTTGTTTTAGTCTGGTCTCCTGATGTGGTTCAAGTGCTGCTGAATGCATTCCAGAGATTATGATTTTGGTACCATGAAGTAAAATGACAGAGCTCTTTGCAAGCTATCAACCACTTATGCTGCACTGTCCTCTTTGTTGCAGTTCCAGGCTGCTCAAACTAAGATTACATGATTTTCTGTCTGCTGTAACCCCAAGGACCCTATCACCAGAGTTACTCTTTCCAATGGTATGTATCATTTTCTTATTTCCCACATATTTCTTAGCAAATTTCGAGATGAGTCCAGCTGATATTCTCAAAGCTGTGCTAAGTAATTGGTGGTTTACTAAACTGTTTCTCTGTTTCTTAAGAGTGAAACATATTAAATCTGGCCAAGTTGTAGGTTGTCAAACTTTTCTTTAGGAAAAAGTGTTCATTCTTTCATAATATTTCCGTTTAGCTAAAATACATCTGAAAATAGTTAAATATCATTATAAGCATTTAGGCAGGTTTTGACTGCTTACATATGAGTTTAAAATCCTGTCAAAGATAGAAACCAACATTACTAAGCTTGGCTCATATAAAGCTTTTCATCCCAGCTTAATACATATTTTTCCGCATGACTTCAGTTAGCTCTCTGTTACTGGCCTTTGTGTTCAGCTAAAATATATTAACAACAATTTATAATTGGGGATTAAAACACCTTTTCTTTAGCTTTCAAAAAAATAAATTTCCTGGGGAAAAAGTAAATACATACAGAGCTGTAATGAAGTCAGCATTCTGGACATAACTCAAGGTGAGCATTAAAGGCATGATGTAATTTCATTCTGAATTAACATATGCGTAAGTGTGGTCCAAAATAAGAACATGATCTGAATGTGGGTTTCTACGTATACTGGGGTTTTTTTTAGTTTTATTTACATCACAATAAGAAAAGTAATTAATCATTGTAATCTTCATCATAACTCATTTTTTCACTAGGAGAACCCAGTTGTCTTGATTTATACAGTCTCTTTCTTATGCATATTCAACAGAAAAATTTTAAACATTACTGATATTCCACAAGGAGGAACAGGATCAATTAGGCTCTGTGTTATGCAAACAGTTTCATTCCTAAGTGAAGCAAGAAGGACAAGGGCAGAAAAAGGCTTTAGATTTTTCTTTTTATACTAAATGAAATAAACTAGCTTCCTTAGGAGAAGGCACCAAGTTTCTACAATAAATATATTTATCATATATACTTAAACTACTTTTTCTTTTTTTGGTAGTTGTTTGTGAAATTTGGGTAGTTGTTTCTGAAATTACCAACCAGATTATTTCTTTTCTGATAATACAGATGTGTTGCATGTTGGCAAGAAGTTTTTCTTGTTCTTCCTTTTTTTTTGTTCAAGCTATAACATTTTAGAAAGATTTTTTTTGCATTGTTGTACATTTTTTTTCTTATTTTAAATATACTCAGTATAATTCTATCTTTTCTTTACTCTAGCCCCAGGTTCTCAATTTATTTCAGAACTGTATAACCACAGTCAAAACTATTCAGCTTATTTTTAATGATTTCCATCTGCATGTGAAAACATCAAGACTGAGAACTCATGTGCAGTTTCATTTTATTTCTCTGTATAGACTCAAATTAAAGCCTACTGCTTTGGGGGAATCAATTCTGTCTAAAGATCAATTAATAGTTTTCCTTCTTTCACCCACATCTATGCCAGAGGTGACACTGTGTATTTCATTTGCATATACAGCTGAGAAAATACAAAATAAAGTGATTAAAAGTAAATTAAGTAAACAGTCCACTGTGGACTCCTGGGTAATTAGGAAACATTGTTTTTGATAGTTATATATTATGCTTGTGCATGTACTGAATTTAAATGCCAATTATAATGTTCACTATTTAAATTTCACTTTATGTTACTTACATATTTATTTCAAGGTACAGAAATACATGTTGTTGAACACAAAGTGCCCAACTATACTTTCAAAGAAAAAAGAAAAATAGGAAAGAAAACAAAAACAGATTTCTTCCTATATATACCTATCTGATCTTTGTTTTAGATGTAACTCTTTCCAAACTGCTTACAGTGCTGCAGTCTTTATAGGAGTACCACAGGACTCTGCTATTTCCACCCACAGTCTGCCAGCAAGCAAACAATCAAATAAAATATTATTTGAGGTCAGTTCTTAAAGTGACTTTTGGAAGTTCTTGAAGCTTCATATCACTCCTGAACCTACTGCTCTGGTTTTCCAATGTTATCTCTGGAATTAAATGTATGACTAAGTAACTGTTAATCAGTTAGTACGATTAAATTCAGTAACTGTTCCATTAAATAGATAAAAACATTAAATTCTCTGTTTTAGTTTACAATATATTTAAAGAACAAAACAAAACCGCTGAAAAGAATTAATAAAGCTTACTCCAGAAATGCCTTTTTTGCCTAAAGAAGCATTTCTTTTCCAGAATCATTTTAGTTTGAATGGTAAAAGAAATTCAACCTTCATGTGTATTATTTTCCTCTGCACTTAGCAAAATGGATGTGGCAACCCAGACAGAGTTCCTGTGAAAACATGCAGCTGTCCAGGTCTTGGGCCACAAGGAGTGCCAGACCCTTTTACTGGTAACGGATGGCAGCAGTGACAACAGCTGCATGAGGTGTGACCATGTAGACGATCTGCTCAGCCTGCTGGCAGAGCTATGAGAGGAAGTATAAATGTTAAGGAGCATGAGACAGTCTGAGAAAGAGGGAGACTGATGGAACCATGCCCTACCCTCCCTGAGAAAGAAACAGGAAGAGCCACCAGAGAAAAAAAAAAAAAAACAAACTAGATCAAGGGGATCCTGTATCCTGCCCCGACAGGCTGAAGGCAGTAGCTTAAAGGAAAGGAGTGAATGGAAGCAACAGCCCCCCCCCTTGCCCACCCTGCCTTCCCGGATGCCTCTGTACAACAGGTATGAGGCTCTGGATGTGGAAGGCTAGTCAATGGATGATGTGGATGATAGTCGGTCTTCACCAGAGGTGCTGCCAAGGTCAGAACGGTCTACCCCCCTGTATCACGACCACCTCCATAAGGAAGAAAAGACGGGTTATAGTTGTAGGTGACTCCCTTCTGAGAGGAACAGAGGGTCCAATATGCTGGACAGACTCTCCTCTTAGGGAAGTCTGTTGCCTCCCTGGGGCCCGGGTTAAGGACATCACTAGGAAAATTCCTAGCCTGGTATGGCCCTTGGATTACTGCTCCTCCATGTGGGTGGTGACGAAGCTGCAACGTGTAGTCCAAGGGCAATCAAAAGAGACTTCAGGGCATTGGGACAGTTGGTAAGGGAATCTGGAGCACAGGTTATTTTTTCCTCTCTCCTTCCAGTTGCAGGCAGAGACACTGGAAGAAACAGATGGGACCAGTCTATGAATACGTGGCTGCTGTCACTGACACAATTTTGGGGTTTTCAACAATGGGATGGCCTACACAGCATCAGGGCTTTTGGTGTCAGATGGGATTCACCTTTCTGAAACAGGGAAGGAGGTCTTTGCTCAAAAACTAGCAGGGCTCAATGAACTAGGCTTGGAGGAGGAGGGGGACAATATCAGGCTTACCCATGACAAGCTGTGAGATGACTCACCAAGGTTAGAGGGACGGGGTATTAGCAAGAGCCTGTAGCCTGCTGCTGTGAGACCTGCTGGCTACACTGCAGCACACTTGAAGTCTTATAGAGATAATCCAGGGGCTCCTGAAATAATAGGAGCAGAGAGAGAACACTGGTGAAATACCTCAAAGGAATTAAGGAGTGATTCTCTAGCAAAGTGGCATGGCCAACAGCCCAGCTGAAGTGCCTCTACACCAGTGCACACAGCACAGGCAACAAACAGGAGGAGCTGGAAGCCACTGCGCTGCTAGAAAGCTATGACCTAGTTGCCACTAATGAAACTCTGTGGGACGAATCCCACAACTGGAGTGTGGCTATCAGTGGCTGCAGGCTGGGTCAGGCGAGGAAGGAGGAGAGGAGACGTTGCTGTCTGCATCAAGAAACAGTGTGAAGAGCTGTCTCTGAAGAACAGCCATGAGCAGATTGAAAGCTTATGGGTAAGAGTTAGAGACTGAGACAACAAAGGGAGCCTTGTGGCTGGTGTTTACTACAGGCCACCTGATCAAGGGGAATCTATTGATGAAGCCTTCTTATTTAAGCGACAGGAAGCATTGCACTTGCAGGCTCCCATCCTGCTGGGGAACTTCAACCACTCCGGCATCTTCTGGAAAAGTAGCATGGTGAGCTGTAGGCAATCCAGGAGACTCCTGGAGTGCATCAAGGATAACTTCTTAAGCCAGGTAATAAACAGCCCCACCAGAGGGGATGAGATACTGGACCTGTTGGTCACCAACGCTAGTGAACTTATTGGTGACATCAAGATTGGAGGCAGCCTGAGATGCAATGATCATGCACTGGTGGAGTTCACAGTCCTGAGGGGTGTGGGTCAGACGAAGAGTAAATTCAGGACCCTGAATTTTAGGAAAGCAAACTTCCAGCTCTTCAAGGAGTTATTCAATATGACCCCCTGGGAAACTGCCCTCAGGGGCAAAGCAGCAGAACAGAGCTGGCAGATCTTTAAGAATGCTTTCCATACAGCACAAGAGCTCTTGATCCCCAGGTGTAAGAAATCAGGAAAGGAAGGCAAGAGAATGGCATGGTTGAGTCAAGACCTGCTGGTCAAACTAAAGGGCAAGAAGAAAATGCACAGGCAGTGGAAGCAGGGACAGGTATCCTGGGAAGAGTACAGGGACACTGCCTGGTTGTGTAGGGATGGGATCAGAAAGCCCAAGGTGCAGCTAGAGCTGAACTTGGCAAGGGATGCAAAGAATAATAAGAAGGGCTTCTACAGGTACTTCAGCCAGAAAAGAAAGGTCAAAGAAAGCATACTCCGTCTGATGAGCAAGACTGGCAAACTGGTAACAACAGACAAGGAGAAGGCTGAGGTACTCAACAACTTTTTTGCCTCAGTCTTCACTGGCAACCTCTCTTCCCATACCTCTCGAGTGGATAGACCACAAGGCAGGGACTGATGGCCAATGTAAGACAAGATCTGGTTCATGGCCACCTGAAGAACCTGAGAATACAGAAAACTATGGGACCTGATGAGCTGCATCCCAGAGTCATGGAATCATTGAATCAGAGAATGGTTTGTGTTGGAAAGGACCGTAAAGATCATCTAATTCCAACCTCCCTGCCATGGGCAGGGACACCTTCCACTAGACCAGGTTACTCAAAGCCTCATGAAACCCGGCCTTGAGTCCTGAGAGAATTGGCTGATGCAGTTGCTAAAACACTCTCTATGGTATTTGAAAAGTCATGGCAGTCAGGTGAAGTCCCTGGTGACTGAAAAAAGGGAAATATTGCACCCATTTTTAAAAAGGAGGACCCTGGGTGTCAGCCTCACCTCTGTGCCTGGGAAGATCATGGAACAGATCCTCCTAGGAGCTATGCTAAGGCACATGGAGGACAGGGAGGTGATTCAAGACAGCCAGCATGACTTCACCAAGGGCAAGTCCTGCCTGACCAACCTAGTGGCCTTCTAGGATGGAGTGACTACATCAGTGAAGAAGGGAAGAGTTATGGATGTCATCTATCTGGGCTTCTCCAAGGTCTTTGAAACGGTCCCCCACAACATCCTTCTCTCTAAATTGTAGATATATGGATTTGATGGGTGGATTGTTTGGTGGACGAGGAATTGCTTGGATGGTTGCATCCAGAGGGTAGTGTTCAATGGCTCAACGTCCAGATGGAGATTGATGGCAAATGGTCTCCCTCAGGGGTCTATACTGGGACTAGTACTGTTCAATATCTTCATTAATGTCAGCAAGTTTGCAGACAATACCAAGCTGAGTGGTGCAGTTGACAGGCTTGAGGGACGAGCTGCCATTCAGAGGGACCTGGACAAGATCGAGAAGTGGGTCCATGTGAACCTCATGAGGTTCAACAAGGCCACGTTCAGGGTCCTGCACCTGGGTTGGGGCAACTCCTGGTACCAATACAAGCTGGGACATGAACGGATTGAGAGTAGTCCTGCCAAAAAGGACTTGGGGGTACTGGTGGATGAAAAGTTGGACATGAGCCAGCGATGTGCACTTGCAGTCCAGAAAGCCAACTGTATCCTGGGTTGCATCAAAAGAAACGTGGCCAGCAGGTCGAGGGAAGTGATTCTGCCCCTCTACTCCACTCTCGTAAGACCCCGCCTGGGGTGCTGCATCCAGCTTTGGGACCCCCAACGTAAGAAGGACATGGACCTGTTGGAGCAAATCCAGAGGAGGGCCACAAAAATGATCAGAGGGCTGGAGCATGTCTCATATGAAGACAGGCTGAGAGAGTTGGGTTGTTCAGCCTGGAGAAGAGAAGGCTCCGTGGAGACCTTTTTTACAATGAGGGTAGTGAAACACAAGAACAGGTTGCTAGAGAGGTAGCAGATGCCTCATCCCTAGAAATATTCAGGGTCAGGTTGGACAGGGCTCTGAACAACCTGATCTAGTTGAAGATGTCCCTGCTCATTGCAGGGAAGGTTGGACTAGGTGACCTTTAGTTTCCTTCCAACTCAAACTATTCTGTGATTCTATGATTCTATTATCTGCAGTACCTGAGCCATTATGTTCTTTCCAGAACAGTCTGTTTCTACCTTTAACACTTCTTTCCCAGCCCTCCTTGTTTTTCAGCAAGTCATAGGATCTTTGATGTGTGAAATTTATATGTTTAAAGTTATAACTGTAAAAACATTGATGCAAGTCTCCTGAAGTATTAATAAACAATTAATTTTATATACTCTTATGCTCTGCTCTGTAAGAAGTGGGTCACCTGAAACAAAATTAAAAGAGCTGAACACGAGTTCAACTGCATGCTTTAAATGTCAGCTTTTATTTAGACTTCCTTTAATGGAAATAAATTGCAGTTTTCAGAGAGCAGTTGATTTCATGGTAAGATAGAAGTCTAACATCTTTGGGATAAATCACCTGGTTTTTCCCTTCATTCATGATAGAGATAGCTTAGATAAGTAGCTCAGGCTATATGCTTAGCTTCTTTGGAAGGCTAAACCCAGGTGATGTGAACCCTAGCCTTTATATATAACACCATAGATGGATATATACCAGTGTTAAGTAAATACAGGTATACAGTTTACCTAACCAATAAATCATACAGTAGTTTAGTTATTATACAGTGATCAAAATGTTTTTATATGAGAAGAAAGTCTTTAACATTCATCTACTGTGCCTAAGTATGAATTTTCTTAAGTCTATGTGATGACAAGAGTTTTAAAGCTCATGGCTTCTTTGGTTTGTTCATATTCTGAACACCTATGATTAACACTGACAAGTGATCACAACCAATGTAGCACAAATCACGTCTCAAATAACTACAGTGAAATATGGCACAATACATTGAGAACAAATTGAACAACTAAAAATTCAGCAACTAATAAATTCAAGTCATAACATAAAAGGCTACAAGCACTAAGACAAACCAGAAGAGTGAATTCAGTAGTGAATTATTCACTTCAAATTTTCTACTCATTGCTCCCCACAAATCATTTATTGACTACATTTTTGGGAAGCAAGCTCAGCTCTTAAGCTTTTTTTCAGTTGTGTGTCCTCTCCTCTCTCCTCTTCTGTTCCCAGCCAGCTCTTAGATACCTGTGAGGAGATGTCAGTAACAGATTCTCTGTTGCCTGTGCGCACTGCCAGCAGCTTAACAGGCTTCCCATACCTGCATGATACGAAACAGATTGATTAGTGATGCTTCTCCTCTCATCTGCCCTTAGGTGGATGCAGTAAAGTCTAGAGATACAGCATAGCATTTGCTGAGAGACCAAGTGCAGTACCACGCCTGTAGCGAAAGCAAGACTCAAGAAACAGGTAAGTATTGGTATGTCTGGGAAGACCCCAAACAGGGAAATCTGAAAAAGGGTGACAAATATGTGATGGAAAAAGACAGCAGTCCTGTGTTCTGTGGAGAAAAAGGAGAAGAAAATGTAGGGAACAAAGAAAAGCACATACATTGTGAGAAATTCTTATGAAAATGCCCGTGAGAGGTTGTGTCTGCATTACAAATAGAGTACTATTGCCAGTCCTTCTTTTACATTTTCACAGGGGCCTGTAGCTAGAAAGTAGACAAGACAAGGATGTTCTAAACCAAGCATAGTATAATGGTTGCAAAATTATCAAGATTTTTTGTTATAAAATGGGAAAAAGGAGACATTTAGTAGAAGAGAGGAAGAAAAAGTGTAAGGATGAGGTGGAAGTAAAAAGTAATCAGTATTTAAGTAAAAGGCCTGGAGAAATTATAATGATTAAGTAAGAAGTGCAAGGGCAATAAAGTTGGAAGATTAAAAATATTTTGTGGCCTCAATTCTTTCTACTCAGTTCCTTAGTAGGCAGTGTCCTGAAATAACTGCTGGGAAGATTCAAGTCTAAAGCAGGAAAGCAACGTCAAAGTTGGAAGTGAACTCAAGGGACGTATTGAAATATTTGCCTAAAGAATAGCAAAATAAAATAACAATAATAAAAAAGGAGACTAGAAAAAAACCCAGAACAATAAAATGAGATTTAATCTCTCCACTAAATATCTCAAGTAATTTTAGATGATCTGTCTCTTCATCTTATGCATAAATTACATCTGACATTTTTTGACATGCTGTCATACACACTGACTGGTTAAGATGCCAAAGGCCTTTGGTAAGGCTGACATGGTCCTCCTGTTCCCTCCCAAACTACATAAATTATCCTTAAGGATGAAGGCTGCACATCCATGGCAAACATTCATTAACAATGGGACTCTTAAGAATGCTGACTGGCAGGAAATGAATTCATTTTGCTCCTGCTGGGTAGCAAAATTGTATTTCCTGTGCTCTAGTGTGGTCAAACTGTGGCTTTTCACATTATCATAATATGTCTGACTGTTCAGTTTCAGTGTCTCACAGCCACTTAAAGGGGTTTTTCTCAGACTGAAGTAACCTATATTAATGTACTGAACTCAAAATGCAACCTGTAGCTTGAATTAAAAAAAAAAAAAAAAACCCCAAAAAAAAACCAAACCACAAAACAAAAAGGAATTTTAGGGATAAAGACAGAACTTGGATAGAGAAATTCAGCTAGACCTGGAAGGAGTTTTCTTTGTAATTGTATGACACCATAGAGTGTCTCTTTTACATGTTCAGGCTAGTTCACCTTGCAATGGAAGTATTTCTTTTCTGACACTCAATTCATGTTTTCCCAATTTTCTTTATATTCTTTTTACCTAAGGATAGAACAGGGTCATAGAGGTTTAAATGACAAAGGAAAGTGTGAGATTTCTTCTCTAAAGATAATAACATTTGGACAAAGGCACAAATAGAAATATGAAATATGCAACGTGACTTGATTTTAAGTACTTTCCATACTGTACAAACCTGCTAGATGCTTTAGTTTCTGCATTTATTGTTCCATGTATTCAACAAAAAGATTGCTAATAAAAGTCTGATACTTGACTATTTCACATTGAAATAAATGTCCTCAAGTATATCCTTGAGTCTCATAATATTTCACAAAAAATAGTTGTTTGTCTAAATCACGTCAGATCATGTTTCTGTAATCACGTTTCTTTAAAAAGCAATGCAAATTTCTGAAGTTATCTTGTGTATGGAGTTCTATTTACTGTAAAATAAACAAGACCAAGGTTTTCTTTTTCAATCTTTTGTTACCAATTTTTCGTTACCAATTTTTCAGTTTATATTTTACAATACTTCGGATCCCTCTTCTGAAAGTTATTCACTTTAACCACAAGAGCAGAACACTGAAGTGAAAAAGGCACAGGCACAGGCACAGTTAGAGAGAGGAAAAAAAGCACACAGGGAACTTATGTTGAATTAGAGCCTGAAAACTGATATTTATTACCACCTTGTTAAATAGTATCTGATACAACTGTGGATATCCTTGCTATTAACAAACAGTGCAGACATAGTACAACCAGGAATTCGAGAGTCAGTTCAGGAAACAGAACCTAGTTCTCCTGTTTTTTCAATGCATAAATATTGGTCTGATGGTCCAATTCCTGGGAACATGCAGACCAAACCCTGGCAGAAACAGAAGAGCATGCCTTGCAGTCCAATGGCTGGTGCACGTTAAAGCCCTGTGGAGGGTGGGGAAGCCAAGTTCCCTGTGACAAGGACATTCTGGAATCCAGCTCCAGCTGTCTTTGTGCATAAATCTTCTGAACCATAAAAAACAAAGGAATATGCTTATTCCTTTTTATAAAAGAGATACTCCTCATCCAGAGGAAGCTACCATCAGTAGCTAAATTGGAAATGAAAAAAACCCGAAAATCTAAAACTGAGTTTGATGAAGTTAGGCATTTACTTAGTTTCCCATATGTCATAGGAGTAGCTGCTTAATTAATTTAGAATGGATCACCTTTTTTTTTCTTTTTTTTTTTTTTTTTCTTTTTTTTTTTTTTTTTTCTGTAGAGGTGTATATTTGTCTCCAGTTACTTTAAATGCTCGTTTCTGGAGAAATGGATTTCACCTCACTTCCTTCTGTTTTAGAGAAAGGTTTTTAAAATTAAGGTAAGGCATAGCATCGAAAGATATACATGATTACCTATTTAGTGTGAAAACAAAAAATCTCCTTAATCTATTTTATCTGGGAGTTTGTAGACTTTGAAACCAATATTGACTCAGTTAATTTTATTGTCTGCACAGTGATGAATTAAAATAAGATGCTTGATTTAATTCTTTTTATAGTGAGACATCTATTCTGCCTGTACCATCTGTCCCTCTATACGTTTTATGCCCAGTCCTTTCAAGGAAGATTCCTGTAGCCACCTCATGGCTAAGAGCAGAGCCCCATGTTATAACATCCCACTACAAAGTGAGCCAAGCTTTACAGTATTCTCTTCTGAAGAAAAGAAGAATCAACCTTATATAGAACTGAAATGAAATCCTGAGTAACTGGAAATAGCAGACTTGGTAGTGATTAGATCCCATGACTAATGCTACACAGTAGTATAAATGCCACTCATACTAATATCCCACTACCGTGACTAATGTGACACAGCTTTAATCTGCTCATAGTGAACTAGGTTGAAATGAGGAAAGAGAACATTTTCCCTGTTCTTTACTTTTCAAACTTCATATTTGAAGTGAGACAGAGAGAGAGAGGGAGATGCCAAAATTCATTATGCTTTGATCTGGGCATTGTGTTTGCTTGAAACAGGAGCAATCCCCTGTAAGCTAATGAATGTATATGAATGCGTGTGAATGGCAAATGGCAGTTGGGAGGTTGTCCTTTGCTTCTGCTAAAATAATTAAGGAAGCACAGTGTGTAACATGTCCTGCATCCCCAAATAAGGTCTTCTCCTTATCATGGTCCTATCATTCTGCTTATCAAGGTCTTACCCTTTTTCATGTCTTGCTGTAAAATGTCATTTATTGATGGAAAACTTTAGTCCTGACACATAGATCACGTTTCCCACTTTCACTGTCTGACTCTAAGGGCTATTAATCAAGGTTACAGATTCACTCAATTTACTTCATATGGCATTTATTATGAGAAATAAACAAGCAGTGACTTCATTTTTTTAGCTTGAGATTTTATCACCTTTAATATCTTAATCCACAAGTCCATTATTTTCAATGGCTGACTGGGATTTTCTGCCTAATTTTGAGTTTTGTAGTACAAGGAAAATTCTTGGTATCTTGAATGAAGCCTTGTAAATATACTTCCACAGAATCACCAGCAGCATTTTCAGCAGCATGGAATAAATGG
Organism: Burhinus bistriatus; assembly: GCA_013397275.1. Taxonomy (NCBI): domain Eukaryota; kingdom Metazoa; phylum Chordata; class Aves; order Charadriiformes; family Burhinidae; genus Burhinus; species Burhinus bistriatus. The sequence continues at coordinate 109,798 of VYXH01012761.1, forward strand.
CATAAGGTAAAAATGAAAGCATGTTAATGTTTCTATATTAAACAGTAAAGCAAAACTCAGGACTTCATTTTTTATTGTGGAGTGGGAAATATTTGTTATTAAAAATGTCTGCTTTTCTTAGAATGGTGGGTGGGAATAGCCAGCAATTTTGGAGTATACAGTAGTAAAGGAGGGTCTTCATTTTAATAATAGCTGTTATTTCTTTTCTCTTTGAAAGAAGAGACACGTGACAGTCTCTCCAGTGTTCTTCCACTAGCTTCTGTTGTTATTGCTATTGCTGTTGTTTGCCTTCCTGAAAATATGGTTTCCTGAAAACAAAAGAACAGTATGTATAGAAATAAAGAGGAGAAAAGCACAGGCATAAAGAGAATGGACTGCTTTTAGTGCTGCCTCTTATTTGTGACCTCTCTGCTGGAATGACAGGCACAGAAGACCTGTCCTTCACATTCACTGTAAGACCTGGCTGACTTGTAGCATCAGTCTTGTTAAGATGTTTTAGTTGTCTCACAGTTGTGTCACAAAGAAAACAGACTTACCTGGATAAGACATGTTATTTTGGGGGGTTTGATGTGATTGTTTTCATTTCATTTCGTTTCGTTTAATTTCATTTCATTTCATTTTGTAAGAACAATGAAAGATGAAGATGGAAAAAAGAAATAGTTTGGAAGGCAGGCAGATGGTGCATGGTGAAAGACAGGAAGACTAGAGGGTTGAAAGGAGGGATAGAGCAGTCAAAGAATAAAGTTTTGTGCTGTCGAGATTTGTTGAAAGGAAGTGGAAGTTTAACTGTATACACGTAGATATCTCCAGGACTAATGCCTTAGAGTCAAAGAAATAAAAAGGAGCTGAAAGGAAAACAATACAAAGAAAAGACAGAAAAAAAAGATAAAATTCTTCTTTACTTATTTAATTTCAAATTAATTCTGAAAAAATTAAGCAAATTCAGGAAACCTTTTGCGGCTGAGAACACAAAGGGGAAGAGAGAAACAAAGGATGGGCAAATATAAAATATAAGCTGAAAGGTGATGTTATTTTAACCAAATTAACATAAAAATAATAATAATAAAAGATCACGTGATACAGATATGTAATCTTCTATTTTCTTCAAATGGAGAATGACACACAAACACATATCTAATTCTAAAAAAATCACTACCTGTTGTACCAGCAAGTTATAGCTTACATTTCGTAAGAGAGGCAGATGTTTGCAGTGGATAGGGTACCAAGCTGGACTATGAAAATTTATGTACTGTCTGAAACCTGAACATTGCCTGGTTTTGAAGTGCTGGAAACATCTGAGCTTCTGTGTCTTCTGTCATTTCTTTGGCTATTTAGTTGGACTATATGATGATGGAAGCTGTCCTGAATGAAGTTCATGCAGAATAAAGTTATATATAACATATAATATAATATATTATATATTATATATTATATAGGATGTTATAATATACAATATCATATAATATATTTTATTTAATTATACATTA